>JAYESA010000001.1:94245640-94473140 GCA_036927795.1 Iris macrosiphon
GGATTGGGAATGGAGGGAATTTGGTAGTGGGAGAATTCTAGATCTAGATTTGGAATGAGATGAGAGGAGAGAGAAATTTCCCCCCTCTTTAATAGGCCGGCCATAGCCCCTCCCCCAAGCAATTGTAAAATGTCCAATGTACCCCTTGGGGCCTCTCATGAAGAAATAATTAAAGAACGAAGCTTCTAGTCTAATCATTTAATTAATTTAATCCATCTCCTTAACTATGGGCTTTCTAAATGGGTCAAGTCTAACTAATTAATTCATGTTGGTCCATGGGTCCAAATTAAACTAGGTGGGTCCACTAAAATAAGTCTAAAATAATTAAATAATAACTAACAACAATTAAATAATACAACAAATAATTATTTACCATGCACAATATTTATTTAAATAGGAAATTACCAAAATACCATTTCCTAGAAAATGTGGTAGTGACAACGTACACTGGATGGCGGGCTGAGTCTGTCTCTGTTGCTGCTGCTGGACCTGCCCTCGGGCTGGTGCCTGATACTACTGCTGAAAGGGTCTCTGTTGTTGCTGCTGAAAGTGTGGACGCTTGCCCGGTCCCGTACTACTGTTTGCTCCTACGGAACCATCGCGTCCCCTCTTGGGCCTGAGGCCCAAGTCGTCCTCGGCTACTTGGGCATCCATCAATATGCCCTCGTA
Source organism: Iris macrosiphon (assembly GCA_036927795.1). Taxonomy (NCBI): domain Eukaryota; kingdom Viridiplantae; phylum Streptophyta; class Magnoliopsida; order Asparagales; family Iridaceae; genus Iris; species Iris macrosiphon. The sequence goes on from JAYESA010000001.1 coordinate 94,246,310, forward strand.
GGTAGCTGGGCGACGTCCCGACGTGCGAGACTTGATCTCCCTTATCAGCCCCTTTCTGAACTTTCGGGCCCTGTCCCCCGGATCTCTAATCATCGATGGCGCGAAGCGGCTCAGGCGGGAAAACTTTGCGGCATACTCGTCGACGGACGAGCTCCCCTGGGCTAAGTCATGGAACTGACTCTCCAAAGCTCCCAGGGCGACATCAGGAAAGAACTTTTCTTTGAAGAGCTCCTTGAAAGCTTCCCAAGTGAGTCCCCTGCGCAAGAGTCTCGGCTCCGTACGAAACCACGTCAAGGCAATGTCGAACATCTGGCTGCCAGCGGCCTCGATCTGGAGGGCCTCTGGAAGCTGCGCCAAGCGCAAGTTCCTCTCGATGTCCTCTAGCCAATCATCGGCGTAGAGTATCCCTTCTGTTCCCTTGAACTCCCGAGGCATCATCCTCTTGAAGTCCATAATGGTGCCCGGCCTCTGATGTTGCTGACCAGGATGCTGCTGCTGCTGAGTGACCCTCTCCACAGCCTAGAGAGCCACTTGGTGAGCATTTTCCATGTTTACCCTCATCATCTCTGTCTGGGCCTGATGTGCCTCAGCCTGCACTCTCTGGGCCTCTGCCGACGTCCTCTGGGCATCGACCATGCCCTGAATCAAGGCGAACATCTGTGCCCCATCGACGGGCACACCTCCTGGATGCTGTACTGGTGGTGGTGGAGGCGTCGTAGTTGTGGGGACCCTCTGAACTGGTGGTGGAGGACCCCCGAATGCTGCAGACACTCCTACATGTACTGGAGATGTAGGAGGTGCTGCGAATGTCTGTCCGGCAGGGCGAGAGGTGGCAGACCTCTCCGACTCAGCTGCTCCTAGTCTCTGGGACCTCCTCGGCGGCATCCCGAAGACAGATCGAAAGATTCAATTAAGGCAATAGACACGATATCATCAAGGAAGGACAGAAAAATTTCTAAAGAAAAAAATCATTAAGAATAGTATCATAAGAATTCAGAATTCCCTAATTATGATTGAGCATATCCTCGGCCTAATTCCTATTTCCTAAAACAGACTCGTAGTAATACTCTAAGCGAGCACCACTACGATATCGCTCTAATGCGAACCTAGGACTAGACTACTGACCTGCATGGGCCACCACTAAAAACGTGTCACGACCCGCACCCGGAATTTGGGCATGAGTCGTGGGTACGTCCAGCCTACGCCGCAGCATCGGCGGTAGAACGCTGTCTAGGTCTCAACATATAATATATCCTGTCAATAGTCTCAACTCTGCACGGAGGACAATGATAAATAATCCACAGTTCTATGATATACTCAATCACAAGCTATAAGAATAATGGCACGATGAGAATAGAAAAAGAGTTCTAATAAAAACAACCACAATAATCCAACTCAAATCCTGGGTCTAAATGACCTCACAAAGTCACAAATAATAAATACAACTCAGTCTCAGTCTAAAACAATAATGCAGAAAAAGTAGTCTAAGAGCAGCCAGGTACGTTCTCCTCTAGGCTAGGCAACTCCTCTGGGATTTCCGAGGTGAAATCTCCCTCTAATCCTGGGCCATAATGAGTGGGGCAAAGATCCTCCAGGTTCTCTGAAAAATGTTATCCAGTCAGGATTGGAGCGAAGCACAAGCACTAACAGCAGTTTCATTAAATTGACAAAATCTATAAACAGTGTAAGAAATACAAGATAGAAATAAATGCTGGAAATGTAAATACAGGAGAAATGAAATAGGCAATAGAGCATCTAGCAATGAACAATAAATAGTGAATGCTAGAACAAGTGAATCAGAATAAAATAGACATCTAGCTAAGTGTTTGAATTATCAGTTTATTATGTGATCGGCTTGGGACTTGATCAGGCTGGTTATATATGATTAACTATGATTCTTGTAGGTCAGGCTAACCATATGATTAGCTATGATGCATGTAGTGGTCAGGTTAATCATATATAACAGCTATGATGCATGTAAGATGGTCAGGCCGCACCCAACGTGAGAAGTGGGGTGAGCTATGATGCATGTAAAAGATTTGGATATGATCACATAATCTACTAATAGTTCCCCATCCCCCAGCTAGCACGATGGATTCCAATCACGACTCCTCATGATGGGGATCTAGGGTGCTAACCCGTGTATCCAAAGTGTCGGAATCGAGTATGTAATACATATGCATTATAGAAATAATCAACAATGAAAACTGTCAGAGAATGTACTCGCCTGGGGTCCTGAGCAAGGTGTGAGGATCGATGTCCAAAGTGGGATCACAAAGACCTAAATAAGATATCAATGTCAAATAATGTCCTTGAATGATAATTAGGTAAAAATGTAAGTAAGTGTTTTCTAGGTCTAACTAGGTCTAAATAGTAAATTCTTGGTAGTATCAGTCTACACCTAGGTTTCTAGGTTAATTTCCAGGCTATACTAGTTGATACTAGGTTGTGACTAGGTTTCTAGGTCCATCTCATGAGTATCTAGTTACTAGGTATCATATAGCTATATAGACTATATAGTGACTCGTAATACTATATATATGACTTATAAATATACTTGTATTAAGCTATAACTAATATCTCACCCAGGACTTAATACCTACCCTATTACATTATACTAATACCTTGGTAGCACCCACCAGCTTACCTACACTAGGCATCTTGATACACTATATGAACTTCTATAACACTATTATATAAATACCATAACTATATTACCTATAAAAATTATTACTGACACTAACCAATTTATACCTTAACATATCTTATATCTTAACATTTACCCGTATTCAACCCCAACTTGACATCCCCACTACACTCTAGCCTAGTACACATTAACATTTAATACCAACCCACTGTAGTGAAACCCCCAAATCCCACTGATATCTACTGGTTTACACTCTCAGGCACATGCACAGTGTAGGAATACACACTACTATACACACCTACTCACAGACACTGAAACACTAAGACACACACTCACACAACTTCTACACACGTAGGTATTTAAACTGAGAACACACAGACTCTCAAGTTCCCTCAGGTTGACACACACACACACAGGATAAACACAAGTCTGGACACAGGTTCACATTGGTTCACTGTATCAAGGAGACACTGCACTAATTCTGAAAACACACACAGTAAATTTAATTACCTACACTGCACAGAATCTACACAGGTCCCTCACTGCATTCTGACACTCTCCTTGATATTAGGATACACAGAATTTAACATGGGAATACCTACTCACTGATACTAAAACCCACACACTGATTTCTGAGATACTTACACAGGTGTCAACTAATTTCACACATCTAACACAGAATCCCTAATTACCAACCTCAACACACAGACACAGACATGTACTGGCACTGGTATACATTGACACAAAGACACACACAGGTTGAATACTAATACACAGAGACACATAGGTTCAAGCACTGTCATATACACACAGAAATTTAGTTCACAGGTTCTGAAATAAACACACACACAGTTAACCCTTTACTGAGAACACACAGGTTTGCCTCTCCTCACTGAAGATCTGATACTCATATTGAGACACCCACAACACATAAACACTGAGGCACACCCTACATCCTAACTCAAAACACAGTCATCAACTCAAGGTATCACCTACCCACACAATCACTGTCATTTAAACCCAGGTTCACACATAATGCCCCCACCCCCCAACTCGACTGCTCAGGATTCCACAGTGCACATAGCACAAACCCGAACCTACACTGCACAGAACTCCCCAATGCACAGAATTCTGCACATACACAGTACATCTCTCCCAAGCCCGACTGCACTGTACACACAGTCATCAACTAGGTTCACTGATACATAATTTCTCCCCCCTTTCTCCCAATACTCAGAGTTCTACACAGCTGAACCCGACTGTGCACAGAACCCTCTTCTAGTGCACAGGAAAACCAACAAATAGTTAAAACACAGGCAAATATATGATGTATATAGGTTTATAAATCAAAACATGCATAGATTCGAATACCTAGATGGATAACTCCTAAATGAACATTTCATCAAACACATTGCAGTGCAGAAAACCAATATACATACAAACCCATAAATTCCCAATCCAAACCCTAAGAATCGAGTTCAACCTACCCATATGTGATGAAATCAGTCTCCCTACAAATACCTAGGGTTAGGGTTCCTGATAATTAGGGAAAACCCCATGTTGGTCACCAAAACCCAATCCAAAACCCTAAAAATCGAACTACACAGCAAGGGTGTTTCCTAATGGGTATGAACAACAGAAAACAGAATTAAAATGAATAGAATTAGGTTTTTACCTAGGGAGATGGCTTCTTCAATGGAGGTTCTTCTTCTCCAAGGCTTCCTGACCCACGTTCCTTGCTTTCCTTGCTTTGGAGGAGGAAGATGGAAGCCCTAGGGTTAAATCTCGAAAATTGGGTGGGGAGATGGTTTCTCTTGATGGAGGCTAGGGTTTCTCCTTTCTACATGAAGGATGGCTTTGTGAGAAGCTTCCCTTTTATATTAAACCTAGCTAGGGTTTCTAATGCATTGTTTTAGGTTAAACCCCTAGGTTAGGTCATGCAAAACCTAATTAGCTAAGGTTTAGTCAGTCTAGGGTTGGGGTTTCCAACCTAAAATTTGAATTCTAGGGTTCTCTAGAATTTGGTTTACAAATTAGGGTTTACTCATTAGGGTTTGTCCTGATGCGTTCTAGGGTTTGACCTAAAAACAAATATCACTCACAATATATATTTAGTTTATAAAACTCAGCAATTTAATTAATACATAATTATTCAAAATAGTGAAATTACACAAATGCCCTTATTTGGAAAAGTGGTAGTGACAGTTGTTCATTATGACTGGCCACTACTTCAGCTGGATATCAAGAATTCCTTCCTCCACGGGGATCTTGACAAAAAAGTATATATGGTGCAACCTCCCAGGTTCGTTGCATGGGAGGGTAAAGTATGTCATCTACGGAAGGACCTCTATGGACTCAAACAATCACCCCATGCATGGTTTGGTCAATTTACAGATGTTGTCACTCAGTTTGGCATGTGTCAATCGAAGAAGGATCATTCCGTATTTTACTGACAGACATCGCACCAAACTAAGTGCCAAACTCAAAAAATTACCCCGTGCATATTTTGGTCAATTTATAGATGTTGTCAATCAGTTTGGCATTTGTCAATCGAAGAAGGATCATTCCATATTTTACCGATAGACATCGTGGGAAGGATACTACTTAGTGTTTATGTTGATGACATTGCGATCACAGGAGACGACAGTCAAGGCATTGTAGGACTAAAGAAGTTTCTGGGAGAATAATTTCAGACCAAGGATATGTGATCGTTAAACTACTTCTTGGGTATTGAAGTCGTACTGGGAAAGAAACATATTATCATGTCTCAAATGAAGTATATGCTAAACATACTAAATAATGCAAGCCAGGGGAAAAATGTCGCCAATGGACCCAGAAGAAAAGTTACTCCCCGACGAGGGGGTACTGATGACTAATCCGGATCAATATCGTCGAGTGGTTGGAAAACTCAACTACTTGGCAGTTAAGCCTCATCCAAATATTTCTTTTGCAGTCAGTGTTGTGAGTAGATTTATGTCTTCTCTATGAGTTCCACATTGGCAGGAAGTTCTCAGAATTCTGCATTATCTAGTCAAGAATCATGGAAAAGGAATTCGTATGGAAAACCAGAGATATACAAATGTTGAGTGCTTTACCGATGTTGACTGGGGTACAAGCCTGACAGATAGATGATCTACATCTAGTTACTCGATATTTATTACGAAAAATTGGTATCGTAGAAGAGAAAGAAGCTGAGTGTGATTGTACGATCAAGTTTCGAAACTAAATATCGAGCCATTGCTCATGGCACGATTGAAGTGTTATAACTACAACATCTTCTACAAGAACTAAGAGAAGAAGCTGGATCTAAAGCTGCAGATATGTGGTGTGATAACTAATCTATTATCCATATTGCTACAAATCATGTATTTTATAAAAGGATGAAGCATATTAAAATTGATGTCCACTTCGTCCGTGATGAGTATAAAAAGAGGATGATAAATTTTTATCACGTGAGGACCAGTGATCAGATAGCCAATATCTTTACAAAATATCTTTGGGATCCTCGGGTATAATTTTTATGTAACAAGTTGGGCATGATTGACATATATGCTCCAGCTTGAGGGAGGGTGTTAAGTGTTATATTAGTAATAAACTTTAGTCCTACATCGGGTAGAATAATAGAGAGAGGGTTAACCTCTCATATATATATGTAGTCTTTTCATCAATAAAGATCAATCTATTATTTCCACTCTATATGATGCATCGAGACTTATCTTGGGATATGTTCTCATGTAACATAGAGAAGTAATATCTTATACCTCAAAACAACTAAATAAATATGAGAAGAACTATCCCATACTCGACCTAGAATTGGCGACAATTGTCTTGACCTTGAAATTGTGACGTCACTATCTTTATGGTGTGGCATCCAAAATCTTTATTGATCACAAGAGCCTCAAGTATATATTCACTTAGAGGGAATTGAATTTTCAAAGGCATTGGTTAGAATAGATCAAGGATTATGACTTATCGATTACATTTGCCACAGGTTAAGAAAATTTATGGTAGATGCCTTGGGCCAAAAGTTTGTGGGAATGTTGTCTATATCAAGCAAGGTTCTATAAGAATAAAAAAGATGGGTATTGAATTCTGAGTTCGAATCTAGGAGGCGCAACTGGCTCAACTGCAGGAAAAGATGAGTTTGTGGGAAAATATAAAAATAGTGCAAAAGGATGATATGTTCCTGCAAAAGATACACAGTTTGATTTCAACATGAAAGGTAAATAATTTCTCGGAGTACGAATATAGAATGTTATGGTTAATGGAAAGATTATGCGTTCCTAAAGATGATGAGCTCAAAAAAGAAATACTAACAGAAGCCTGAGAATTATTCTTTGCATCCGGGAAGATTGAAAATGTATAAAGATTTGTACATAACCTTTTGGTGGCATGGAATGAAGAAAGGTGCATGTATCTTCGTGTCACAATGTTTGGATTATTAGCGTATAAAATCTGAACACCAGAGGCCTGGCAGGGAGATGCAGAACCTTGCCATTTTAGAGTAAAAATTAAATCATATCACCATGGGCTTCATATTAAGCTTGCCAAAGATGTAACGAGGGAATGACGTAGTTTGATTCATTATTGACCTATTAACCAAGTCGACTAATTTTTTCTTGATTAAAGTTTTATGGAGCATCGATCGGTTGGCTCAGATGGGTACTAGTTTTAGAAGTATCAGATCAAGATAGATGGTTCTTATCGCGCTTCTGGAATAAGCTTTAGTTGGTGATGGGTACCAAGTAAAATTTTGCTCGACTTACCATTCGTAGACTGATGGACAAACTAAAAGAGTCAATCAAATCCTTGAGGATATATTGTATATGTGTGTATTGGATTTGAAGGCAATTTGGATACTCACTTGTAGTTGGCTAAGTTTGTATATAATAATAGTTATTAGTTGAGTATTCAAATTGTCCCATATGAGGCACTTTATGGACGGAAGTGTCGGTCACCAATATGTTGGGATAAAATTGATGAATGACAAGTACTTGGATCAGAACCAGTGGAACAAGCCATCGAGAAAATTTACATGATTCATGATAGGCTTCGTTTTGCCCAGAGTTGGCAAAAGAGTTATGTTGATATTCATCGATAACTATTGTAATTTATAGTTGGAGACCACGTGTTATTGAAAGTGACACCCATACGAGGGGAGTGGTAATGAGATTCAGTATCAAAGGCATATTGAGTCCAATATTTATCGAACCTTTTGAGATTCTTGAGAGGGTGGCACATGTAGATTATTTGATGCACTACCTATGACATTTGATGAAGTGCACAATATTTTCTATGTTTCTCAACTACAAAAATGCATTCATGATCTGAGTTGTGTAGTGAACTTTGATTAGTTAGAGCTGCATGCTAATCTATTATATACTTAGGAACCTGTTCAAATCCTAGACAAAAAATAGAAAATTTTATATAACCGATCTATGTTCTTGGTTCGCATAATTTGGCAAAAACATTGGGTCGAAGAATTAATGTGGAAGCTTGAGAAGAAAATATGCAAGAAGTACCCTTCCTTATTTAATTAGTTAAGAGGTAGGATTTTGTTATAAGTTTTGAGGATAAAACTTTTTCTTATTAGTATATTATATAGTATCCCGCTTGGCGTGCACTATGTGTGGCTTGTGGCTAGTTTGACCAAGTTAAAATTGGGTATTATAAAAAACTTTTGGTAACTAATCGATCGGGAAAAATGTATAGAGAACCTTTCCAAAATACAATTGATCGTATCTTGATGAACGAGCTCTATATAATAATTTTTCCCTTATTTTTCTATTATAGTTTTTATTCCATATTTTGCCTTCTTAATTTTGATGAATGCGCTTTCGTGTTGGTTTTCAATGATTATTTTAATTGTTTGCTTTATTTGATTTCTGCATCCATTCTTGAGAATTCTGAGAGACAAGAAAGATAAATGAGGTGTATTAATCTGATATTGATACCATTGTAGGAGGACGCATAACTGAGGTTTGATTGTGTGAAATGTTTCTCCTTATCTTTGTAATTCTCTAATCAGCGGGTGGTTATGTCCCTACTCTTCTACCCATTCATACCCTAATAAAAAAGAATCCTCTTATTTCCTTGCAATATTCATAGATCGATGATGCCTTAATTGAAGTAAAAGATAAGAGATGTCACATGTTTGATGCTATTGATAATAAATAAGGCACATGAAAGATTAATTGTTAGTATAAATTTTATACAAGAATGTTTAATATAAGTTTAATTTAGGAAATAATTCGATTATATGATATGTAGATTGGGACCGATAGGTCATCAAGTGATAGATGGAAATATAAGGACCAATAAGTAACTGTAGAAGCATAAAAATCATACAGGCCACATAGATCCCATGTACCTTCAAAATAACAGTAGAATATAGAGGAGCCACATAGAGCCAATGCGACCTGAACAACCAAAGAGGAAGCCGCATAGCAAAATTCATGTGGCCTAAACAGCCACGAAGTTAGGAGCCGCATGAAATTCCTTGACAAGACAACCAATGCCTGACACACCACTCATCACCCAAAGCACTTCAAGAATCGTGAGAGAGGCGACGACTCATAAAAAGATGAAAAGTCATATCAGTGAATTAATAACTTTGTGAGATGTGTCATGCCACGTATTCCCTCATATGCGGCTATGGCCCTATACGGCCTCGTCATCATGCGGCCGAAGTGTCCATTCGACCAAGGCCAAACGAGAGTTTTCATGCGGCAAAAATGCTATGCGGCAAAGTGTCCATAAGACCAAGGCCAAATAAGAGCACATATGTGGCCAAGACATTATGCGGCCAAGACGGTATGCGACCAAGATATTACGCAGCCAAGACGCTATATGGCCAAGATGTTATGCAGCTTTCAGCTTGCAAGATCTGTCTGTTACAACCGAAAAGATCTTCACACAGTTAGTGCTAATTACGTGTCCTAGTGACCGAGTCACGCAAATGAGGGAGTTGAAAACAATCCCGAGATCTTATCAAACAACATATCTCAACTGAAGCCGCGTAGCAACCCGCCCATAGTATGCAGCTACAGTTGCAATCATATTCTATTGAAGAAGTCCTATGCGGCCACCAAACAGAAGCATATGCGGCACCTATAGCCCATCAGCATGATGGCTATAAATAGAAAAAAACTTGAATATTCCAAAGGTCTGCCTTTTCTACTTCATAGACCATACCCCCATGCGAGCTACGTACGTGCATACAAGCTCAAGAGAGAGAAAAGAGAAGAGACATCCTCATTTCCTCGTCGGACTGTCAACGGTGTAAAGGAGTCACTGTAGTACTCGATCTCCATCGTCACATTTCCCAAATCAAAAATATTGTACTTAAATATTTTGTTTAGGAATTTTTTGTATTTTTTGTTGGTTGTTAAGCAAAATTTTCTTAAACTTACTTTAATGGCGAACAATCACTAAGTGATTGATCAAAATATTGAGACCGATAGGTCACCAAGTGTTGATTAGGAATATAAATATAATAATACGATTATTAATTGAGTCAATGAATGTTATGTACAAGTATGCATTTGCTTCATCAAGGAAAACTTGTGCACAAAGTTTGGTAAATTTTTTGAATGGTGTCTCGGCACAAGGTCCGTATCGGTCTAGGTAGAAATATTCGGACATACTAATAGGCACGAGGTATTATGGTACCTTTATTGAGGCTATCTTCCTTTTTGAAAGGGTGCATCGCAATACAATGTAAAATTCCTTTATGTTACAAAAATCACCAATAACTGTCATATATACATGTTGTATACTAATGAATCTCCTGTGCAGGGTTAATAAGTATTAATCTCTATTTTATACAAGGAAGAAAATGAGGCTATTGTTAAGAAATCAAATATAAAGTAATATGATTATATATGTTTATTGCTTTTACTTTATTTTATATAAATTATTAATTGACCCTAGTCCCTAATAGAAAGACCGTCTTTATAAATGCTTGTTTTGTTCAAGGTGAGTTAGGTGAGTCTGCTCACCAATACATTCCCCAATATATAGATAAAAGGCTTTTGTTATAGTTTTAAAGCTTCTTCCTATTTTGAAGTATTTCAAGTTCTACTAGAAGTATTTGAGTTTTATTATAATAAAGGGGCATAATGTATGAAACAAAGATATTATTCTATGATGGCCTATCGATTTATTTCCAAGCAATGTAAGCCGAAAGGCATTTTAATTTGTACTTAGAAATTTGTATTCCGCTACAAGAATTCAATAAAAAAATTTATTTCTTCCTATACTATTGTCTTCATTTTTTTTACTGTATTACCACTAAAACCTTATTTTTAAATAATTATTATTCGTTCACATTCTTGTCTTGTACAAGTGAAATTTAGACTTGTACAATATCACGCTCGGTGAGAAATTATCAATTCTATAAAATTGGGATATGACAAATAGATCATTGTCGAAAGACGGTGGTATTTCAGTGCTTCATTACTACTAACTAGCCATTAAATATCCAAGGACCCTCGACCAGTACTCTCTACAAATTTTACTAAAAGGTAAACTTTAAACAAAAGAACCCGCTTTCATGGGAGAAAATACCTCTATCGCCCCTCCTGGCCGCTAGGATTGACGAGCAAATCCTGCGACATTAGAGTAAAAGGGCTTTGGCCCGTATATGTACAACAATAAGGAGTTTTGATACTAGAGCAGTGATGAAGCAACGTCTTCCAAAAAATATCTGCTACCCACATACTATCAATTTTAACTTGTTTCTCATAATTTAACTCGTCTAACATAAGACCCAGATAACACATTATATGTCGACGTTAGAGAGGTCGGCCACTTTGTCATGTTTTATACGGACCATATCCATAAGTTTCCATAGTCGTGTCTCGGGGCACTCGAGAAGCTGGCCTTCCTCTAGGATTGCAGAAAGTGGTCATTCAGTTCCCCTTCTCCTTTTCCAACCCCTCGTTGGTTCTCTCCGGTATAGCACAAAAATATGGGGGCTGGAGTCTTCTCCTCCTAGATATCGTCTCCGGACCAGAGGAGTGCGCTCTCTCAGAGCGCTTTCCTATCTCCTTCATCGACCGACTATCTAGATCTCCATCCTGCTTACCGCTTTCAATGACCTCCCCTCCGTTGTAGTGCCCTGCTATGCTTGGTTCATCCAGATGATTCATTAGTGCAGTGACTTCTAGATTTGGGAATTTTTAGTAGCTTCTTCAGAGTTCCACTCAATCTTGGCAGAGCCCTCGCTCAGGTGGGTGGTATCGATAAAACTATCTTTGCTTTACCTTCACACTTAATAAACTTGCTACTAGTTTTTATTTCCACAACTTGATGCATGATAATAAAAAGGAAGAACCCACATAGATAAGAGAATAATCTTATTTAGTTTTATGCTGCCTTAGAACATGGAATATTAACTTGATGCTAGAGATAGACTTTCATATTATTGCTTGGACATGTGTTATGAACTACTGCTGTAAGCTTATTGATTTACGGATATTTTTATTATAGCACTTGTGTACGTAAAGTTCCTTAATGTTACTGCTGAGACTATCTAACTTGATGCTACATAGTAGTTTTTTATACTTTTGATGTATCCTATCACATACATTATAGCACAGCCGTTAGAGTTAACATATGGAACAATAACACTGCTACTATACAGAAAGGCTATAATTAGTCATTTCTGAGTCAAAGATAGAACATAGAAAGATTTCAGGACCGTTGGATCACCAAGATAGTGTCCCTGGACTGGAAACTGCATAGAGAAGGTAAGTTCAGAATGTGCGATGGTTCGAGATAGGAAATGCTAGTAGAGATGAATTGTATACTTCTTTCAGAGTTTATACCATTTATTTGTGTAGAGTATAGATGTTACACATTTGCATGGTCATTGGATAACTTGTGCACAAGGTTAGTTCTTGAACAATCATTGAAGGAACACAAGGATCATTTCGAGCTAGGAGAACTGCGCTAGAGGAAGTCATAGCGCGGTAGCTTTGCTGACGAAATAACATTTGGTGATTCAGGAACTTTTAGTCTAGCTAGATGAACGGATCGCCATCTAACCTAGCTACGATCTAAGATGGCTTGTGGTGCTAATGTCCCTCATATAGGCTAGTCGGCATGCTGACATCAATCTACATGTAGGTCTATTAGGATTGTACTGAGTAATAAAATGGGCGCACGGTACTAGGGGTGAGAATATAATGGTTTAAAATTGATAACTGACCCGAACTGAACTGAATTTTCAATTCGGGGCAGTTTTCAATTTTAGAGAGTGAGGAATTTGGATTTTGTATGGGTTTGCGAAATGGTTCCCGATCCAAACCAAAAACTGATTATAAATTCCTATACAAATTTTCTTAGCAGCAATGCATCACCCAGCTGCCCTAAACCAAATTATTTTCTGCCTCTCTCTCTCTCTCTTTTGTTGCCCCTTCTCTCTCTCTCTCAAACTATTAAAGTTGTCTATTTCTCTCAAACTCTTAAAGTGGGAATCCGATTCAGGCCCTAAAGCTAAATCTCTTTATCTCAATCTTGTGCTCATGGAGATCCGAGCAAGTCTCGGTTAACTCCCTCCGAGATACCCCGCCATCGCCTCCGCCCGTGCTACCGACCTCTACAATTTACAGATCCTTGCTAACAGCTCTATGACAACTCTGGGGACGTCACTCGCTTTGTAATGTTCATGCGCAATCCCCTAATCTACTAAACTGACCACCCCTTCAAGACCAACGTTGCCTTCCTCCCATGACTAGGAAGGGACCTCGCTGCTCTTCAAGGTCCTCTCGGCATTCACATTCCGCATGTGAAGTAAGTATGAAGTATGAACACAAGGAAACTACAGGGTTGGAAACTTAGGTGGAAGATAAGTAATGCTTCTCTGTTAGAACTTTTCAAAATAGAAATCATGTTCTCCAACAACTATCGGCATGTGAAGTTACTATGAAGTATGAACAAAAGGAAAATGAACCTGCATATGAACCTACATATGAACCTACAGGCTTTTTTTATTATTTATTTTATTTTTTTACTGTTATTTTTTACCCGATCCACTTTGGTCCAATGAACCGAACCGACCTAAAATCAAACTAATTTAATTTGGTTCGGGTTGGTTCGGTTTTGTGAATACAGTTCGGTTTTAGGTTTTTATAAATATGGTTTGATTTAGTTTGATTTTTTGAATGCGGTTTGGTTTGACCCGAACTGAACCGCTGCTCACCTATACACGGCACACTATACTATCTGATCTTCATGATTGACTTTTGTAGGGACACTCATGTGACACATAAGTTTTATTCAATATATGTATTTCATTATCATATTATTGAACGGGGATGGACGAAAGGTAAGTATTGGTAAGATGAACCATGTTGCTTGTTACGTGACACTTATATGCCGATGACACAAGTATTCTATATTGTTGCTATGCCATGCAACTGATCCAAAAGAAAGATTAGAAAGACAATATAATAGATTGAGTGCACTCACATAAATAACGTGTTGGTTCAGTTGAACGGGCGAGTGACCCCTCACTAGTATATTTTTATGTACTGATACCCCACCTGACACTCACAGGTGCGAAGTTTGTTTGGATGCGCTAAGGCATTGGAGCTTGGTTGGTGACTCGAGGCATTGCGGCTGCCATGGAGTTTCTTTGTATAAGTGATATAATGTATGGAATATTATCTATTATATCATTCTAAGTTGTAAGCCTTATGTCATGTATCATTTCTTTTGAGATAGAGAGATAGATAGAGCAATTTGCAATCGAGTTATTTCTTGGCTTCATGAATTATAAATCCTATTGAAATATCAATAAAGAGAATAATTCCTTTGTATATCTTTTTTCATTTTAACTTTTTTCTTGGGGACTTCTGTGCGACGACTCCGTAACTTAGCTGCTCAATTGACCATTTTGGTGCTTTCCTTATACAAGTACAATTTAGGCTTGTACACATCATGCCCAATGGTGACGTTTAGTTATACGTAATTGAGGCATGACATTTTGGTATCAGAATATGGTTTTACGTCCTTCGACCCTTATCGATTCTCTTAACTTTGAGTTGCATTCGCTATTGATGTCGTTGATGCTCTCTCTCAATGTTTTGCGGGATATTCTATACAATAAGCCTAGATATTTTATGAATATCATGTGGGTATTTTATTGACCAGGGATAGATTTGTTGAATGCCTCATTGGCTGAGTTGCGTTACAGCATTATTAAGTTATATTTGTTAAGAAGTTGGTGTATGATCATGATATTTGGTTGAGGATATATTCGGATGAGGATAACTCATACTCAGTTTAGTTGATTTTAGATGAGTATCATATTATCAGTGAGTATGCTACAGTATGTTGCAAGTTCTAAGGGGTATGTGCTTGGATTTCGAGGAATGGAATGAGTTAGATGTTTAAGTGGATCAGTTGATGTTATGCCTGGTCGTTGAGACCACTGTATCGAGGATTGTCCAGAATAGATATTGGCTGGGAGCAGATATAGATTTCAATATGATTTTGAGGATTTCCAGAATGGTTTGCTCCTTGAGTGATGTATAAGATAACTTTGATAATATTCGATTGATTGAGGTTTTGGGGTATCAATGAGTCTATCAGCAACGAATGGGATAGTGTAAACCTCAGTTTAGAATTTTCATGTTTATTATGATGTTAGAAATTATTTGTCGAGTTTGGTTCGGATGATCAAGAATGATGTATAATGGATTGGGATTGTTCTGGACAAGGATTCAGAATGGTCAAGTAGATGACTTGATCAAGGAAAGTCAATATAGATATGTATTGGAATAGATGGCTTGGTTGTGGAATTGATATGGATAATATATGGAATCATACCTTAGAATTGAATGTGATTGAGTTTTGAATTAAGTAAAAAAAGTTGATGGTACGATTGGAAGATAGCGCGACTGGGAGTTTGATTAGAAGATATGAGAATGACTCTAAGGATCATAAATGGTATAGCTCGATGAATTGAGTTAGAGGATAACTGATTCAATCTTGAATTTGGATAAGTTCATAATTTATCGATGCTTGGCAGATGATGTGGATTTATACACATGGAGAAATTATGTTTCTTGATGACCTGAGATGGGCAATAACAGATTTAGCTTGAGTTTGGATAAGATGATCTTGTAGCTAGTTCGTAAGATAGCATTCGAATAAAATGGGAATAATATTTCACAAATGGATGATTCTATAGTTAGGCATATATATTTGTGAATGTCGAAGTGTATCGAGGATAAATAGACTTTGGCTTAAAAATATTCTGGTCGGAGAAATGACAAGTATGCTATCAATTTAATCTTTGAATTTGGTTATCTTGAGGGATGCTAGATTCTGGATTATTGGTGTATCGAATGGGAGCATTGAAATTTTGGATGATTTGGTTGAAGTGACCAAGCAGATAAATGAAATGCAATGCTATATACCAGCTATAGTAAATAGCTGAGCGTGACTCATAATTGAACTCCCGTACTAACCAATGTATAACACATTCGTTCCAACAATGTCTCAAGTATGAAAGTAAGTGCTAAATCTTACACATCACAGACCTAATATTGTGTCAAACTAATACGAGGTATTATTATACCTCTTCACGGTATTCAGGCTGTTGTCCTATTCTTTTAAGTCCATATCTAACCAGATCGACGTTCTCCTTCGATTGCACCTAAGTTATACTTGGAAGCATGATGATCGATATATAGTATACACATAAATAAATATTATAACTACACAATTTAGAATTTCAAGAATACTTAGGGCAAGTATCTTGCCTGGTCCATGATTGATAACAAGTCAACGTACTGATACAAACGTGTAGGATACGAAAGAATATCGATATGCGAACCAAACTCAATAATATCCTAAGAGTTTGAACGATTTGACAATGGTCATTATGGTCAGACACAATCGCCCAAACGAACCCACTTATAAGTATACAATTATCGTAAACAAGTTATGGTTATATAATAACATCAATCTTCTATAATTATAAGGAGTGTATTAGATGTCTAGGAATAAGAATAATAATTATGGTGGGTAGTAAAAAGAGTAATATTAATTATAATATAATAGTATCCAAAACACACTAAGTGATTGTCTATGCTAGAGTAACATGCTACTTTACTTGCTCTACTTGGTTATTATTGCAGTTATTTAGAATAATGGAAGGGGTGTCTATCGATACCCTAATAAAATGGTTCCATTTGACTATGAGCATGTTATTAAAATATGTTACTAAGAGTTAGCCGCACCTAGTTACAAATAGGAAGTAATTAATTTTTATTATAATTCAAGCATGATCTAAGTACTCACCTATCCGTAAGTCTATAGATTAAGACTATTGAAGTTCTTAATCAGAAATATTAGTGGAACAATGGATTCCATGATACAACTCTTTGGTAGGCCCATACCAACTAGATAAATTAGACTAGCCAATAATTATATATCTTTTTATAAAATTACCATATATTTTCTATTACTTAGTAAGCTTTCCATGCAACTTTACTTATATAGTTAACAAAATAAGCACTTAGCTAATTTGTTGGGGGAACATATATATGGTTTATCATGCATAGTTTATTACATTCCCATACCAAGTGTACATAGGTTCACTTATGCTTCACTACTTATGAATGTGATTGTAAGTGTTCATTGATAAGTCATTAGCTATCAAAATATAGGGGGTTTACACAAGGATACAAGACAATCTCCACAAGGTGGTACCACAATCCTCCTTAAAAAAATGGTGGTTGGTCTAGATTGAATCACGAAGAAATGGTCGAGAGGCTGATACTCGTAGGAATATAGGCCGAATGGATGGGTTTCCAAGGATAAAAAAACTTTCCGTTCGAGTTTGAAATCCCCTATGGCGACGCAAGTCCAGAATTGCAGAACTGAGACCTCAAATTGAAAACCATGTATGGAGGGGAAGTCTCAACATCAGTCTTATGGATTTATAACTATAATTAATAATGGTAGAGGAGAACAACCTCGATCATCTTCTTCTCAAGCGCTTATGAAGTTATCTCGTGCAGATCTTGTGTGGTGGGTCAATCAAAACCCAAGCAATAATAATATATAATAGACACCTATGTCACAACTTAGGTTATTAGCCTATCATCAGATAATAGCCCAATCCTATAACCAAAATAGGACAAAGGTTAAAATACTATACCGCGATAATATACGCCCCTAGGCTACTAGCAAATGATATAAAGTAAAGCAAATAAATTTTATTAACTGGCCAATCAATTCCTATAGCTTGCTATGTGATATGTGGGCTACTCTAGTAATACAATATAGGGATCCTCAGATCGTAAAATGTCAAAGCGGGAATGGCCAAACCATTAGTATATACAATGGTATAAGTAATATGCCACAGTTCCTCATAAGGTGTAACCACCTAAAACTATAATCAGGTTTTTTTTGTCAAATTATTTTTATTGCTAATAATATTAGTTATATTAAATTAATTAGCTTAGTTTATAGTTAATTATGTTCCTTAGTCATGGATAAAATATTCTCTCATAACTAGTTAGATTCTTTTTGTAACCAATTGATTTATTTTTTATTAGATCTTGAATTCAAATTAGAGTGGAAAGAGGGCAAACTTATAATTTCAAACACACCCACAACCACCAATAGTGGCCGCCCCCCTATTCCTCCCCTATTATTTTATTTTTCCCACCATTACTCCTTCTTCTTCCTCAAGTCATCTTCTCCACCAATCCAACTATTTTTGAAAACTTAATTTCTCCTCCACCACCCCCAAAACCAACCTATTTTACCTTATATTCTTCTTCCAATGGAGAGCTAGAGCTTGAAAGCATAAAAGGTGCTTGGAAAAAGTGATGAGCAAGGAGGATCATGTCTAATTCATCTTTTTTGTGACCAAATTTGTGGATCTTCATTGGGAACCCACTCCTAAGAGGTAATTTTTACTCCCTCCCCCTAAATTCTATGGTAAAACTCTAATTAGACCTCGTAGGAGACCCCCAATAGTTATATCTAACCCTCTAGGTGGTGAATTAGGTTGTAGAGAACCAATTCCTAGTATATCTATATGTTAGAATGGTCAACTTGGTATAATTATGAATTTTTTCCACCAAGTGTTTGTGGCATATCCCCAAAGGGATTTTCGTGTCCAATTTGAGTTATTCTTGTGTCTATGTGACCTAAATATGATACATAGTGTTATTTTATGATACTTTAGGATACACATGGTAGACATTGGTAATTCATAGTAATTGAGTTCATAATTGTTAAATTATACAATTGCTAATTAGATCTATATATTCTTTATATTGAATGTCATATTTTGCTATATGTTCATATAGGATTTGAGAAGAGAAAATTATATGTTGGTATCCTATCACGCCCCAATACCGAAATACAGAGACAGATATGGCCAGCTACCCCATATAAGGTACAATATGCCATACGACGATCACATCTATAACTAGACAAGATGGTGCATACTATAATAAAGTCTTCCTAAGGTCTCAAGGAACATTTATGTCTTAATCAGTCAAATAGTTAGCAATAAGAGATTAACATATATGATAAAGCAGTAAGGCGTCCCCAACGCTCTATAAAATGGTCGAGAACTAGCTATTACAAAATGTCGGGCTAGTACAAGGTCAATAGTACATAGTCGTTATCAGATGTAATCTAAATTTACACAAATATGTACAAAACTTGCCGGCTAAAGAATATCGGTGGCTAAACACCCAAAATGATATAAAATACTAAAATAGGGAAGAAGGGAACCAAGTCAAGTCCTCCGCCGACCATGCTCATGGTATGCACCATCAGTCAGGTAGAAGGCAAAGTCCTCAGTCTCCGCTACGAAATTTGGCCAACCAAAACCAACAGAGTCAGGTCCCGAATAGAAAGTATCACAAAGAAGCACAAGAGAAGAAAAAAACTAATAACTGAAATAATGCAAGAAAGAGATCAAGACCTATGCCAAATCAGAGGCATCTGCGTCATAGTTTTGGTCCATAGCCTATCGTAACCCAACGGTCCAACCCTATAACCAAAGAAGGACAATGGTTGAATCATCGCGCCATGACAGTCTATTTCCCTAAGATACTTAGAAGATGGCAATACACAATCAAATAAAATTTAATTAAACGGCCAAACAATCCTACGGCTTGTTAGGTGATGTCTAGGTAACCTCGGTAATACAATATAATTGAATCCTCAAATCGTGATATATCGGAGCAAGGCTATTCGAACCAATAATATACAACATAAATAAAATATAATGCATCAGTCCCTCGCAAGGCTATTGTGCTAAATAATCAGTTCCAGTTCTCCTCTATAATGGGATACTGGCTCGACTATATTAATATTAGTGGTCGGATACCGCATTCCACTAGTGCGAATGATTTACAGTATCCTGGTGGCCATCCTTGCACCCCATGATTAATATCTATGGCGTGGTTGACATGCATGATCTCGGGATCTGTTCCCTTCTAAAGCTTCTATAACTTTTAGTTAACTAATTAACCCTACGGTTATCTAGAATCTTGTGTCGAGGTCACACAATTATCCTCCTAGATATCATACCTTGGTATAGGTATGCTAGGGATGAATTCGTATTGGTTCTTACGGTTCCAATCTGGACTCATTCTGAGAGGAATGCAATAGTCAATCAAGTAATCTAACCACGATATTCTGACTAGC
Source organism: Iris macrosiphon (assembly GCA_036927795.1). Lineage (NCBI taxonomy): Eukaryota > Viridiplantae > Streptophyta > Magnoliopsida > Asparagales > Iridaceae > Iris > Iris macrosiphon. The sequence goes on from JAYESA010000001.1 coordinate 94,266,651, forward strand.
TACAGGGGTTCCGTGTAATCCTTATTTTTAGTACTAATGAGCATGTAACAAGAATATACTTATAACATAACACTACAATGTATATGTAGCACCTCGGTGCGCGAGCAAGATAGCACACTTGGTGCGATATTAAGGAGTATTAGCACATATACAAGTAGTCAAGTCAAGATTCTTTGGTCAAATAGTTAAATCAAGTAAAATTTCTCTACTCACATTGTAGCCTGGATATCGGGTTAGGTATACGGCTAGTGCTTCTACTAAAAAGTTCTAGTTGGGTCTATAATTTTGTCATAGTATGCATCAAGCATTTGTCCTTATTCAGACAATAAGGAAACATATAAGTTCTTAATTCACTATCACATACAAGGTCAAGAGAGTTTGATTAGAAAATCCAACTAATTGAAGAAAATGACAAAAATAGACATAAATAGCCAAAAATAGGTAAAAATAGTCAAAAATAGGTAAAAGAGCTTTTTTCATAAAAACAGTCAAAAATAGCTAAAGAATAGGCTAAAATAGCTTATCGCGTACAAAACAGTCAAAACTGGCTTAAAATAGGCAAACATAGTTTTTTTGCGTACAAAAGAGTCAAAAATGACTTAAAATAGGCAAAAAGTAGCTTTTTCGTGTATTTTTGGCTCAAAAATAGCTCATCCGCGAATTTTTGCCTCAAAAATGGTTTATTGGCGTATTGTTTTACGTAAAAAAATGATTCTGTGCAAAACATATGCAAGGGAAGGGCTTCTACGCACTTTTTATGTCCAGAATTGAATTCTGCGTAATTATATGCAAAGGGAGGGCTTCTGCGCAGTTGTATGCAGAAGGAAGGACTTCTGCGCAGTTATACGCAAGGGGTTCTTTGTAGTTACACGCCAGGGACTTTTGTACAGTTTTTATGCAGGAGATGTTCTACACAGTCTTTATACAGGGACTTATGCACAGTTTTTATGCAACATTGTTCTTCTTTCTCAACCGACATAAAAATTCTAAAAATTTGTTTTGGCCATAAAATTTTTATTTTAACTCGAAATTCGACGTTTCAATAGCCAAAATTGAATAAACTTTAATTCACCATGGCATGGGATAATTAGTTTTCAAAAATTTCAAGTTTTAAGAGACAAATCCATAAAATTCGTAAAATCCTAACTTTGAAACTTAGATCTACTCCAAACCGTTTATCAAAATAAAAATTGCCAAATACTAAATTTGTTGAGGATTACTACATACACATTATAAGCTAAAAATATGTAAGAAAATTTAAAGAAATAAAATATTTCAAAAATTATGGTTTCTCCACTTTATGGAAGATGTACTTGCCTTAAGTATTAGGTAACACTAACTCTAATCTCTTCTAAAGATAAGAAAGTAAAACTCCTAGGCTAGATCTAGGTTTTGGGGGTTTTAATTTGGAGATGATGAGAGAAAAAGGGAAATAGGGAAAATGAGATGAATTAAGAAGAGAGAGAAAGATGTGCTTATATATATGAGATGTGAATTAATCTCATCCACCTCATGAATCCATTACCCCAACTCATCTCAACCGTTCAAGAAAACACAAGTATAGTGGTTCAATAGTGAACCGATTTTAGAAATTCCATCTATGTTCGAGTCCTAATATGGTTCTATGGCAATTTCCAAATGGGTACCTATGGGTCCCGGGTAGTCTCTCTCAAAATCTAATTTAGAAAATACAAAAATATAATACACAACCAAGTACAGAAATACAAAATTAGAGAACAGATATGACATATCCTATGACAGACTTGTATATCAATTGGGACTGAGTAATCTTTAGCTTGGTGTCCCATATGTGTGATGATACTTGTGTATCATGGATACCATGAGAGTGTATCATTGGTTGAAAGGATTATGTGTGTTTCCTATGGTGTTGTAGAAGCATAAAAAGTGGACCTCAGATAGATGGCGCAGTTTTCTACAAATAAACCCAACAGTAGAAGAATGGCGCAGTTTCTACTTGTACCAGAAGAAAGACGCACATTTTCTTACTTTGGCACACTTTTTATTCATTTCAGAGGATTGTGCACTATTCAGAGAGTAGAAAAGTGGCATATTTTCTTAAATTTATGAAAGTTGGCGCACAAACGATCTTCTTTCTCTCAATATTTAATGCAGTAGACTGACAGCTGACAAAAGCAGAAACCAAAGAGTCAGAGGTCATCATTAAAGTGGAGATACGTTTAGCGACCCAGCCGTAGTGTCATTCTCTTCAAAACTATGCCTCAGTGCCATTAACCTTAAAAGTGCACCGCAGTTTTATTTCCTTCAAAAGTGCATCATAGTGTCATCGGTGCTCCCTCTCGGCGCTCAAGGAAATCCCTGACTGAATGTTGGCTGGATCCGCAAACCAAGCATAGTCCCAACTTGTATCTGTACTCGCTTGCACAATGACCTTGCTTGCCACAATATTGACATGTAGGCAGTGTCTGCGGAGCTGCTATGGGTGGCTGGTGCATGTGCGATCTTTTTGCATCTCCTCCCTATGGTGCTCTGGCTGGTGCTGATGTGAACGACCATTTTTGGCTGGACTCTCTCCTGGTGACGCGATCCATGCATCGGGCTACGGCAAGGACGTCCGTGTAAGAAGTAGGTGCAACTGAGCCGATCAACCTTTACAACTCAAAGCTAAGTCCATCAAAAAATTTCTCCGCCTTCTCCTCTTCTGTCGGGATCAGAGTAGGGGAGAAATGACTCAACCGAATGAACTCCACATTGTACTCTTCCACAGTCATATTGCTTTGAGTGAGATGGTTAAACTTATCCCAAAGTTCCGCTCTAGCAATAGATGGAATGTAAATCTCCTGGAAGAGTCTAGAGAACTCCTCCCAATTAACTGGTCTGGTCCGAGCCGTTTCTCCTCAGATAACCACTAGTGATGTGTATTGCCCGTCAACTGCATCCTGACGGCAGTCATCCAACGCTCCCTCGGAAGCTCAGCTTCTTCCAATTGGTGTTGAGTGTTTGTGAGCAACTCATGAACTTTAGTAAGCTCCTCCTTGCCAGAAAATATATGGGCTTCAGCTGGCAGAAATCAGTGATAAATCCCGTCGGTGGCTGTCTAGCTCGTGATGTCGTCTACTCCAGTGCGGTTACTATATTGTTCCTCAGGTTCTCTGCCTGGTGCCACTAAGCCTCTTGCTGAATTTTCTTTTGAGCTTGCATCATTGCATAGAACATCTGAAATAGATATTGTCAGTCCATAGGCTGCCCTGAAAAAAAAGTTGGCATCGGTGGAGTGAATTACGGTGGTGGTGGAATATCATCTCTCCGAAACCTCGAGGCTTCCTGATCAGCCGGATTACTTTGTTGAGTGGATGGATCTCCACTCAGTGGTGTCACCCCATCGTAATAAGTAATCATCGCACCCGGTGGGGTTCTCATGGCAGTATCATCACTAGTTCGTAGATCTATTATCCTGCAGATAAAGTAAACAATGAGAGTCGCATAGAGGAATCAAGGCAGGATGCAAGTCAAAAAATTATTTTGAATATGATATAGAGGTTAAGAACAGGTCAACAAGTGGATGAGATCCTATAATTTATTTTATCCTAATTTGCAGCCTTGCTCTATTCTGTAATTGGAATCCAAAATAATATATTCGTTGACCTGCATGGGCTACCACAAAAACCATGTCACGCCCCAGTCCCAAAATACCAAGGGACTATCCACGTAGTAATGGCCAGCACCCAATTTAATGGACCCATTAGAGTGTACTTAAGCTGTAATAAGTATAAATATAACTCTACATCATTTATCTCAGCATAATTCTAATCTCATCCATATACAACAATCACAATATAATATGATAGAGCAGTCAAGATACTAGATAACAGAAAGTAGTCATCAATAAGTCCAAATAAGTAGTATCTCGGAGAACAAACTATCACAATAAAGAAAAAAGGAATAACACCAAATACATATGTCCAAAAGTCCAAATATAAAATAACACTAAGCATGAATAAATTAAATAAATAATTGAGTACTCAGGAGAAGTTCTCTGGTACAACCTCGTCCTCTGGTGCAAGTACCGATCCAACGTCCGCTCATGTAACGACCCATTTCGCTCAAGCGGACTGCCAATTCAAACGGCCAAAGTGCAACGTCCCGACCCGCTTTGCTCGACGAGAAAACTCGTTTGAGGAAAGAGGATTTCCAGACTTGGCCCTTCAGGAGTTTTGGCTTAGGCTTTCAGAGGCTCGCTGGGAGTATCGCTCGACCGAGGCGAATCATCGCTAAGGTGGGTGGGTACGATAAACTTGTCTTTGCTTAGCCAGCACACTTAAAAATATGGATGTTTCATGATAGTCGCTAGGTGAATCACCCCCTGCATGCTAATAAGAAATAACGTACCTAGCTAAGGGAATAATCCCAACTTGTATTGCTTGTGTTAGAATATAGAAATGAAACTTTGCTTATATTAGACCCTCGCATGCTACCTTTGCCTTGTTCAACTAGACCCCGCTATGCCTCGAGTAGAACATTATACTCTTTATGGTGCACAGTTTACTTGCTACACTGTACGACATAGATTATGTCACTCGGTAAGTCCCTTTATGGTTTTACTCCTAGGCTTACCCTCTGGCCCGAGCCAACGTGAATGCTTATGTTTATACAAATATAATGTGTGCCTGCTTATATGTTAACTTGTAATGTTGTCTCGACTCAATATTTGCCACACGAAACTCATGCCACAATTAAGAACACTATCACGTATCGTGTATGCATTGAGTCAGCCAGAAGACTATCGAATAATCTTTTTGTTCAATATAAACCTGCAAGTATCCAGGACTGTTGGGTCGCCAAGGCAGTCCCAGCACCAGGGGAATGCATCAAGGCAAGTTGGACTCTGAACGAGAATAATGTCAAATTTACATCTAAATAAGAATCATGCCAAGAAAATCAAGAATCACAGCTCGTGGAGCAGTACTCGTTCAGAACACAAATCATGGATTGTCTTGTCAAAATAGAAATTTAGAAGACCCAGACCTACATGTCGCGGACAACTTGACCAAGGTGATCTTCGGATCTCAGTTCCACGAGCGGTCTCTGGGGCACTGGGGCCGATCCGATCTGGAAGAAACTCAAGCAGCCTTTCATGTGCAAGCAGGGTGATGTCTCTGCTAACGCCGCGATATCCTTGCTTTAAAGGCTGATAGTCTCATGTGTTGAACTGGATTGCTCGCGGCACCGCATTATACTTTAGCTACTTACCATCCTCGTTCATAAACTATAACTCATCCTTTATAGCTATACCAGCGACCAATTGTTCATATAGATAAGTTATCTTCGCTTAGCGGTAATCCGCGTGCAAGTTATTGCATCGAAGTCAATAAACTAAATCACTAAAACATCCTCTGCAAAACTTCTGGATAACCTGTGTGCTCATGCACCCAAAATATAATTTTGCACTAAAATACTTGTGTTTGTATATGCTAATGCCCTGAATTCATATATAAATATGCTCGTGCTTGTATTAATTTAATTTGCCTTGGACAGGGAAGGACAAATGGTAAGTTGGTAAGTCTCACCATATTTTCTCTTATATTGCATGGCGCACTGCCACACGAGATAGTCTATTCAACATTGCCATAAAACTGATCCTAGGCAAGATTATAAAGACAACTAAATAGATGGTGCATGGAACCTATTGAACGTATTTGAATTTGTCGAGCGGACGAGTAGCCTCCCCACCAGTGCATTCATGTACTGATAATCCACTAGGTTACTTGTAGGGTGCGAGAGAACCTCGTTCCGTGCGGATGCCTCCTTCGTGCGTACAAAGGCGTGGAGTTCACTCTGGAGCCTTGGAACGTTGCATCCAGAACTGAAGCACATATACAAGACATAATATTGGAACATCGCCTATATCATTCCACAAATATATCCACTTGACATACTTTTACTGTTTCAGAGAGAGAGGCTTGAGCGACTTGTAATCTTAGTATGCGTCGCCTGTAACACTTGTACAATATCAATAAAGAGTTTGCTTTACTTTTATACTTGTGTTATCTAATGCTTCCACTATTGACGACTCTGTAAACTTGTTACCAATCGCCTATGCATTTATAACTTCACTACACTCGGACAATCTATGCGACTCTGTGGCTTAGACCTCTTACCCCCAGCATGGACCACGGTCTTGCATGGGGGCAGCTCACGCTCGTACGACATCACGCCCAGATGGGTCAAGCGATCGTCCCGCGAGAGCGCTGGCGTGGTGATTTATGCCTAGCGGGGACGATCGATCAGCCTGTGGGAGATCGAGGCATAACAAATTGGTATCAGAGCTTGGCTATACGTGTTTGGACTTTATTTTGATTTTCTCAGTTTCGAAAGCTCGTTCGTGGGTTATGAGCATACACTCTCTCTCTCTCTATGTCCCAAACGGAATATTCCAAACAATAAGTTAAAATACTTTCAAAAAGTGCATGTGAATAATATAATTGCTTGTACGAAATTGTGATTCTAAGGCCTTTGTGCCGACCTGTGCTAGACCTTTGGGATTAGACTCATGCTAGAATCGCGACTTAAGTTCAAACCCAAAATGCCTATACAAAATTACCTAGCTGGTTAGTATACAGAATCGAATATTACCCGAATGATTAGCTATGCACACAGCCTTTCGGCTAAGTTGTGGAGAGTATAGCGTGCCATGACCCTTTGGTGCAAGCTAAGATATAAAAAAGAATGGGATATCGTTCAGGAATAAGACAAGTCAGACTTAGAATGACAACCGATATAAATATTTTCATATTATTGCTTAGGCGAACATAGAGAATCGTGCTTGGATTTGAGAAATAACTCAAACGATATTTCGTGTCAGAAGATACAAATCAAGTATATATTTAATTGGATGACTTAATTCAGAGTGGTGTATGGATCATTTAGAAATATTCAAACATATTCATAGATCTCGTGCGATAGTCAGATTGAACGATTGGAAATGTCTTGAACCAACTATAAGGCTTATATCAAATTGGGATTCACATAAATGGAAATTGATATCTTGGTTAAGAAAATTTGTTGAAAACTTGGAGGATTGTACGAGCGATTTTGGATTAAAACAAACAGAATAAACTTGAATATAATATCGCTCAAATAGAAGATAAGTGATAATGGATTTGGCGTAGAGTTTGGAAAAATGATATTAAAATCTAGTTTAAAATGATAACCTTCAAAATCAGTCCCAACGGGAACGATTTTCCTACGAGAGCACCGGCGTGGTTATTTCACGTATGGCGGGATGATCGAACTCACGAGAATATGTTCGGTGATCATTCCAAACGAACTCGATGAAAGGAAAATATCAGGATGGAATAGACTTGGGCTTGAATATTTGAAACTAGTTGCTTGAGGAATGCTAGAAGTAGACTATGGAATTACCGAATGATAACATTAAAGTTGGATGATTTTGCTAGAAGAATTATAATTACTGAATGAACGGGCTTAATTTGATAGATTATATATAACTTGGATGGAGCAAAAGTGAAATAATAAGGTCCCTTGATCATTTTGAAGATAACCATAACGTTCAAACGTTCTTGTCTTGTGCGAGACTAACTCTATGCCCGTACATGTGTCACGCCCGGGTTAGGACGATTATCCACCGGGAGCGTTGATGTGGTGATCTCACGTCTAATGAGGGTGTTCGAACTTGCGGGAGACCGGAGCGTGACAACTAATCGATCGTCTTGACTTTTGATTCAAAAATATTTCATGGATAAGTTAACCTAGAACTTGAAACAAAATTATGCTTGATGGTTTCGTGAACAGATACGTGAATCAGGTTGGACGACTTGGATTATAAACAAAAAGGTTTAAAATTAAATCTTGGCTTGGTGGATTAGACTTGGAATGGACAGGAATTCTATCAAAATATACTTGAAGAGATAGACTATGCAATCACTAGGCTTGACCTGCATCTTGAATATCATGGATTTTACTAAACGAACTTGAACTTCCCATACAAATGAACGTGTTATTGAGAGTAGGATGATCCGAGCTCGATGTTTAAAAATTTGAGTGAAACAAGCTTGGGTAGAATACCCCGTACAATTGAAAAATGGTTTGACCCTAGAAATTTGGGCGAGCATCGTGCGACAAATTTGCATGATGAATCGTGTGCTTGAACTTATACCTATGACATTGTGAGCTGACCTAGTAATTAGGTAGACGACCCTGTGCCGAGTGAACGAACCTGTGTTCCCGAGTTTACCATATTGCTTGAACAAGCTAAAGAACTGGGGCAGCAAGACTTAGGGTTAGACTGGGAACAATAACGCGTGCTATGTTTGACCCGAACGGATAGAGGCTATCGGTAGATCGAATAGATCGTGCTTAACGGTAGTGCAAATACTTGGTAGGAATGGATATGACTTGAAATTTGATTGACCCTGTTGGAAGTTAAACGAGGACCCTTAAGATTTTTGCAAGTAGCTTGTCCGATTTCACTAACCTTAAGTTTGGTTGAATGCATATGTTTAAGGGACGTCTTGAACGTGTGTACGATCCAAGACTCAATGATATATGAAACTCGAGTGCTAAGACATCGCTATCGCCATGTTGGTTGACATGCATATGTTTGAAGGACGCTTCGAATATGTGCACGATCCAGACTCGTGATATACTGATCTCGATGCTAGTGCAAGTGAATATCCGCATGAACAAATATAACAACTTGTATGAGTTTGTCTTAGCCCTAGATCATCATTCAGATGGATTATAACGTACCCCACGTTAAGAAATGTGTCCCGCACTAAGACGCAAATGAGACCGACTCAGCATACACACGACACGACGTAAGGATCGAGTAGGAGATCCGTTCTAACAAATCATATCTAGTGGTACCAATTTTTACGCTTGGGATAGATTCAATAATGCGATAGAACGACCTACGCTCAGGAAGACTCGAGGACGAGACTTTTTTTAAGTGGTATATAATGTAACGACCCATTCCGCTCAAGTGGACTGCCGATTCAAATGGCAAAAGTGCAATATACCGACCCGCTTTGCTCGACGAGAAAACTCGTGTCACTACCACATTCCAGAATAGGAGTATTTTTGTCTTTTTATTTATTTAATTTAATGTGTTAACATATTGCATGATATATATATAGTATTCCTTAAATGCATGAGTTTGTGAACTAGACCTAGAAACCCCCTAGATGAGCCCCTAACCAAATTATAGGACTATGGACATTAATTAGCATTTTTTTGGGATTTAATAATAGGGATTATATTTAGTGGCTGTGATTTTATTTGATTGTTGTACCTTACCGTTTCTCTGATATTTGGAGCACTACACTAGTTTTTGCCTTCCAATAATTTCACACCTTTTTCCTTGACGTGCCAGTCTTCTATTCTGACCCTTGTGTAACTCATAAATTTGCCTTCTTGTGCTTTATTTTAGTCGGACAATATTCGTCGCAGAGATTTATATTTAATTCCAAATAAATCTAATTTTGCATCTTTGTGCGTTCCAATCAAAATTGGAGACACAATCTTGATCCGTTTTGTGCAACCCTAAATTATGATAATATTCTATTATGAGTCTTCTATTTCCATGACACTTGTGTTCCACCTAATTTTAATCCTATGTACTTCCAATTAATTTTAGAACATCATTTACACTAATTTTAACTGTTTTTAGTGGTGGCCCATGCAGGTCTAAGCTTCGCAAGTTGTGCGATGTCGTGGTAGTACGACAACTTAGTTGTACTACTGCGAGCCTCCGATAGAATATAAAAAATAGGATTTTGGATGAGAGTATGCTCAATCACAACTAGAAAATTTTTGATCTTTGCAATGTTATTCTGAATGATTGCTTCCTTTAGTATTTTATTGTCCTTCCTCGAAGATATCGTATCTATTACCTGATTCTTTTCGATCTATCTTCAGGATGACGTCGAAGACTAGGTCTTTAAGATTGGGAGCAGCAACTTCAGAGAGGTCTGCCACCTTTCGACCTGATGAACAGACATCTGGAGTTCCTCCTACATCTCCTATTCATATGGGAATATCTACAACTTTTAGGGTTCCTCCTCCTCTACATGTTTCGAAGATTGCCCCTGCTATGACGGACAATCTTCCATCACCACCGACACCGATTCCCGGAGGTATTCCCACTGACGGGGCATAGATGCTCGCACTTATCCAAGGCATGTTAGAGGCCCAGAGAGTGACAGCAGAAGCTCAGCGTGTTCAATCTAAGGCTCAGAAGATGCAAGTAGAGGCGCACCAGGCACAGACAAAGCTGATGAGAGAAAGCATGAAGAATGCTCATCAGGTGGCTCTCCAGACTGTGGAGAGAGTAGCACGACAATAACAGCATCCTGGCCAGTAGCACCAGAGGCCGGGTACTATAGTGGACTACAAGAGGATGATGCCTCTTGAGTTCAAAGGCACCAAGGGGATACTCTACGCTGACGAATGGCTAGAGGATATAGAGAGGAACTTGGGCTTGGCGAAGATTCCAAAGATTCTTTAGATCGAGGCAGCTGAAAGTCAGATGTTGGATATCTCACTGACGTGGTATCGTACAGAGCCGAGACTCACTGATGAAGGACTTACTTGGGAGTCCTTCAAGGAGCTCTTCAAGGAGAAGTTCTTTTCTGACGAAGCTTTGGGAGCATTGGAAGGTCAGTTCTATGACTTGGTCCAAGAAAGCATGTCAGTCGATGAATACGCTGCTAAATTTTGCCTTTTGAGTTGATTCGCGCCATCAATGATTCGAGAACCAGGAGACAGAGCCTAGAAATTCAGGAAGGGATTGAATTGGGAAATCAAGTCTCATACTTTGGGACGACATACTGCTACATTTGAGAATATTTTGATGGATGCCCAGATTGCTGAAGATGACTTGGACCTCAGGCCCAAGAGAGGACGTGATACTTCTGGAGGAACAAGTATTAATACAGGATCGACCAACCACCCATACTTTCAGCAACAACAAAGGTCGTACCAGCAGCAATAACAGCAGCACCAGACACCAGTTTGAGGATACATCCAGCAGCAGCAGCAGCAGCCACAGAGACAGAACCAGTCCGTTGCCCAGTATGCGTATTATTGGAAGATTGGACATACTAGAGACAATTGTAGGAAGAGGTTGGGTATATACTTGTCCTGTGGATCGTCAGCACATCAGTTGAGGGACAGTCCATCTATTCAGACTCGTCAGGGTGGAGCAGCCGCTCAGAGAGGACCAGCCAGAGTACCTACTATACCGGAAGACCAGCAAAGGGGACCTCCACTTCCACCATAGCAAGCGAGGTTTGCTCAGCACCAGCAGCAGCAGAGAGGAGCACCACAGAGATGCGCATACACCATGATGATTGAGGAGGCCGAGCCAGCTGGAGACGTGATTTCAGGTTCAGTTTTTTGATTCTATTCCAGTGCTTGCATTGTTTGATTCTGGTGCTTCCTATAGTTTTGTATCTGTATCTTATGTTCTTAAGCATCGTTTAGAAATAGAACCATTAGATAGGACTTAAAAGATCATGACAGGAGGAGGCATTATCCTAGTCTACGATTATTGCAAGGATCGGAGAGTATCATTGGGAGGCCGAGAAATGAGCATGAGTTTACTCGTCATGCCACTTTCAGGATACAATATTGTACTCGGAATAGACTGGTTAAGTATACACCATGCTACTATAGATTATCATGGAGGCAGAGTAATATTTTGACCAACAGGAGAGCCAGAGTTTAAGGTCGCCAGAGGAGCAGCGAAGCAGAGCAGAGGCATTTTTTGTGGAGCCAGGAAGGAAGAAGAGGAGATACCACATCCTCTGATAGTGGAGTTCCTGGATGTATTTCTAGAGGAGTTTTCAGGCTTGTCGCCAGACAAAGATATTGAATTCTCTATAGACTTGGTACTGGGTGCGGAGCCTATTTCACAACATGTCTATAGAGTCAACAACAGCGAACTGGTAGAACTAAAGAAGCAAGTTGAGGAGCTGCAGGACAAAGGTTTCATTAAATCCAGTTCGTCACCATGGAGAGCTCCAATATTATTCGTACTGAAGAAGGACGGCACGGGATGCATGTGTATCGATTATAGAGCTCTAAACAACCTCACTATCAAGAACAAATACCCGCTGCCGAGGATAGATGATCTTCTTGATCAATTGAGCGGAGTAAAGATATTTTTAAAGATAGACTTGAGGTCAGGCTATCATCAGGTGAAGGTGAAGAAAAAAGACATACCGAAGACAGCCTTTCGGACCAGATATGGCCAATTTGAATTCACGGTAATGCCGTTTGGTTTAACCAATGCACCAGCAGTATTTATGAACTTGATGGACAAGGTATTCCACCAGTACCTTGACAAGTTCATAGTGGTGTTCATCGACGACATTCTTGTGCATTCGAAGACCCCACAAGAGCACGAAGAGCACCTAAGGATGGTCTTAGAGACTCTCAGAAAAGAGGAGTCATACGGGAAGCTTTCAAAGTGTGAGTTCTTCCTTGACAAGGTTGAATTTCTTGGACATATGGTGACGGGTGACGGAATTTCAGTTAACCCAAAGAAGATCGAAGCAGTGGATTCATGGGCTACCCCCAGTTCGATAGCTGAGATCAGGAGTTTTCTCGGACTAGCAGGATACTATAGAAGGTTTGTACAAGACTTCTCCAAGATTGCAGAGCCAATGACTAGGCTGATCAAGAAAGATGTGGATTTTGGCTGGACAGAGGAATGTCAGGCCGCGTTTGATGAGCTGAAGAAGAAATTGACGACACCTCCAGTTTTGAAGTTGTCGTCAGGGACAGGTGGTTTCACTATCTACAATGATGCTTCAGGAAAAGGTTTGGGTTGCGTTCTTCAGCAGCACGGGAAGGTAATTGCCTATGCTTCAAGATAATTATGCCCTCATAAAAAGAACTACCCCACCCACGACTTGGAGTTGGCAGCAGTTATCTTCACCCTAAAGCTGTGAAAATACTATCTGTACGGAGAGCGTATGGAAATCTTCACGGACCATAAGAGCTTGAAGTACGTATTTTCGCAGAAGGAGCTGAACATGAGGCAAAGGAGGTGGTTGGAGTTGATGAAAGACTTCGACATCTCATTACAGTGCCACCCAGGAAAGGCCAACTTAGTCGCCGATTCCTTGAGTAGGTATCCGATGCCTATGTACTTGACTACAGATAGACATTTATTGGCCGATCTTGAGAGCTTGGGAATTAAAGTGCTAGTTTTAGGTATTGAGTTTCAGATGTGGGGATTACAGATATAATCATAGCTGATGGACAGAATTAGAGCTGCACAGTATGATTATGAGACTCTGAGGAGTATCAGGGCATAAGTTCGGACAGGATTGGCAGACGAATTCACTATTGTTGATGATGGATTGTCTGCTGAGTAGAGATTTGCACGAAAAGGTTTTGCAGGAGGCACTGTAGAATCATGAAAAATATGCAGGATGACTATACGCAACTTATTGGTGCGGGGCAGCGTAAAGAGAAGACCTCAGAGCCATCAAGCAGGCAAGTCAAAAGCTTCTCAGGACCATCCGCGTAAGTGCAGTATGTCCATGCCGCCTCAGAGCGTAAAAGCAGAGGGCTTCGTCGCCTATATGGCGTAAAACACATCCGCTTTCAAATGCGGTATTAAAGCGTACGAGGAACGCTTCGTGCTCTCCGAGATGAACCTGTCAGACCCTGCAATAAACCTGACGTCTGAACTTCTGACAAAAGGATACGGCTCGGCTACCCAGACGACGGCTATAATGATAGCACGGCACTGCGACCCAGGCTGTCAGTTACAGCCATCTCCCTCACGTAAACTATTTTTACATGAACGAGGGGATATGCTGCCTTGTTTTACACAGGCAGACATGAGCTGTTTACACTCCGCAGTAGACAAACCGCCTGCCACGTCAAAAGCGGCGCTTTGTACAGGGCTCGAGGCACGTCTCTACGATTGGTGCACAAGACGATGACAGTCTTCTCGAGGCAGGTCTCTGCGACGAATGCACATAAGTGCTGCAGACCTTCAAAAACACGCCTCCGCATTTAATGCGCAGAATGATGGCGGATCTCTGCATTTAATGCAGGGGATTTGATTAAGAATCACCGAACCATCGTGTGGTGACACCCTCTTACGTAAACTGCTTTTTCGCATACAAAGGGATACGCTACCTTGTTCTACACAGGCAAACGTGAACCGTCTACACACCGCGGAAGACAAACAGACTGCCACGTCAAAAGCTGCGCTTTGTACAAGGCTCGAGGCACGTCTCTTCGCCTGATGCTCAGAACGGAGGCAGGCCTTCAGAACACGCCTTCGTAATTAATGCACAGGATGGTGGCAGATCTCCGCATTTAATGCGAGAGATTTGATTATATCTTCAAAAGCCGTAATTTTGGCTAAAGACGTCCACGTCAGCACTCAGCATTGCGCAGTGGCTTCTACGCCTCCTCAGCTATTATGCTCTCAGGGCTTCTACGCCTCCTCAGCTGTTATGCTCTCAGGGCTTCTACGCCTCCTCAGCTGTTATGCTCTCAGGGCTTCTATGCCTCCTCAGCTGTTATGCTCTCAGGGCTTCTACGCCTCCTCAGCTGTTATGCTCTCAGGGCTTCTATGCCTCCTCAGCTTCTATGCTCACTCGGCTTCTATGCCATCAGGCTTCTATGCCTACCTGGCTTCTATGCCATGGTGACAGACATTGGCTTTTACGCCCACCTCTTCTACACGGAGGATACCTACCTACATGGCTTTTACGTCGTGATCTTCGTAGCAACAATACGCGTTGTGTCCCGCGTTATACGCTCATTCAAAGGATCATCTATATGCATGCATTGGTTATTTTAACCGTCGTATAAAAGGGTGCTGTGATTCCACTCCTCGGTTTTTATACCAACTGAGTGGTCACTGTCACTAAAACTCTATAAATAGAGACCTCTATCTACAGAGGAACAGGTCGAAGAAATTGATCAACGATCAGACTTCTGAAAAGGAGATCGGACAGGGTCAAGAAAAATAAGGAGAGAGAAGAGATCGAGAGAGAGTGAGAGAGAGAGAGGAACCCGGAGCTCAGGCAAGGGGTAGGGATCGACGACCTTGGCATCGTGCATCCACCCACTTTTGCAACCTTCGAAGCTACCTTCTGTCTTCTATGGCACTTTTTCACCATCGTGTGGTCCAAGGGCTAAAGTAATCGACTGCAGATCAGACACCTATAGCAATTTATACCCAGATTAAATAAATTGTACTCCCACATCCTCGTATAGGATTATATTGTACAAGTTTATTTGTAAACAAAAGAACACGGGTCTTGTATAAACCCCGTCTTGAATACATCTTTCATTCTTTTCGTTTTCTACCACAAACAAGATGGCGACTCTGCTGGGGACATCTTTCTCTTCTGATAAGGAAGTAATTGCTCAACACGATGCAGTACCTATAGGAACCGTGAAGAAGACACTGGTCGTCCAATTCGACCAGTCTGCCTACGAAGACATGCTTCGAACCGGGGGTAGCTCTCACCCTCTCTCCGTCCAAAACAATAGGAAGCTGGGCAAGGTCTGGATTCCCAAGACATCCTCTACCATTCCTGTGGACTCTCCGATCTCTCCGATCTCTCCGACCAATGAGGTTGTAGCATTGCTCCCTCCGTGCCCCACACGTAAAATTCAGTCTCCCGCTATGCGCGGTACAGACAAAACTTCGGACAAAGCCTCAGCGCTAACCCAGAAGTATCCACTGCGCTCTACGCATAGAAACCAGTCTTCCGCTACGCACGGTACAGACAAAACCTCGGGTAAAGCCTCAGCGCTGACCCAGGAGTATCCACTGCGCTCTACGCGCAGAAACCAGTCTCCCGCTACGCGCGGTACAGACAAAACTTCTGATGATGCCTTAGCGCTAAATCGGAAGTACAAGTCATGCCCCGCACGCAAGATGACATCTGACCTCTACGGGGAACCAGATGAGCACTGTGGTCTCCGCGAAGGGAAGCAAGCGACAGAGTATTCAACTCCTCGGCCTTTACGCCAGCGAGGGGACAATCTGCATACCCTCCGGATTACGCGAGAAGCCGATGGCCGGCTGAGGACCTCTTCAGCTTTACGCCCGTTTGAGCAAAACTCCAAATTATGCCAGGCGAAATCCCTCGGCGTAAAGCAAGCTCAAAATGCGGAGAGGCACCCTCCCCCAGGGTTATTCGCCACCCAGATGGCCAACCTGTTATACACAGGTGGCACAGCAAGAGCCATAGTGCCCAACCTCCGCATGCCCGCTGACGGGAACAGAAGAAACAAGCAATCGTCTTCTTCTGTAATTCCCCCTAACCTGCGCAAATATCTAATCTAGAAGCATAAAGAGAGGGAACCTTCCAATGTGTCTATTACGCCTCCTAGCGAGCACTGTTGTAATAGTCATAGGGTTGTGATTGACTGCTGCTGCTCTAAAACGAGACGATCGGTTTTCGACTGGTTAAGCTACTCTCTGTCTTTCCAGGAAAAGGAGCCCGCACATGCATCTGTAAACATGGCCTCACACATGCCTAGATGAGGTTTAAACTCAAGACGTCATCCCTCCAGGCCTCCGAGCCAAAGGAGGTTCAATGAGCTCCTCAGGAACGCTGAAGCCGGGGTGTTCCAAAACACTCGTGCAAGGTCACGACAACCAGCTTCGTCCTCTTCTGATTCCGACGCCGAGGACCGCCAAGCCCCCGAATCAGATGCTGAAAGTGTAGAGTCGACTTCTACAGCGATCTATACTAATCCTTCAATGACACCCAGGGAGATGGGAGTTTACGCCGTTGAAGATGAACACGAGGAGGCTTCACCATCAGGAAACACGGAGCAACGCATCACTACGCTGGAGACATCTCTGAAACAAATGCAATCCATGATGGAAAACATGTACCAGATGATGCTAACTCAGCACGCAACTGCCATGGCTCAAGCATCGATCCCGCCAACTCAGATACGTGTGGGAGTGGACTTGCCACCACCCAATCCAAGCCAAGGACCTGCTCTAGATCAAGAGTCGGCGGTTCCTCCGCTTTCGGAGAATATATTGCCTCCCGTTGGAGTCACAATACAACCAACTCCACACCACTCCGTAGTCCCGCTTTCAATAGAAAATCCGATACAGGCAGTATGGGAGTTGAAAGCCCAGTTTGACGCCTTGAAGCACAAAGATCAGCTCAAGAAACTGGGAATCAACCAGCCTTACCCAGCTATCTGGGAAGAGGTCCCTTTCCCTCCGAGGTACAAACCTCAGACCATGGCCCTGTTCGAGGGGAAAACGTTACCAAGTCAATACATGAACTATTTTAGTATGATGACGGTGTTGCTGCAAGGGAACGACGCCCTCCTCACTCGGGTGTTCGAAGGTTGTCTCTCAGGAGTAGCCTATCAGTGGTATCGTAGCTTGGCGGACAACTGCATCACTTTCTTCGAGGACTTCAAAGCTTTATTCTTTACGCGATTCTACGAGGGAGGAATGGACATGTCCATGTCCTCTCTCATCGAAGTCAAGCAAAGAGAAAAAGAGGACGTTCGCACCTTCATCGAGCATTTTTGTCAGGCCACCTTACAGATGCCTCCAGGAGTTCCAGACTCTGCGTTGGTAGACATTTGCAGGAAGAACCTCCTTTCCGTGGTCTCGGTGTTCACAGGACCATATCAGTTCCGTGATTGGCCCTCGTTCATCCTCTCGGCCGTAGCCGTTGAAGACAATATTCGCAAGGCGCACGACAATGGCATCATGATCTCCGCCTCTGACAGAGGCAAGAAGTCATCTCCCAGCAGCGACCATCCTCGTGGTCCAAAAGGGAAAGAAGCTCTGAAGGTCAATACGTCCAGACAAAAGATGGCGGCAACCACGCAGACGAGACCAGGGATGTCCAGGCCCGTAGAAGTCTACTCCTTTGAGGACGAGGATATCCCAAGTATATTCGAGTGTCTCGTCAAAAGTGGCAAGATCACCCTTCCGGAGTTGAAGCGGCCCCAAGAAGTCGGCAGTACTAACGCACCCAAATACTGCATCTTCCACAGATATGTCCACCACCCGACAAAGGCGTGTTACATACTGAAAAGGAAGATCCAGGGTTTGATCGATGCCAAAGCCATAACTCTGCACAACACTGAGAAGACGGTCACAGCCAACATGATCTCTCTACAGTTTGGAAATCTGCCTCCCCAGGAGGTCCCGAATGGTGTTGCGCCTATCTCTCGGACAACGATGAACACCGTCAATCTCCCTCCAGCTAGGGGTCAAAATCATGACCTGGTACCCCTAACCACCCGGCGGGGCGAGATCATGTGGGTTCATCCAGATTGGGTGTCAGAGCTCGAGAAAGAGTCTAATGCTACTAGAGCTGCGTCTAGAAAGAACTCTAAATGCAAACCATGCCATATGGTTGCGACTTCTTCACCGTCAGACGAGGTACTAGCCGCAACCCGTTCAGAGAGAGCTTACCTCAATGACTACGAAGCAAATTAGGAAGGTGCACCGGCGGATACTTCAGCCGCCAAACCTTCGGGACCCGAGTCCGTCATGCCAGAGACCGATCCTGCAAGGCCGACTTCAACGGACAAGGGGAAGCAGAAAGAAGTTCGCTTTGATAAACCTGTGAAAAATATCCCTAACAAAGGTTTAGAGAAGCCATACAACTTCGACATCCTGGCCCAACTGGCTAATACACCAGCCAGGCTGTCCATCTTCGAGCTACTCAGGCTCTCCCAGGACACTCGTCTAGCCCTGAGTGAAGCACTAATGTAGGCGGAGGCATGCTTGACCCAGCTCAAGTCCCCCGACGAAGAACCAGTAGCGTGTCCCCAGTGCCACAGTGTGATGGAGGTGGTGCCAAATATCACTTTCACTCAAGGCGACATGCTATTGAAACATAACAGGCATGACAGGCCCCTCTATTACACCGGGTACGTCGATTCCATGGAGGTCGACCGGATTCACATTAATCCGGGATCGTCAATTAGCATCATCCCTCACAGTCTGCTCAGACCGCTGAGAATCCCTACTAGCGAATTAACTTTCACCACCACCACGATCGTGGGTTTTAACGCTGGAAGAAGTAAGTCGTTGGGGAAAATTCGTCTAAGGATCCAAATTGGCAACCTCAGATCGGTAGCCACATATTACGTCGTCGATTCAGAGGTATCCTACAACATTTTGCTGGGAAGACCGTGGATCCACGACCACAATATCGTTCCTTCAACCCTACATCAATGCCTTAAATATGTAGACGCACAAGGAACAGTACAAACGGAGGTTGCTGACCTAGACCCGTTTAAAGGAATAGAATCCTACTATTCCGACGCCGTGTTGTACTCTCAAGACCACACAAAAGAGGTGTCAGGCGAGGCAGAGAAGGAATCCCACGGGGAGCCAGAAGAACCCTCTGCCGTACTACCCCTGTCAATCAGGGTAAAGGGACGAACCACTCGTCCAAGAGCCATGGAACCTATGGCTATCCACCTGAACAAGTCTAGGTCAGGAAAAGGGGGTGATCCTCTCATGATTACTTTGAACCAGAAGCTTCCTCCCTTGGTCATCAACCTTCGGCGCAATAGGCAGCCGACTGATGTAAATACAACCAGGAACGGAGTTCCAGATGATAATAAACATCCCCTTTTCCAGTATGTCAGCACTCCGATTCTGAACCAGGAATCCTCTCCCCATGACAATATAGAACCTATAGCACAAAAATTCTTGGCAGCTATGGATTCCTATCATCCGTACATATGGGAGGTGACATCATCATCCAATGTCGTCACGACATACGGACCGCAAGAGGACTCTATCTTCCTTGTCCCGCCCACCTGCAGCAGTCAGCGTACAATAGTCTTCGGTCGCGAGCGCAATCAACCGACTGTCCAAGAAGATTCTTTCAATGAAGATATTGGGAGAATGCAGGTTCACCAATACAGCCCACAGGAATTGAGGATCATACAAAACATGGGCTACGACTTGAAGCAGAAGCCAGGCCTCAACTACGGAATGGGAAGACGAACGCCACTGTTCGGCAATCCCCGCTATCAACAAACCCGTTTCGGGTTAGGGTATGCCACCTCCTCTAAATCAAGCAAGGATGTTATTTCCTCCTTTCAAGATGGCTCGTCGCCCTCCGACTCACCTGATGCTCTCGAACAAACATTATCAGTAAATATGGTAATGACAAATCCCTTCGAAGCAGACGAACCAGAGCCTGAGCCGTTTGAAAATGACTCTTGGGCTCAACAAATGGATACACAATGGTAGTTCCGCTTCGAACAGAGAGAACCTCCCACTGAAGATGAAGTTATCCAGATCGACGTTGGGGATACACTCTCACCAAGATCGATATTTATCAGTAACAATCTTTCCCTAGCTGAAAGGGAAGAAGTTATTCGACTGATAAAAGAATACATCGACGTCTTTGCGTGGAATTACGAGGATATGCCAGGACTTGATCCAAAGATGGCTACCCACAAGCTCAACATATCGCCCGATTCAAAGCCTGTAAAGCAGCACCAGCGCCGGTTCCGCCCGGATATGATGGACGCCATTGAAGCCGAAGTCAAGAAGTTGATAGCCTGCGGGTTCATCCGGGAAGAACAACATCCCGACTGGGTCGCCAATGTTGTCCCAGTCATGAAGAAAAATGGGAAAATACGCATCTGCATCGATTACCGAGATCTGAATGCAGCCTGCCCCAAGGATGAGTTCCCTCTTCCCATCACAAACATCATGATCGACAAAACCTGCGGTTTTGAACGCATGTCTTTCATGGACGAATTCTCATGGTACAATCAGATCAAGATGCATCCTGGGGACGAGAATCATATCGCCTTCCTAACATCACTGGAGGTATATTGCTATACAGTAATGCCCTTCGGGTTAAAGAACGCCGGGACAACATACCAACGAGCTATGAGTAACATATTCCATGAGCACTTACGCAAAATAGTGGAATGTTACGTGGACGACATAGCTGTCAAAAGCCGCCTCAAAGATGATCACGTTCGAGACTTAAGGACGGTGTTCGAGTTAATGCGCCAACATCAACTCAAGATGAATCCTACGAAGTCCTTTCTGGGTGTATCTAGCGGCAAATTCCTGGGATTTGTCATTACCGCCAAAGGCATACAAGTGGACCCTGATAAAGTCCAGGCCATCGTAGGAATGCGACCGCCCCGCAATCTGAGGGAACTTAGTGGATTTCAGGGACGCCTGGCTTACATCCGGAGATTCATATCCAACCTCTCCGGGAGATGTCAGCCTTTTTCTCGCCTCATAAAGAAGGGTTATCCTTCGTATGGGACGAAGCCTGTCAACAAGCGTTTGACGATATCAAATGCTACCTCACTCATCCGCCAGTTCTGGTGTCTCCCGTCATAGGAAGACCATTCTTCCTATACGTTCGAGCAATGGACCATGCCTTGGGAGCTCTTCTTGTGCAGAAGAACGATGTAGGGCATGAACAGGCTATCTACTATCTAAGTAGAATGATGATCGAAGTCGAACACTGGTACAACCCAGTGGAGAAAGAATGCTTGGCTCTGATGTTCGCTATCCAGAAAATGCGACACTATGTCACCGGCCAGACTATCCATATCATCTCCAGGATCAACCCTCTTCGAGTACTAATGAGCAAGCCAAGTGCTCTTAATTCCCGACTCGCAACTTGGGCGATGCTGTTAACACCATATGACATGGTGTACGTCCCCCAGAAGTCCATCAAAGGCCAAGCATTGGCCGACTTTCTAGCTGCTCATCCGATCCCGGAGACCTCCAAGTTGTACGAGGATATCCCTGACGAAGTTGTAGAATGTAATTCCACGATGGAAAGTGACGCATGGCAACTATTCTTCGATGGTGCCTCCAGGACTGGTCCCAAGGGGAAAGTGGTCTCAGGAGTAGGAATCGTCCTGGTTACTCCTGACAAACTCGTCATCTACCGAGCATACTCTCTCAACGAGCCCTACTCCAACAACGTGGCAGAGTATAACGCTCTGTTAATCGGGCTCCAATTCGCTAAAGAGCTGGGGGTCGAATCCCTGGAAGCTTTCGGTGATTCTCTGCTTATCGTCAATCAAGTCAGAGGAATATATGAAGTCCGGAATCCAGACCTCATCCCCTATCACCAAGCAACGGTCGAGATAGCCATGACATTCAAAGGGTTCTTCCTAGAACATGTACCTCGATCTCAGAATCTGGAAGCTGATGCCCTAGCCAGTCTAGCCGCAGATTTAGCTACTCCTATAAGAAGGCAGAATTCGATAATCCTTCTTAACAGAGATTTATTCTGTGTGAAAAACAACTCTCACATAGAACGCAGCTACGCTGCACACACCGATCCTCCCAGAAGAGATTGGAAGAGTCCCTTTATAGATTTCGTGGCATACAGAATCTTGCCGGAGGATCCTAAAGAAGCGGTATCCGTCAAAAGACGATCGTTACGCTTCTACTTCGATGCATCTTCACAATGCCTATATCACCGGACCAATGACGGACTGCTATTTAGATGTCTCTCTGACGACGAAGCACAGCAGATTACCCGTAAAGCTCACGACGGCGTATGCGGGGCGCATCAACCCGGTCTTAAGCTACAGGATCGTATCAGGAGAATGGGCTATTACTGGCCCACTATGATCACAGACGCGATCAACTATGCAAGACAATGCAGAGCCTGTCAGGTCCATGCAGACTTCATACATCGACCGTCTGAATATCTATATCCTACGGTTGCATCCTGGCCTTTCGAAGCATGGGGTATGGATGTCGTCGGTCCTATTCACCCGTCTTCTTCCAGGGGTCACCAGTTCATACTGGCCATCACGGATTACTTCTCCAAATGGGCAAAGGCGATCCCTCTTGCTGAGGTAAAGGCGTCTAATGTGATCAGCTTCATCAAGCCTCATGTCATCTATCACTTCGGGGTACCTCAGAGGATAATTCACGATAATGGGCCTCAGTTCACCAGTCAAGCATTTCATCGATTTTGCGATAAAAATTGAATACATAATATTGCCTCTACGGCGTATTATCCAGCTGCTAATGGTTTGGCGGAAGCTTTCAACAAAACCATTATCAAACTCTTGAAGAAGTTCGTCTCTTCGAACAAAAGAGATTGGAATGAGAGACTGGGCGAATGTCTCTGGGCGTACCGCACAACGGTACGAACACCGACAGGTTGTACTCCAATCTCACTGGTCTACGGGAGCGAAGCAGTTCTCCCCATTAAAATCCAAATCCCGTCACTCAGGATAGCCGTGGCTAACGAACTGACTCAAGAAAAGAATGACCTTTTAAGGCTTAAGGAGCTAGAAGGATTAGACGAGAAACGCCTCCAAGCTCAACAGCGCATCGCGCTCTACCAAGCACGCATTTCCAGAGCTTTCAATCATAAAGTAAAGAAAAGAGTGTTCAAAGTCGGCGAGCTAGTTCTAGCCGTAAGAAGGCCGATGATTCTTACTCACAGGAGTAAAGGCAAATTCCAGCCCAAATGGGAGGGTCCTTATGTGATCGAGACAACATTCTCAAAAGGCGCTTACAGGTTAGCCCAGCCTAATGGAGACCTGTTAATGGCTCCTATCAACGGCAAATTCCTGAAAAGGTACTATGCTTAACCTCCTCTGCTTAATTGGAATATAGCGAAAACCTCAATTCTGACAAAACTACTTCCAAAACAAAAACTAGTTGGGTCGTATTCTATCATGTCCATATAACCTCTGAATAGATACGTTCGACTAATTTGGAAATGCAATACCTATCATGTCTATATCACCTCTGATAGTATCTTGCCTACAAGCCTTAGTCAAAGTATATTCTATCATGTCCGTATGACCTCTGAATAAGTATGTCCTGCTAAAGTTTCTTAAGAGCCTATCATGTCCATATCACCTCTGATAGTATCTTGCCTACAAGCCTTAGTCAAAGCATATTTTATCATGTCCGTATGACCTCTGAATAAGTATGTCCTGCTAAAGTTTCTTGAGAGCCTATCATGTCCATATCACCTCTGATAGTATCTTGCCTACAAGCCTTAGTCAAAGCATATTCTATCATGTCCGTATGACCTCTGAATAAGTATGTCCTGCTAAAGTTTCTTGAGAGCCTATCATGTCCATATCATCTCTGAAAGTATCTTGCCTACAAGCCTTAGTCAAAGCATATTCTATCATGTCCGTATGACCTCTGAATAAGTATGTCCTGCTAAAGTTTCTTGAGAGCCTATCATGTCCATATCACCTCTGATAGTATCTTGCCTACAAGCCTTAGTCAAAGCATATTCTATCATGTCCGTATGACCTCTGAATAGGTATGTCCTGCTAAAGTTTCTTGAGAGCCTATCATGTCCATATCACCTCCGATATCACCCTCGCCCAAAACCTGTCATTTATATTCTGAAATGATAGGTCTATAAAGTCAGAAAAGAGTTCGCTTTATTTATTCCCAAGAAAGAGCAAAATTACACCGGGAAGCAAACAAAAGAAGGAAGGGTACATCATTGTGGGGGAGCAGTCAGATCATGAATTAGCTTCGTCAGTGCAGCTATCCTCTCATCCCTGGAAACCAAGGCATCGGCGCGGGCCTGCTCCAACCGTGCCTCGTTGTCTCCCATGAGGGACAATTCGGCCCTCGCCCGATGAATACCCGCACGGGCAGCTTCTGCACGATCCAGATCCCGTCGCGCTGCGCTCAATCGACCAGTCGCTACATCTAGACCTGCCAACGACTGGGAAGCCCACTCCTCCGCCTGAGCGAGCTTTTCTTTCAACTTGCGAAGCCTCGCTACGTTCCCTTCATGCTCGGATTGGCACCTTAGTTGAAGAGCAAGGGCCTCCTCCACGACGGTCGTTCTTTCGTCCATCTCCAGCTGACGTGTTTGAACGAGTTTATCTAAGCTTTCCATCTGTTTGGTAAACCGTGCAGTCATGGAGTTGTATCTGGACTGGACCTCAGCTTCAATGCCGTCCCGAGTTAGCCGTAAATATTCATTAATGGGTTGCTCCAAACCATTAACCATAACCTCCAGGGCATCAGCTATCCCGGTGCCGTCAAAATCCCGGATCGCCTCTATCGGGATCCGAGAGGACTTCTTCAGGCGCTCGAGGTCCAAATTCCCCTTCAGCACCATCGGTATCAGGCATAGAAGACGCTGGTATATTGCTCAGTCAACGCAGCTAGATCCGATTGGGCGCCAGGAGTGGCCAGTCCCCCTCCAGGAATGATTGCAGACGAAGTGGTCACAACCGTCGCTTCAACAAGTGGTACGACCAAAGGAGGTGCATCTACAACAACCGAAGTGGTCGCAACGGCAGGCTCTCCCTCTTCTTGGGATATCAAAGCCTCTTCAACAGGCGAACCGGCCCCCGAAGATATTTCCTCCTCAAAGTCAAACGCCTCCGTATCATCGCCAGGAGCCAGAGCAGAGCCAGAAGGCGCTTCAAAGCTGTATTCCCCGTGGACGCCATCCCCTGGGAAGAGGACAAGAGAGTTAATATCAATATAATGGTACTCTTTCTAAAAAGGAGACATAAAGATGACATTTACCCATGGCCAGCGGCATATACGGCGCATCTGCAGCCGATGTAGCTAAATCACGCCTTAATGACGTAATGCAAACTGTCATACCTGGTGAAGGGGGTGGGCCAACCAATATCGCCAAGAGATCTACCAAGCCTCCACCAAGACGTTGTCGAGGTTCGTCAGCTGGAACCTTGCCAAGCATGCTCACAAGCACGGCAGAGGTTTCATTCGTTACTGGTCTAGGGAAAGATTCTCCCATCTGCCTCGGCCACGCAGGAAATCTCGTTCCACTACCTGGAGCGGTAGCAGCGACAAAAGCCGCTAACGAAGATTCTCCAGCACCGCCAGCCGAAGCTGGGGGTCCCTCTCTAGAAGTCGGGGAACCTCCGATCAGGGAAGCATCCTCGACAGGCGAGACAGCAGGTCCCTCTCTAGGAGCCTCAATACCAGGAATCCGGAGAGAACGATTGACCGTCCTCTTTCTCTTGCGAGAAGAGGCCTCCTTGGGAGCAGCAGCCCTTCGCTTCCCAGAGACTACCAAGGCCCCCGCAGGCAGAGGCACTTCACACCTCGGCACCGACACTAGCGGCTCATCAGGAGTAGCAAACTCCTCACCCTCGTCGGGAGAAATCGAAGGAACTTCGACTCTTCCCCCAGGAGTAGAAGACGGCACCCTAAAACTCCCACGCATGTCAAAATCACGGTGGAAGGTGTTAATCGCCACGTAGAACTGGGCATACAAATGTAAGATGCGCAGCTCCGTGGAGAATGTGACGACCGGCACGGTAAAAATTGCTCCGGTGCATCCCATGATGAAATATCGCCATCCTCTGGCTCCATCAATGAG
This sequence comes from Iris macrosiphon, assembly GCA_036927795.1. Classification (NCBI taxonomy): domain Eukaryota; kingdom Viridiplantae; phylum Streptophyta; class Magnoliopsida; order Asparagales; family Iridaceae; genus Iris; species Iris macrosiphon. The sequence continues at coordinate 94,292,999 of JAYESA010000001.1, forward strand.
TCTGCCCCTGGACCTGAAGTTGGTGACGACGTTGCCCACGTGCAACTGGTCGTACCCAAGTTGCCTGGCAAACCGACTTGGCAAGTAAGGCTCGAAGAAGCAATGGTCTTCACTTCTATACAACAAATGGGAGGGCCTGATGCAGATCAACCATTTGAAAGCCTCCAGAGAAAGATTGGTCTTCTCTCCACCTAAATCCTCCAGCCTAATCCCCGATTGATTACGATGTACCGAGGGGACAATGCAGAGGAGCTTCCAGCCGTGACTGAGGCTCAGTGTCAACCGACAGTCTAAAACTGTATTCAAATTCCAGGAAGAGTCCTTGTAATTCAGCAGGAAGCTACCCCCCGAGCTACTACCAGAGCCAGGAGACATCACCCGGGGGTTGTGAAGAATTAACCATCCCATCAAATACAGGTATGATAATTTCACCCGGGAAAAGCTTTCACGCCGAGTCTCATCGGCGAGCAGTCAGTCAGTCATGGCTCTCAGGCCAGCCTGTATACGGCACACCATAGCAGGGAGCAAGCCCAGTCTTGCCCCAAACACCAGACGCACCGCAGGCCACAGGATATTCCGGTGAATGCGGTCCGCAGATGCAGTACCGGGCACCACTACTCGACGCAGCCATATGGAGAGAAAATCGGCCAACTGGGCTTCCTTAGACAGAGGCCTGCGGCAACGCCTCAAGTAACTATAGACCTTAGTGCCTTCGGGATACTTTCCTACCCCGTCGTCAAGAATCTGGTCCGGGGCCTTGGCGTCATCCATAAGAGCCTCGACGACCTGGGCACTAAGCACTCCCAAACAGTTCACGGGCTCATCCTTGCCCCCCGAAACTTTCTCCGGCTTGGCGGTCCTGGCCCGGTGGAAGAAGAGGTAGGACGTCCACTTGGTGGTGTGAGCCAAATCAGAAGGCTCGTCATAAAAAGTGGTGTACGCGAAGTAGTGGCACATCAACTCCTGATACACCTCCACCACCCGAGAGTCCGAATCCCCTAACTCCCGATTGGTGGGGACGTACTGTTCATATGGGGTATCTCCCATCGGCAGCCTCGAGATCACTGCCATCTCATGGAGGGCCAATCCCAACTCCCCCAGTGGAGTGGCGAAAGTCCCGGTGAGCGAAATGTATCGCTCCATCAGCGCCAGGAACAGGTTAGGGTTAGGAGGCAACCCAACACTGGTCGCACTCACGGCGGCATACAGCCCTATGCCCTCCAGCTCTCTCTGACAGTGCTTCAAGGCCCAGTCAACTAGGCAAGCCCATCGACGGTTTGTTGGGGTGATCCACCCGTTGCATTGAGGATTCTCCTTGGGATATACTCCCCCTCGCCCCATGAAGTCGTTGCAGAAAGTCGGCAACTGGACCGGCTGGATCACTAGACTATCTTGCTTGGGACACTGCCCGGGCACAGTCCCCTGAACAACGTCACAAGGCCGGAAGGACGGCTGACGAACGACCCCTGGTCAGCTCCTTTCAGATGAAAGATCTTTCCCGGTTTGTCGTGAAGATCAGGCGTCAGCGTCCACGACATCCTACTAGGATGTGTCGCATGGAAGTAGGCCGAGATGGGATAATCTCTCGGCATTATTGGCAGGTACAAGACCAAGCTCCCGGCTGAGAAAACCCAGGGCTCTCTCTTAGGCTTCGTTTGGGACCGTTTATCAATCATGTCCCCAAAAAGAAAATCTAGCTTTATGTACTGCTCCCCGTCTATATACGTCAGGGGCTCTCCATTAATCATATTCAGCAGCGCCCGCTCGCCCTGAGCTGATATCAAAAGCTCCCTTCCCTCAGGATACTGGGGTCCGGAAATAGGAAATGCCATGTGGGACAGATCCTCCAAATAGTTCGAGTGCAGCATCCCGGCAACGGAACCCATCACCTCGGCCAGTGGAGACTTACCCAAATTAACTGCAAAAGTACGAGGAAAACACATCATTACAAGTCTTGCAACATGAGGACCCAGAAGCCACAGTCTGTGTTTTACGCCAAGACTGTACAAATTTGGTCATTTTATGCAGGAAGTCTCATCCAGAGACGTAACTGGCAGCATACGATCCGTGCTTTACGCCGGGCTACCAAAATTCTAGTTATTATACCGGAGGTTCCATCCCCAGGCGTAAAACTAAAATTTTATAGTATACACCAAGTTTTCGGCAGTCAGAGCTGTTACTCTCGAAACTGCGGAAACATGGAACTCTTACGCTGACACATTAGAAATGTGAGCTTAAAAGATGAAAACGTCTCCGTACATCATCTTCCTCAAAGAGGCTATCAGCACAGAAGACGACCTAGCGTGGTCACGTTCAACGTGTGCGAAGGATTTTTCGTCATTCTTTGTCATCCAAAAGGCTCTACCTCTAAGGCCGGGACCGCTGCTCTTCGGCGGGATACTTTGCTCAGGATGAAGTTCGCCTTGCCCGACCGAAGACTCCCTCGCTGGGGCGGAATGATGAGAAGAAGGACATACACTCTTTCCCTTAGTGGAGGGGGTTTGCTTCGGCGCCATTTCTGAAGACTCTGAGTGCTCGGAGAAGGAACGGAGAAAAAACTCGAGCAGACGAATACTCTCTTTCGCAGAAAACGGATGAAAAAATTTTCTCTCAAAAGCTCGGGATATATATAGGGTTCGGATCGACTCCTCGAATCCTCGGACGGACTCCTCGAAACCCTAACCAAATCTCACAAATTAATATTTGGTTATGATGGGGTACTACGGCAGCCCACTACTCTCGAAAGATGGACAGTCAGCAAATTCGAAAAGTTTTTCGTGCAAAGCAGATTCGTGGTTCTACGCTAAGGAGCTTTCTACGCTCGACAGCTACAGATCTACGGTTTTACGCTCACAAGCTATAAGTCTATGGTTTTATGCCCGGATGCCTTTTGTGCTCGGTAGCTTTTATGCTCGAGAGGCTACAAACCTATGACTTCACGCTTAACAGATACAAACCTATAGTCTCACGCTCGGTGGTATTTAGTTCACGCTCGGAGGCAACAGATCCACAATTTCACGCTCGGAAGATTTCTTTTTCACAGGCTACAAATCTACAGTTCTACGCTAAGGAGCTTTCTACGCTCGACAGCTACAGATCTACGGTTTTACGCTCGTAAGCTATAAGTCTATGGTTTTATGCCCGGATGCCTTTTGTGCTCGGTAGCTTTTACGCTCGAGAGGCTACAAACCTACGACTTCACGCTCAGCAGATACCAAACCTATGATCTCACGCTCGGTGGCTTTCTACGCTCAATAGGCTACGAACTCAGGATTTCCAGCCCATCTACACTACGGATCTCTGACTTTCCGCATATCCGAAACAGTTCTAAGGGCGGTCGATTACAGGAGTTCACCCAGAAGATACTCCTTGACCTCGAAATATCCTAAGTGCCCGGAGCATACAGAGTTCAAACATTCAGAAATTACTCTTCTCGGGTCAAAAAAAAATTTGGAGGTTCATCCAGACTCCAGTCTGAACATCTCGTCTATGGCAACTCGGTTTGACAGCCGAAACCTCGACCCTGTTCCAAGGGAGTTTCGAGAGGTAATTCTTAAAGACGAAGTCTGAACAAAATTTCTGTTCATCAGAAGACAGTTCAGAAACTCTACGCGGTTCCTACATTCCTAAAGCAGCTGCGCATCACTAGTTATGCGTAAAAGATGAGACGGGACCTAATACTCTTTCTATCAGAGTCGGCATAAAGAATCAGATGTGTCGAAGCTGCACATATTCAGACTTCACAGCAACGTATGGCAAAGACGATCATATGCAGAGAAGAAATACGACTTTATTAAAAGTTAAAATCACAATTACATATGAGGGAAATCCTGTCTACAAGGGATTTTTTTTCATTTTTTATGATTACATATGAGGGAAATCCCTTCTACAAAGGATTTCCTCATCATCGTCTGAAGATCGCCCAGAAGCTGTTCTGACAGGTTCTCGCCTGGGCGTCAATTCTTCATCCATCTTCTCCAGCAGCCAGTCAGTTCCTGCAAAACTGGTTGACATGGCAATGATCACCAGCGGAGGCGACAGAGTTGGGGCTTGCATAAGCTGTGCAGACCCCATGCTCCGCGTGCCATTGAGTTGAGGTTTTTCACCCAACTCAATACGGGAGGACGGCTGTTACAGCTTGTCTTTTCTCTCATCCCCGAGAGTGTAACGAGAGAAGGCGCCACTTGCAAGCGGCCTGGTCAAATGTGACCCCTCCCCACTCTCCGAGTGATATGCTATATGAAGTTGCTGATTATCCCGAGCAAGGGAGGCTAAGATATCCTTCTATGATTCATCATTGCAGATGACACTTGCTCGAAGATGCCGTCTTTTTCGGCTCCTTACATGCTGGAAGAACATAGTCTTCTTCTTCCTCAGGTCGACCCGACGAACTCCGGCGATCATCTCAGCATGGTGAAAGGAAATGTGGGAAGAAACAGGTTAACTCCTCAGCTCTTTTATAGGCAAGCAAGGTCACACCTACCCCCAATAAATCTGCCATAAAGACCGGCCTAAAAGAACGTGTCAAACTTGACCGTTTCGGGCTCCATTCAGAAGGCGTTTCGAGTTACGAGGGACGGTTTATGCTTCATTCAAAGCGTTTCAAATTCCGAGGAATTTAAAAGCTTTGAAGGGGGTCTTGTAGAAGTATGAAAAATACGCCGGATGACTATACGCAACTTATTGGTGTGGGGCAGCGTAAAGAGATGACCTCAGAGCCATCAAGCAGGCAAGTCAAAAGCTTCTCAGGACCATCCGCGTAAGTGCAGTATGTCCAGGCCGCCTCAGAGCGAAAAAGCAGAGGGCTTCATCGCCTATATGGCGTAAAACACATCCGCTTTCAAATACGGTATTAAACTGTACGAGGAACGCTTCGTACTCTCCGAGATGAACCTGTCAGACCCTGTAATGAACCTGACGTCTGAACTTCTGACAAAAGGATACGGCTCGGCTACCCAGACGACGGCTATAATGATAGCACGGCACTGCAACCCAGGCTGTCAGTTACCGCCATCTCCCTCACGTAAACTGCTTTTACATGAACGAGGGGATATGCTGCCTTGTTTTACACAGGCAGACATGAGCTGTTTACACTCCGCATTAGACAAACCGCCTGCCACGTCAAAAGCGGCGCTTTGTACAGGGCTCGAGGCACGTCTCTACGATTGGTGCACAAGACGGTGACAGTCTTCTCGAGGCATGTCTCTGCGACGAATGCACAGAAGAGCTGCAGACCTTCAAAAATATGCCTCCGTATTTAATGCGCAGAATGATGGCGGATCTCTGCATTTAATGTAGGGGATTTGATTAAGAATCACCGAACCATCGTGTGGTGACACCTCCTTGCGTAAACTGCTTTTTCGCATACAAAGGGATACGCTGCCTTGTTCTACACAGGCAAACGTGAACCGTCTACACACCGCGGAAGACAAACAGACTGCCACGTCAAAAGCTGCACTTTGTACAAGGCTCGAGGCACGTCTCTTCGCCTGATGCTCAAAACGGGGGCAGGCCTTCAGAACACGCCTTCGCAATTAATGCACAGGATGGTGGCAGATCTCCGCATTTAATGTGAGAGATTTGATTATATCTTCAAAAGCCGTGATTCCGGCTAAAGACGTCCACGTCAGCACTCAGCATTGCGCAGTGGCTTCTACGCCTCCTCAGCTGTTATGCTCTCAGGGCTTCTACGCCTCCTCAGCTGATATGCTCTCAGGGCTTCTACGCCTCCTCAGTTGTTATGCTCTCAGGGCTTCTACGCCTCCTCAGCTTCTATGCTCTCTCGGCTTCTACGCCTTCTCAGTTTCTATGCTCACTCAGCTTCTATGCCATCAGGCTTCTATGCCTACCTGGCTTCTATGCCTATTTTGGCTTCTATGCCATGGTGACAGACATTGGCTTTTACGTCCATCTCTTCTACACGGAGGATACCTACCTACGTGGCTTTTATGCCGTGATCTTCGTAGCAACAATACGCGTTGTGTCCCTTAGTTGGACCCGCGTTATACGCTCATTCAAAGGATCATCTATACGCAGGCATTGGTTATTTTAATCGTCATATAAAAGGGTGCTGTGATTCCACTCCTCGGTTTTTACACCAACTGAGTGGTCACTGTGACTAAAACTCTATAAATAGAGACCTCTATATACAGAGGAACAGGTCAAAGAAATTGATCAACGATCAGACTTCTGAAAAGGAGATCGGACATGGTCAAGAAAAATAAGGAGAGAGAAGAGATCGAGAGAGAGAGAGAGAGAGAAACCCGGAGCTCAGGCAAGGGGTAGGGATCGACGACCTTGGCATCGTGCATCCACCCTCTTTTGCAACCTTCGAAGCTACCTCCTGTCTTCTATGGCACTTCTTCACCATCGTGTGGTCCAAGGGCTAAAGTGATCGACTGCAGATCAGACACCTATAGCAATTTATACCCAGATTAAATAAATTATACTCCCACATCCTCGTATAGGATTATATTGTACAAGTTTATTTGTAAACAAAAGAACACGGGTCTTGTATAAACCCCGTCTTGAATACATCTTTCATTTATTTCATTTTCTACCACAAACAGGCACATCACTTTCAGTACTCGATGCATCCCGATGCCAATAAGAAGTATCGAGATCTGAGAGGGCACGTATGGTGGTATGGTATGAAGCGTGAGGTAGCACGCTTTGTATCCCGATGTTTAGTGTGCCAGCAGGTAAAGGAAGATCGATAGAGGATAGGTGGATTGCTTCAACCTTTATCTATTCCAGAATGGAAGTGGGAGCACGTAACTATAGACTTCATTTAAGGGCTTCCACATTCTCCAGGAGGAAAGGACGCAATTTGGGTCATCGTAGATAGTTTGACCAAATCAGCCCACTTTTTACCATTCAAAGTGGGCACATCGACAGAGAGGCTAGCAGAGATGTACGTACAGTTCCTGTGAGTATCGTCTCAGATTGGGATAGTCATTTTACTTTCTATTTCTGGAGGAATCTACAGGCTAGCTTGGGCACTCAGCTTAAGTTCAGTACCGCGTATCACCCCCAAACAGACGGACAGTCTAAAAAGACTATTCAGACTCTTGAAGATATGCTATGCACATACTTTTTGGATCTCGGAGGTTCTTGGGAGGATCATCAACACCTAGTAGAGTTTGCTTACAACAACAGCTACATGGCCAGCAATGAGATGTCACAATTCGAGGCTTTATATGGACGAAGGTGTCGTACACCATTATCTTGGGATGATGTCGGAGAGAGAGCTTTGTTAGGACCAGAAATGGTCGTGGATGCAGCAGAAAAGGTAAAACTCATCAGAGACAGACTGCGAGTAGTGCAAGACAGACAGCAACATTGGGCCAATAGCTACCGTAGCCCCTAGAGTTTCAGGTATAGGTTTTGTTATTTTGGTTTGTGATTATTTTGTTTTAGATTGCGTGTTAAGACTTTTTGTTCTAGGTAGGTGATCTGGTAGAGACGAAAAGCTTAGTCCACGATAAATTGGACCTTTCAGTATTCTTGTGAGGGTTGGTGCAGTGGCCTATAGACTGGACTTGCCGCCTGCTCTAGGTGGAGTACTTAATATATTCCATATGTCGTAGATGAGATGGTACATGGCAGATCCTAGTCACGTACTAGATCACTCGAAGATCGAGATTGGACCGACTCTCAGCTATCCTGAATATCCCGTGGAGATCTTGGATCGTAGAGAAAATGTATTGCGGAACCAGACTATTCCTTTGGTTCATGTTACATGGAAACATTACACTCCGGGCGAGTCAACCTGGGAGAGAGAGAACGAAATGCGCGAGCAGTATCCGTATCTCTTTGAGATTTGAGGTATAATTCTTTGTTTAATTGTTTGTTCTTGTGCTAGTTTATTTTAATTTCAAGGACAAAATTTCTTTAAGGAGGGTAGACTTGTCACTACCACATTACAGAATAGGGATATTTTTATTTATTTATTTATTTATTTATTTATTTATTTATTTATTTTATTTAATGTGTTAATATATTGTATGATATTTATATATATATATAGTATTCCTTAAATGCATGAGTTAGTGAACTGGACCTAGAAACCCACTAGATGAGCCCCTGACCAAATTATAGGACTATGGACATTAATTAGCATTTTTTTGGGATTTAATATTAGGGATTATATTTAATGGCTATGATTTTATTTGATTGTTGTACCTTACCGTTGCTCTGATATTTGGAGCACTACACTAGTTTTTGCCTTCCAACAAATTTTACACCCTTGTGCTAGACATGCCAGTCTTCTATTCTGACCCTTGTGTAACTCATAAATATGCCTTCTTGTGCTTTATTTTAGTTGCACAATATTTTTTGCAGATATTTATATTTAATTCCAAATAATTCTAACTTTGCATCTTTGTGCGTTCCAATCGAAATTGGAGACACAATCTTGACCCATTTTGTGCAACCCTAAATTATGACAATATTATATTATGAGTCGTCTATGTCCATGACACTTGTGTCCCACCTAATTTTAATCCTATGTACTTTCAATTAATTTTAGAATACTATTTATATTAATTTTAATTAAATTAGTGTAAGGACCCAACTTGACCCAAAACTAGACCCAACACCAAACTAAATCCCCACTCACATCCTCAAGACTCATACTAAACACCATAAATCCTTTTGAACTACTACATCACACCAAACATGATATTTTCTCTCATTTAATCCAAAATCCCCACTTTGTGCAATTTTCTAATTGTTGGACACTTTTATGCAAAAGTGCATTGAGGTATCCACACCCCATTGGACACAACATATGAAGAAACCCCCATTTTCTTCATTGACTGGTCATATAAATTTTTTCCATAATTTTGGAGTGTGTAACCCTCAACATCAACCACTCGTCAAATCTTAGACATTCATTTCAAACAAAACCATCCTAGCCTTTAAAACTTCTACATGTAGAAAGAAGCTCAATCCCAAGGAAAGGTTGACAGGTCCAATTTTCTAGGTCAACCTCAAACCCTAATTCTCTATATATATATCACTTTTTATTTATTTTTCTTTAAACCATCACAAACCTATAAACTAGCCGAACCCATCATACCCCCTCTACTGTTCACGTCTCCACCCGCATCCCAACTCGCCGAAAGCTCGCCGAAGCAGTTGTCTGAGTTCCCGCCGCGCAACCCCGCGGTCATCTTCTTCCTTCTCTTCTCTACCCGACTCTACTCGCCGGATCGACGACCTTCCCCATCATCATCTATACCAACACCACCACTCCTAACCGAGACCTCGCCGGAGCCCAGACTACCCAACCGTCTGACAACCCCACATCCATCGGATCCACTGCACGTACGTCGACTTCCCTTCTGTATCCCGTAACCCCGTCGAGCAATATATCCACCCGACTGTACACCCTCTCCACCCCGCAACTACGTCGGACTCCGGAACTCCCAACTGAACGGCCCCGCTGAACCGTCGAGCCCTTGCCTGAGCACCTCCCAGCCGCTGACAGCCTTCCCTCGACGACTGAACCGCCGACGACCTCGCCTGAGCAGCCGCTTAGCCCTCGCCTGAGTAGCAGACACATGAGCAGTCGAGCCCTCCGCTGTGACAGCACCACCTCGACGTTGATTATACCCCCTCGTGCACATGCACGCCGAGGCCAAGGTTCAAAGTGGTTTCTCTTATAATTTTGTGCATGTGGGAATAATGTTAGGATCTAACATATTATTTTATGATAATTTTGCTAGATGTTCATTGCTAGTAATAGTTATGACTATAATATGTATATATGCTGTATGACTCTAGGATACTGTGGATATCCCGTATAATTTCATATGACCATAAGTGCAAATTACGGATATCTCGTATTTACATTGACTGTATGACCTTGAGAATTTGTGAGTTGACTGCCTTGAGTACACTGACGTACTGGCTAGACATATGTTAGTGATTGACTGTCCGATTATGCACAGCAATTGAAGACATGACACCCGTGCAGTTAGACACACACTTGACCCTGCTATTTGACCAATGTCACCCCTAGCGTAGTCTCTGAGTTCAGTATAGTTATATTGTGTGTATGCTAGTATAATGACTGATGCTCTGTTATTGTATTATATTATGTATATAGGACTGTTGGATTATTCAGACAAGACTTTGAAAACAGGATATTGGTATTGCCAGCAGAGGACCACAGGCGAGTACATTCTCTGACAGTTTTTATTATGTTGATTATCTCTATGATTCTAGTTGTATAGCATACATGATTATGACATTGTAGATACACAAGTTGGCATCATCGAGACCTGTCACGAGGAGTCATGATTGGAATCCATCGTGCTAGTTGGGGACGGGGAGATATTAGTAGATTATGTGATCATACCCAACTCTACATGAATCATAGTTCACCCACACCTCACGTCGGTGCAGCCTGACCATTACATGCCTCATAGTCTGTTATGTATAATTAGCCTGACTATTGCTCGCATTATAGCTAACTGGATGGTTAGCCTGACCTTACATGAATCATAGCTAGTCATACATAGCAAGCCTGATCAGTCCCAAGCCGATCACATGATATGTTGATGTTTTACACACTTAGCTAGATAGTCTATACATGTATTTCTAGTTATTGATTTAGTATTTCCTTATATTCTAGTTATTGTTCTAGCATTCACTTATATTACAGTTCATTGTTCTAGCATGCATTTGTATTTCTGTTTATTTCTAGTTGTACCATTAATGATGATATATTCTCCAATATTTCTTATTCCAGTATTTTATTATCTCTAATATTTTTATTGCCAGTATTTATATCCATCTTGTATTTCTTTACACTGTGTTATAGTTTTTGTCAATATACATGAAACTGCTGTTAGTGCTTGTACTTTGCTCCAATCCTGACTGGATATTTTTTCCAGAGGATCTTGAGGATTTCTATCCTATATATTATGGACCAGGTATAGATGCAGACTACATACTAGAGAGCTTCGATGAGTTCATTCATGTAGAGGAGACACTACTTGCAACTATTTAGACCATATTTATTTTATGCATTTGAGTTTATGTTAAGACTTATGTTGAGTTTAATTTGAGACTTGTGGAGACTATTGTAAACCCCCTCGACCAGATTCTAGTATTTTAGGATTATTTTTAACGATTTAGGATTTATGGCAACATTTTAATTTATTTTGCTTACATATCCTATTGACTTGTGCACCTGTCCATCACCGAATTATTTGGAGCTTTACCTTGACTGTTATCCTCGAACGATGTTCACATAACTCTCCTAGACATGCCAGACTACTATCCTGCACTTTGTACAACTCCCAGATACTTTACTTTGAGACTCGTTTGAGACGCACAAATATCGTCACCAACGTACGTATTTAAATTCCCAGACCTGTACCATTCTCTGTTCCAACAGACATTAGAGGCCCAACCTGCACCTGTTTTGCCCAAACAAAAATATGATATTTTTCTACACTGAGTATACTACATTTAGTATATTGACACCGTAGTAAAATTATGGCCCTACCTGCATCTAAATAATTAGAGAACACCATGCGCAGTATTTATTAATTAATAAATACGATGGCCCGTATCACCCAAGAAAATCAGGCCCTGCCCCTGCCAGACTCACCCCCACCCCCTCAGGACCCTCACACAGCTTTCCCCTTCAATTCTGTGAATTTTAGCAGTATCAGGAATCGGGTATTTTTTCGAAACAATTTCGTAAATTGTGCAATTTTCGAAAATATGACCTCTGTGCAATTTATGAAATTGTAGGGATTTTTCTGCAAATTTTCCTGCGTTGTGTCACCCCCTCATTGGCCGGTGAACCTGCACCGTCCATTTGGAGGCGGGATCCACCCGAAAATATCCCAAAAATATCCCAAAAATATCTTTAGATATTTTACATAAAATATCTATTTATTTTTCTATAAAAGAAAAATAAAAAGAAAATAAAAAAACAAAAACAAAACTAAAAATCCCTAAACCTACCCAGCTGTCGGCTACCCCCCCCCTTGCCGGAGCGGCGAGCCGACCCCCTCCCATCGCCGGAGCCGACCCCCCTCCGCGGCGAGCCCCCCCCCCCCCACGGCGAGCCTTTCCCCCCCCCCCCGCTGGCCCCTCTCTCCTCAGCCTCCCTCTTTCACCTCCACTTTCCCCCTTCCCCGACCCGACCTAGCCGGCACAGCGGCGGCCCGACCCTCGCCGGTGAGCTCCGCCCGCCGTCCCGACCTCCTTCTCTCCTCCGCCACTCGCCACACCCACCACCATCATCTCCTTCCCGACCCCCCCTGTGCACAGTCACCCCGACCCCGACCCCCGCCGGCCTCGACCTCCACCTCCTCCTCCACTCCGCCCTAGCCGACCTCCACGACGACGACAGCCCACCACCGCCACCCGATCCACCTCCCTGTTCTCTACCGCCCTCTCCCAGCCCCCGAGCCCATCTCCCCTCATCTCCCTCCGCCTGACGACCCCCTTCACAGCCCGCCACCACCACCATCACCATCTTCCCTGCCCCCGCAGCTGTTCCCCCCCCCCCCCCCGCCGGCCTCACCCAGCCAACCTTCCCCCGGCCTCGATCCCCTCTACCTCCTCCACCCTTCCTCCCCACCCTGTCGATTCTGCCACCACCACTATCATCATCACTCGCCACCACCACCGCCATCATCATCGTCGCCATCTCCTCCGCCCTCCGCCACCCGACCCCCCCCGAACCCCCTGAGCAGCCCCCGACTCCCCCGCCACTGTGAAGCCCGACCTCCACGACGACCAGAGCCCCAGAAGCGGCTGTCCTCTGCCGCGAGCTACCTCCAGCACCTTCCTCCGGCAAACCCAGACCCGGCCAGCGTAGCCTCCCAACTCCGGCGAGTCTCCGGCAGAGACCAGAACCCTAAAACTAACCGGATACGGCAACCAGACATCGTGTCATGTCGTATCTCTTCACGGACACGAAGAAAAGTTATTCTGCGGAGCCCTGTTCAGGTAACCCATTCTATCTCCTCGTAATTCCATTTTTAATTTTGTCAGTTGCAACACGTAGACTGTATAACCCTCTCGGTGCCCGTGCAACCCGCTCGTGCATCGCGTCCTGTGGCTATCGCGAACCGTGATCCAAAAACAGGAAAAATAACGACCCGATTCACCCCGGAACTGAGTACGCTCCGCCAAACGGGATGACTTGGTCGTACACGGTCTTTACCGAAACGTACGCGCCGTTGATACGGACATGCGGGATTTCGCAGAAGTTGATTTGGATGTGCGTGCACACCGGAATCAACGCGTATCCGCCGACAACGTCCCGTATCTGCCTGTTCTAGAATATGCTGTAACTTTGTGTACACACGTCGGATCGAAACGAAACTTGTGCCATCGGACTCGTAGTAATACGCTGGTCCTGTGATCCAAGTTTGGTTCGATTCTGAGAACATTGACAAAATCCCGTATCGTGGGCCCCACAGGCTCCACTTGACGGGCGATTTTGTGACCGGCTCATCGGAATCCAATTCTAGACATTCCGTTGGGTTCGTATCATCATTCCTGACTTGTTGACACTAAGTTTGGTAAATTTGGAGATCTTTGACCCTGACACATTTTTCGGTGCAAAGTGGCCCACATGTGGACCCCGCTTTGATCAAAAACTGTCATTTTTGCCCCTGTGTCCAAATTGGACTTAAGGACAGGCGTTTCTAGCTATTTGATATTTTTTGAGACTGTTAGTGATATTTATTTCAGTACCCGAAGACGTTCATTATGAGGCCATAGTTTCTGACTTTTGGCATTTGACATCTGGACGTTATATTTTGCAGCTCTCTTGCCAGGCAAGTATACCTTGCCTTATTGTACTGTTTAAATTCAGTTATTATTAGTTACATGTTTATCTATTTTAAATATAAATGTGCGCATCCGAGAAAACTCGGGTGCAGTCAACGAAGGCGTTGACGTTAGGACTTGTGTCTGACCTAGTGTCTAGTAGACCCACCTAAAAGTTGTGAAGTTATTGATATAACTTCCCAGGCCTTGACACGTATCATTACACGTCACAGAGTGAGTTCATGTAGGGACGCGTGCCTCATGCACGACTGGCCATCAGTGTGAGCAACACGTGTAACGGTATTTAGCTTAGTTGATTATTTTACTGAGACTTGCATCATAGTTCGAGATGTCCACGTCATTTTCACGACTTGTATATCTACATTGGGCGGGAAAGACACCTAGTAGGCGTATGGGACACCCCCCCTTATATATACTCAAGTTACCATGCTCTTCGGAGATGGGGATTACGGTATATATAGCGAGTTACCATGCTCTTATGAGATGGGGAGTTGCGATATATTTCAAGTTACCATGCTCTTCGGAGATGGGGAGTTGCAATATATTTTAAGTTACCAGGCTCTTAGGAGATGGGGAATAGCATCAATGCCCTTAAACGGGGGCATATGTGGCATATACTAGCCAGTCCCGATGATTGGTGAATTACGTCAGCATATGTCGAGCCTACACATTCCCATACGTACTACAAGGTCTTTAAATTGCATTCACTTAGATGGTTAGCACACCCCCTTTATTTATTCAGTATTTACATACATGGCATATTGTTTTTCTGTATCTTGTTATGTCCCTCTGAGGACCTGGTCCCTTTCTAGGTGTAGATGTTCCTGAGTATTCGCAGGAGCGCAGATCCGGACATGTTACTTATATTCCGAGGAGGTCTTCTCTTCGAGCCTCATGATTGTCAGATGCAGCTCTTATATGGTGTGTATCTGGTTTATTTTATATTCTATTTTGACAGTGGATTTGTTTTCATCCGACTGTCATTCTTTATATACTTATTATTGAGATCTAGCTACATGATTATTGGTTATTCATGTTTATTTGATTTCTGTGGATGAGATTTAGATATTACCCTGTGACTTGTGATCAGTTTTACCACTTATGAATTATTGTTCATTATACAACGTATGCTCGTATATATGGTTTCCATATATTGGAGTTGCCATATATACAGGCGGCTGGCATGCTTACGTGTCCTAGTCCTACATATTTTGGGACTGGGGCGTGACATATTTTTAGTGGTGGCCCATGCAGGTCAGAGCATATTGTCTCGGTTACTTTACTGTACCGAGCAAGCCTGCTCCTAGGATTAGAGCATAGGATCTCATCCATAATTGACTATGACTTATCTTCCTTCCAGTCTGTCCTACTTACATAATTGCATCCTGCTTGATTCATGTGCTTACCTGATAATTCCTTAAGTATAGCCCCTGCTAAAATATAGGAATCCCTGTTAATAGGATGATACTTAGGGTAATATTCCTACTTAGAATACAACTAGGGCATTGACATATCATTAAGTTTAGACTACTTAATGAACCATAGTCTTCCATACTACCTAATGAACCCTAGCATCACTACCTATAGATCAACTTACCATTATCCCTTGATGTATTTATGTATGACTTGAGAGTAGAATAAATACTACTAGGATTAGTTAGAGAATTGACCATAGTATTGACCGTAGTCTTGAGGAACCCATAGAAATCTAAGGTTAAATACTAGGACTAAACCTCATCCTATGTTGGATAACCAGAGTTTTACGCCAGAGACCCTTTACCCTTGTTGGCGTAAAATCCATTTGACCGATGTTGGCATAAGAACCAAACGACTGCCTAGTTGGCATAAAAAGCCAAATGACTTTCTTGTTGGTGTAAAAACCAAATTATGCAGAAGATTATCTCCTTTACGCCGCAGCTATGACAACCGCTACCCACGATCCCTTAGTCTTCCTTATCCTGCGTCATGAAAGCCACGTAGGTAACTGCCCTACGTAAACCTGATGATTCATGAATAATAGATAACCAGCGTAGAGTAACCTGATTAGGTGTAAAAACATAAGGATAGGATGTGAGCGTATTGTTACAGCCTTAGCTTTCCCCAGTCCTGACCAAATCTTGTGCATTAAAGGCAGAGATACGCCTTGAGCCCTGTGCAAAAAGAAATAGCTTTTTGACGGGATATCTGGTTTTGTCTCACCTTGAGCGTAAATGACTTGTATCCAATAAAGTCACTAAACGACAACCTGGGTCCCCATGCAAATTCATCATCACAACCGCCCACTCGATCGTTGTGCAAGTACTTTTGTCAGATGTCAGGATTCACTAATTTGACTGACAAACTCATGAGTTTCTCGTACAACTTTACGCTGCAACGAATGCTAGACTTTACGCAGGAGATATTTACGCACAGACTTATTACGCGAACAGCTCTGAAGCTCTACCTTACACTTCTCTGTATTACTCGGATAGATCTGAAGCCATGCGTTACGCCAAATTATTTTATCTTTGCTCTACGCAGACAACCTCGAACCCCTACTTTACGCGGACTTTCTTGAAATCTTTATTTTATGCGGACAACCTATAGTGTTTATTAAGATTGTAGAACTTAGAAGGCCATACCTCTTTTGGGTCAACTAGCAACTTAGACAAGGAATTAGAATAATAACTGTAGAAATTGTAGAGTCTTGTCTTTTTGTGAATTTGAATTATTTTGTAAATTCTCATATCATAATCTAGCGTACTTATATTTACTATACTACCTTGACTTATACTGCTATTATAGCGTAGTTTTGCAAGCTTATTCTTTATCAAGCTTGTTCATGATATGTATTATTGGAGTACTACACTAATACATTTCAGAATCAGTGTATTACGGCCTGATCAACCATAGTGCACTTGGTTCGTCCTTCGCTTAACTACTTTACGTGGATTGAGATATATAGTGATTAGTAGACGGATGTACTTGCCCTCTAGATATGTCTGAGCATATCGTATCAGCTACATAACTGTGCTGATCCGAATATGTGAATAGGGATTACCAAAATAGGATTTCAATCCATAATTGTCTTGACAATTCCCATTGAAATCTTTAAACGTCTTGATCCCCATACTTCTAATCTAGTATCTCCCTCTTGAACTCTTGATTATTGTTTTCCGTCTTCCCTTATTTCGGAAAGGCAAAAACTCGTGCTTAGTATAAACACGATAAGTTTATTGTTTCTGTAGCCATTTCTGTTTGTTTCTTGGATAATTACCAAACCCTATTATTAGATTAGATTGCAGTTTAAAACTGTGCTACCCTTAGAATGACCTTCGCTACCTACCTACGTTTTTTTGCGTTCCTGATATGTGCATCCCTATGACAGCATGAAATTTTTATTTTTCCTCGTAACTTAGGTCAAGTTCAGAACTCAAGTGTTACAATGAAGAATGTATCACTTTGTTGTCAGGAGTCTAAATGGATTTCACCTGGATGAACAATTGACTGACTCCTGAATGGATAGCAGCACCTATGACTAGGTTGACTTGTAAGGATTAAGAATTCCTATGGACCGACTCACCAAGTCAGCATATTTCTTACCTTTAGAGTTGGCCAGTCTGCAGAAGCTTTAGCTAACTTATATAAGAGACAAATTGTAAGATTGTACGGCATACCAGTCAGCATTGTACCAGACGAGGATTCGCGTGACCAGAGTTGGTGGTCAATACTGTAGAGATAGTTAAGTAAATACAAGGACACTTACAAGCAGTGCAAGATAGACAGAAGCAGTGAGCAGACCGTCATCATCGTCCCTTGGAATTCAAAGAGGACGATCATGTCATATCACCTACTAGAGGCACCATTCAATTCGGAGAACGCAGCAAGATTGAGTCCGAGGTCTATTGGACCATTGACGTGCTAGAAAGAGTGGGAGTAGTGGCATATCAACTTGCGCTACCACCTTCCCTTGAGAAAGTACTTGATGTATTCCACGTATCGTAACTCAGGCGATATGAGACAGACAGCAGTCGTGTTCCCAACCATTCGGAGATCACCATTAGGACGAGCTTGTCATATCAAGAGCAAACCATAGAAATCCTTGATCATCGAGAAAATGTATTGAGAAATCAGTCTATTCTCTTGGTCCGCGTGGCATGGAAGCATGGCACGCCAGGAGAATCTACTTGGAAGCGTGTGGACGACATGCGTAAACGTTTTTCAAACCTATTCGTAAACCAAGATATAAATTACTTTGTTAAATTATATCTTATGCCGTCTTTGACTTCTACCGTGGCTTAATTTTAATTTCGAGGACAAAATTTTTATAAGTTGGGTAGATTGTAAACTCCCTCGACCAGATTCCAGCATTTTAGGATTATTTTTAACGATTTAGGATTTATGGTAACATTTTAATTTATTTTGCTTACATATCCTATTGACTTGTGCACCTGTCCATCACCGAATTATTTGGAGCTTTACCTTGACTGTTATCCTCGAACGATGTTCACATACCTCTCCTAGACATGCCAGACTACTATCCTGCACTTTGTGCAACTCCCAGATACTTTACTTTGAGCCTCGTTTGAGACGCACAAATATCGTCACCAACGTACGTATTTAAATTCCCAGACCTGTACCATTCTCTGTTCCAACAGACATTAGAGGCCCAACCTGCACCTGTTTTGCCCAAACAAAAATACGATATTTTTCTACACTGAGTATACTACATTTAGTATATTGACACCGTAGTAAAATTATGGCCCTACCTGCCTCTAAATAATTAGAGAACACCGTGCGCAGTATTTATTAATTAATAAATACGATGGCCCGTATCACCCAAGAAAACCAGGCCCTGCCCCTGCCAGACTCACCCCCACCCCCTCAGGACCCTCACACAGCTTTCCCATTCAATTCTGTGAATTTTAGCAGTATCAGGAATCGGGTATTTTTACTAGACAATTTCGTAAATTACGTAATTTCCCAAAATATGACCTCTGTGCAATTTATGAAATTGTAGGGACTTTTCTACAAATTTTCCTGCGAGGTGTCACCCCCTCATTGGCCGGTGAACCTGCACCGTCCATTTGGAGGCGGGACCCACCCGAAAATATTCCAAAAATATCCCAAAAATATCTTTAGATATTTTACTTAAAATATCTATTTATTTTTCTATAAAAGAAAAAGAAAAAGAAAATAAAAATTAAAAACAAAACTAAAAATCCCTAAACCTACCCAGCTGTCGGCTACCCCCCCTTGCCGGAGCGGCGAGCAGACCCCCTCCAATCGCCGGAGCCGACCCCCCTCCGCGTCGAGCCCCCCCCACGGCGAGCCTCCCCCCCGGCGAGCCTTTCCCCCCCGCTGGCCCATCTCTCCTCAGCCTCCCTCTTTCACCTCCACTTTCCCCCTTCCCCGACCCGACCTAGCCGGCACAGCGGCGGCCCGACCCTCGCCGGTGAGCTCCGCCCGCCGTCCCGACCTCCTTCTCTCCTCCGCCACTCGCCACACCCACCACCATCATCTCCTTCCCGACCCCCCCTGTGCACAGTTACCCCGACCCCGACCCCCGCCGGCCTCGACCTCCACTTCCTCCTCCACTCCGCCCTAGCCGACCTCCACGACGACGACAGCCCGCCACCGCCACCCTCGATCCACCTCCCTGTTCTCCACCGCCCTCTCCCAGCCCCCGAGCCCATCACCCCTCATCTCCTTCCGACTGACGACCCCCATCACAGCCCGCCACCACCACCATCACCATCTTCCCAGCTCCTCCTCCTCCTCCTCGCCATGATCCCCGCCCCAGCAGCTGTTCCCGCCCCCCCCTCCCGCCGGCTTCGCCCAGCCAACCTTCCCCCGGCCTCGATCCCCTCTACCTCCTCCACCTTTCCTCCCCACCCTGTCGATTTTGCCACCACCACCATCATCATCACTCGCCACCACCACCGCCATCATCATCGTCGCCATATCCTCCGCCCTCCGCCACCCGACCCCCCTCGAACCCCCTGAGCAGCCCCCGACTCCCCCGCCACTGTGAAGCCCGACCTCCACGACGACCAGAGCCCCAGAAGCGGCCGTCCTCCGCCGCGAGCTACCTCCAGCATCTTCCTTCGGCCAACCTAGACCTAGCCAACGTAGCCTCCCAACTCCGGCGAGTCTTCGGCAGAGACCAGAACCCTAAAACTAACCGGACACGGCAACCAGACATCGTGTCGTGTCGCATCTCTTCACGGACACGAAGAAAAGTCATTCTACGGAGCCCTGTTCAGGTAACCCGTTCTATCTCCTCGTAATTCCATTTTTAATTCCGTCAGTTGTAACGCGTAGACTGTGTAACCCTCTCGGTGCCCGTGCAACCCGCTCGGTGCATCGCGTCCTGTGGCGATCGCGAACCGCGATCCAAAAATAGGAAAAATAACGACCCGATTCACCCCGGAACTGAGTACGCCCCGCCAAACGGGACTAATTGGTCGCACGCGGTCTTTACCGAAACGTGCGTGCCGTTGATACGGACATGCAAGATTTTGCAGAAGTTGATTTGGATGTGCGTGCACACCGGAATCAACGCGTATCCGTCGACAATGTCCCGTATCCGAACATATTGTAACTTTGTATACACACGTCGGATCGAAATGAAACTTGCGCCATCGGACTCGTAGCAATACGCTGGTCCTGTGATCCAAGTTTGGTTCGATTCTGAGAACGTTGACAAAATTCCGTATCGTGGGCCCCACGGGCTCCACTTGACGGACGATTTTGTGACCGGCTCATCGGAATCCCATTCTGGACATTCCGTTGGGTTCGTATCATCGTTCCTGACTTGTTGACACAAAGTTTGGCAAATTTGGAGACCTTTGACCCTGACACATTTTTTGGTGCAAAGTGGCCCACATGTGGACCCCGCTTTGACCGAAAACTGTTATTTTTGCCCCTGTGTCCAAATTGGACTTAAGGACAGGCATTTTTAGCTATTTGATATTTTCTGAGACTGTTAGTGATGTTTATTTCAGTATCCGGAGACGTTCATTATGAGGCCATAGTTTCTGACTTTTGGCATTTGACATCTGGACGTTATATTTTGCTGCTCTCTTGCCAGGCAAGTATACCTTGCCTTGTTGTACTGTTTAAATTCAGTTATTGTTAGTTACATGTTTCTCTATTTTAAATATAAATGTGCGCGTCCGAGAAAACTCGGGTGCAGTCAACGAAGGCGTTGACGTTAGGACTTGTGTCTGACCTAGTGTCTAGTAGACCCACCTAAAAGTTGTGAAGTTATTGATATAACTTCCCCGGCCTAGACACGTATCATTACACATCACAGAGTGAGTTCATGTAGGGACGCGTGCCTCATGCGCGACTGGCCATCAGTGTGAGTAACACGTGTAACGGTATTTAGCTTAGTTGATTATTTTACTGAGACTTGCATCATAGTTCGAGATGTCCACGTCGTTTTCACGCCTTGTATATCTACATTGGGCGGGAAAGACATCTAGTAGGCATATGGGACACCCCCCTTATATATACTCAAGTTACCATGCTCTTCGGAGATGGGGATTACGGTATATATAGCGAGTTACCATGCTCTTATGAGATGGGGAGTTGCGATATATTTCAAGTTACCATGCTCTTCGGAGATGGGGAGTTGCAATATATTTCAAGTTACCAGGCTTTTAGGAGATGGGGAATAGCATCAATGCCCTTAAACGGGGGCATATGTGGCATATACTAGCCAGTCTAGATGATTGGTGAATTACGTCAGCATATGTCGAGCCTACACATTCCCATGCGTACTACAAGGTCTTTAAATTGCATTCACTTAGATGGTTAGTACACCCCCCTTTATTTATTCAGTATTTACATACATGGCATGTTGTTTTTTTATATCGTGTTATGTCCCTCTGAGGACCTGGTCCCTTTCCAGGTGTAGATGTTCCTGAGTATTCGCAGGAGCGCAGATCCGGACATGTTACTTATATTCCGAGGAGGTCTTCTCTTCGAGCCTCATGATTGTCAGATGCTGCTCTTATATGGTGTGTATCTGGTTTATTTTATATTCTATTTCGACAGTAGATTTGTTTTCATCCGACTGTCATTCTTTATATACTTATTATTGAGATCTAGCTACATGATTATTGGTTATTCATGTTTATTTGATTTCTGTGGATGAGATTTAGATATTACCCTGTGACTTGTGATTAGTTTTACCACTTATGAATTATTGTTCATTATACAGCGTACGCTCGTATATATGGTTTCCATATATTGGAGTTGCCATATATACAGGCGGCTGGCATGCTTATGTGTCCTAGTCCTACGTATTTTGGGACTGGGGCGTGACAACTATTTATGTTGGACAACTAGACTGTAGTTTATCTCTATTTTGAGATATTATTTTGACTTATGCCATTACTTCTTATCTTTTATCATGCCATTTATATTCTTATAGTTATTGTGATTGAGTATGCATTATGAGCTATTGAGAGATGTCTATTTTATTGTCCTCCTTATGGAGTTGATAACTTTGACAGGTTGTGAGTTATGTTTAGTATATTTGAGACCTAGACAACGTTCTACCACCGATGCTGCAGCGTAGGCTGGACGTACCCATGACTCATGCCCAAATTTTGGGTGTGGGTCGTGACAACTCGTTTGAAGCAAGAGGATTTCCAGACTTTGCCCTTCAGGAGTTCTGCCTTAGGCTTTCAGAGGCTCGCTCGGAGTATCGCTCGACCGAGGCGAATCTTTGCTAAGGTGGGTGGGTACGATGAACTTGTCTTTGCTTAGCCTGCACACTTGAAAATATGGATATTTTATGCTAGTCGCTAGGTGAATCACCCCCTGCATGCTAATGAGAATATAACGCACCAAGCTAAGGGAATAATCCTAACTTGTATTGCTTGTATTAGAATATGGAAATAAAACTTTGCTTATATTAGACCCTCGCTCGCTGCCTTTGCCTTTTGCAACTAGACCCCGCTATGCCCCCGAGTAGAATATTATACTCTTTGTGGTGCACTGTTCACTTGCTATACTATACGACCAAGATTATGTCGCTCGGTAAGTCCCTTTACGGTTTTACTCCACGGCTTACCCACGGGCCCGAGCCAACGTGAATGCTTATGTTTACACAAATGCAATGCTTGCCTGCTTATATGTTAACTTGTAATGTTGCCTCAACTCAATGTTTGCCATAGGAAACTCATGCCACAATCAAGAATACTATTGCATATTGTGCACGCATTAAGTCATCTAGAAGACTATCGAATAGTCTTTCTATGCAATATGAACCTGTAAGTATCCGGGACCGTTGGGTCGCCAAGGCAGTCCCAGTACCAGAGGGATGCAGCAAGGCAAGTTGGATACTGAACGAGAATTATGTCAAGTTTACATCTGAACAAGAATTATGCCAAGCAAATCAAGAATCATAACTTATGGAGCAATACTCGTTCAGAACACAAATCATGGATTGTCTTGTCAAAATGGGAATTTGGAAGACCCAGACCTACATGTCGCGGACAACTTGACCAAGGTGATATTCGGATCTCAGTTCCATGGGCGATCTCTGGGGCACCGGGGCCGATCCGATCCTGATGGAACTCAAGCAGCCTTTCATATGCAAGCAGGGTGGCATCTTTTGTAATGCTGCACCATCCTTGCTTTAAAGGCTGATAGTCTCATGTGCTGGACGAGATGGCTTGCGGCACCGCATTATACTTTAGCTGCTTACCATCCTCGTTAATAGACTATAACTCGTCCTTTATGGCTATGCCAGCGACCAATTGTTCATATAGATAAGTTGTCCTCACTTAGCGGCAATCCGCATGCGAGTTATTGCATCGAAGTCAATCAACTGAAACACTAAAATATCCTCTGCAATACTTCTGGATAACCTATATGCTCGTGCACCCAAAATATAATCTCATACTAAAACACTTGTGTTTGCATATGCTAATGCCCTGAATTCATATATAAATATGCCCGTGCTTGTATTAACTTGATTTGCCTTGGACAGGGAAGGACAAATGGTAAGTTGGTAAGTCTCACCGTGTTTCCTCTTATATTGCACGGCGCACTGCCACACGAGATAGGCTATTCAACATTGCCATGAAACGGACCCTAGGCAATATTAGAAAGATAACTAAATAGATGGTGCATGAAACCTATTGAACGTGTTTGTATTTATCGAACGGGCGAGTAGCCTCCCCACCAGTGCATTCATGTACTGATAACCCACTGGATTGCTTGTAGGGTGCTGGAGAACCTCGTTCGGTGTGGATGCCTCCTTCGTGCGTGCAAAGGTGTGGAGTTCACTCTGGAGCCTTGGAGCGTTGCGTCCGTAACTGAAGCACATATATAAGACATAATATTGGAACATTGCCTATATCATTCCATAAATGTAGCCTCTTGACACGCTTTTACTATTTCAGAGAGAGAGGCTTTAGCGACTTGTAATCTCGGCTATGCGCCGCCTGTAACACTTGTACAATATCAATAAAGAGTTTGCTTTACTTCTATACTTGTGTTATCCAATGCTTCCGCTATTGACAACTCTGTGAACTTGTTACCAATCGCCTATGCGTTTATAATTCTGCTGCACTCGGATAATCTGTGCGACTCTATCGCTTAGACCTCTTACCGCCAGCATGGACCACGGCCTTGCACGGGCGCGACTCACATTCGTGCGGCATCAAGCCCAGATCGGTCAAGCGATCGTCCCACTGGAGCGCTGGAGCGGTGATTCATGCCTAGCGGGGATGGCCGATTAGCCTGCGGTAGATGAGGGCATGACAGCTCATGTCCCGTAAACCTCGGGGTAACTCTCCTCTGTTATACCTGGGAACATAATTCAGATCCAGGTGCTCAGGGGATATAGCAAGGTACAATAAATACTCAAGCCAAATAAAATATAGTAATAAAAATAGATCCTTAGGACAAGCTATGTAACCAGCTAAGTAAAATACAAATAAGAGATTACTAATACTTAGGCTGAGACCACTAAATGTTCTGCGTCGGGGAGCCCATAGCAGTAAGTAGTATCTCGTAGGGCCAGTAAATGTGCCAAGCTCTGTTATAGAGACTAAAGCACCTCTAGTAACATAGTATATATATAAACATAATCATCATGTAGAATGTGTCTCTCCCCACCCAATGTAACCTCACATCTCATGTCCACAATGTCTCATATCTATAACACGAAAGATCATGACCTCTAGCTAGTACAATGAGTTATAATGATATCTCTATATATACAAGTCTCATATCACGAATCTTGTAAGCCGATACAGAATTACCATGAATAACTCAAAAAAAGATTCTGTCACATGAAATAGTGTCAAGTGTCCTACAGTCTGACGTAATTGGTATAGCATGCACGAAAAAATAGGATCGTGGAATCAACTCTCTAAGTGACGTTACACAACTCCGTATACGGAGTTAGCCTTGTTCGGACGCTAAGCAATATCTCGTGGTCCTAGGTTGAACAGGTGCATCATAAGAATATATATATATATGGAAGAAACACAAGCATATAATATAATATGATCTACTGCAAGTTTGGCAAAGTACAACTACCTGGGTTCTGAACTCTGTCAACTGCTCATGAAAATGTGGAATCTGTAAGTTCGCCTCCGAATGCTGAAAAAAATATCACCAATATTTTTAAAATACATGAAATAGCTAGGATTGACTACCCATAAGTTCAATTTGGATACAAGGGCAGAATTGACAGTTTTGGGTCAATGCGGGATCCACATATGGCCCACTTCGCACCAAAAATGTATCAAAGTCAAAGTACTCCAAATTTATTAAACTTAGTGTCTACGAGTCCGTAACGATGATACAAACCCAACGAAATGTTCAGAACTAGATTTCGATGAGCCGATCACGAAATCGTTTGTCATGTGGAATCATGGGGCCTACAAAATAGTATTTTGTCAACGTTCTCAGATTCGAATCAAACTTGGGTCACAGGACAGTGGAACGCTGCGAATCCAATGGCATAAGTCTCGTTGTGAACTTATGATTATATACGAAGTTATGGTGATGTGTCAGAATAGGCCGATATGGTATTTTTCAGCGGATATGCGTTGATTCCGGCGTGCATATACGTCTGAATCAAGTTTTGCAAAAATTCACACATCCGCATTTATGTTACGCACCATTCGGTGCAATTCGCACGTGACGACGTGGCCTTATTTGGCGGAACACACCCTGTATCGACAATTTTGGGTTTCCCAAAATTAAGTTTTTTGACAGTTTTCTATACTAAATTAATCATAGAATGACACCTAATAAAATAAAGTATTTAAAGGTTTTAAAACTTGGTTAGGTTGTTTTCACACAGGAAAAATAATCACTCGATTCGGCATAACGGTTTAGGAGTTATTAATCTTGAAACATGAGCATTTGGGCTGTTTTGAAACTGTCGTGAAGTCAGTTTTTCGCCCAACTTTCGGGTTGACTTTCTCCGATTATAAATTACTTTAAATCAAAACTCTTGAAGGGGTTTGAGGTCCTTCATATTGTGAATATATACGAACAAGAAACTTGTGAAATGATCGAGTGAGGAGGTCGTGCTCATACCTCGAAGTGTGCCTCACGAAATACTGTTGCTGCTGCTGCCCATGCTCGCGGTGGCCGCGGTGGCTCTGTTGAGGTCGCGGTAGCTCCGTTGAGGTAGAGAAAGGGATGACCGAGTGGGGGAGGAAAGATAGAGATGGAGGTTCGGTTGGGTTGGAGTTGGCCGAATGGGGGTTACACCTCCTTAGGAGTATAATAGTTATAAGTAGTAATGAATGGGAGGGGAGGTGAAAGGTTGGGGGGTTTTAAAAAAACTAAGGATCATATGTAACTCCCCCTAGATCCCAATCTCTCTTTCTTGGAAAGGGTCGGTCCCCCCTCTCCATTTGAGTGTGCACATGATACAAGTTAGTTAAGATGGTCCAAGGGTTATGCTATTAATAGGTTTAGGTTGAAATTAAAATAAAAGTAAGTAAAAAGTAGAATTTGGTGTGAGAAAAAATGGTGTTTGGTGAGTAGGAAGGTAGGGGATGGGTTTATGGTGTTGTGCATGAGTTAGACATGTTGATTTGAGTGTTCAAATTGGGGTTTCAGGAAAGGTCAGGTATAATTAATCAAAATGGTCATTTTTGACTAATTAAAATGCACGGTATTTCTATATTAATTTTTAGAGACTACGGGAACTCAAATAAATATAACACCAATGACATGTGCATAGTTGGTCGTGTTAGACTAGGGGTTATAAAAGTCACTGTCAAAATTTGTTTTCATGTTGCTCATCTAAATTGACCGCAACGAAAAAGTGTCCAAGTGTCATATTTTTGAGTCAAAAAGCGTCGTGGTTGTTGTATGATCAAAACAAAGTGAAGGTTTATAAAATAATGTAAGACATACATGCCATGAGCCTAATTTGGCTCAGCTAAGCCTATTATGCAAAGTTTGTTGGAAGATAAAACTAGTATTGTATTCTTGGCATTAAGACTACACTAAAGGATTTTCAAATTCTAAAAATTGTTTTAATGATTATAATTATAATAATATTACTAAAATAACTTTATCTAAATTTTAGGGGGTTTACACGTGTCTTGCATGCCGTACTTCTCCTGAAAGGTGTACAAATAACTGTCCCCCATGACCTATGCTTTCCTCATATAGGAAGCTACGTGTCAAGCAGTCACCAAGTTGTGCATCCACTCATATAGAACGTAGGGTGTTAAACCACCAAAAGTGCATGCATAATGGTAAAATAGTGCTGACTTTCCATAGTGTGCGCATACTCTCTAACCGCTCCTAAACTCGTTAAAGATGGACAGACAGACAAATAAAGGGGGGGTAGAATTCTCATGTATTTGAAATTCAAGAGCATAGTGAGAGAAATAGAAGCTTATTGTGCCATTATGCCAGAGCTTTCTTATTGTTCAACTCTCCAAGTTATCGCAGCAATCTTCAAGTCTTTGAAATTCAAGAGCAGAGCGAGAGAAATAGAAGCTTCTCGTGTCATTGTGCCAGAGCTTTCTTATTGTTCAACTCTCTAAGTTGTTCATAACATTCCCTATATTTCTCTGTCGTTGTATGTATTTCTTCATCGTCGATTGGTCCAAGGAGTAAAGTGATCATTCGCGATCAGACCTCTACAGCTATACTTTTTCAGAATCAATTTTACTTAGATTCCTATTTAGGATCTTTTTTTTACTCTTTAATAGTTTGTAACACAAAAGTTTCCTGTAAACTTTTCTCGCAAATAAAGATGGCGATTCTGCCGGGACTTACTTCCCCTCTAACGAGAAGGTGATAGCTCAACTTGACACTGCTTCTGTTGGCTCGATGCAGAAGGCCTTGGTCATGAAGTTTGACCAACAGGCATATAAAGAAATGCTCCATTCGGGGGTTAGTGTTTACCCCTCATCACACTTAAGTCGAGGAAAACTCGCAATATTTGGGTGCCCAAACCTCATCATGCATATCCTGAATTTGCTGCCAACAAAAGAAAGAGCATTCTGATTGATGAAAGTTTCCCTGTCAATTCTGTTCAAATCAATGACTTAGTGGACTATTCCCTTGCGTTAAACAAGGGATACAATTTGCACAAGTCGTATAATTTCTAGAAAAGGGTGATCCACATCCAAGCTCCTCCACCCATGCATATTTGCTGTAATATGCGAGGCAAGCAAGGCATGGACACCGCTGTCCAAACCAACCAGCGCACAAATAAAATATTGGTCAAGGAGAATCATTCTCCTAACATCTTGATTGCGCACATAATGGAGGAAAAATTATGCGCCACTCATGTGCCAGGTTAAGACCTTAATACAAATTTAAATACGTGTAGACAAACTGAACCAACTTTGTCTACGCCATAGAATATGCACCAAATATGAGCAATCTCTACACAACATGCTGATTGTGCTCGTGTGCATAAAAGGATTGTTAGAGACAACTTACTCTCCTCCCTGAAGAGCAAAAACTCGAGATATGATGAATCACTTGTCAATCAAGCCAGCGGATAACTCTATACACAATAGACCAAAAATATGCACAAAAGATTCAATATATCTCATATAAAGAGGCAGAGTCTGCCCTCTTCCTCCTCTTCTCTTCTATCTTTTGATTTATGTGAGGTTATTGTACAAAAAAATAATGAGAGGGCCCCCTCTGACATTACAACGTTGTTTCCTAATAAAAATTGTTGCAATTGTCATAGAGTTGTAATCGAATGTTGTTGTGCATCAGTAAAATGGTATGTGTTTGACCGATTAACTTACACTATGTCTCCTTAGCCTCAACAAACAAAGCAAGTTGACAACCAGGATCACGATAAAGAACCACTTTTTGTTTCAGCATATATGGCTTCGCATCTTCCCCGTGGTAGGAGACAATAAAGAATAAGTTCTTCAAGAACACCCAGTCAGAGAAGATTTGACCAAATCGTCGACTCCTTTGAAGGAGTATACCAAAATTCTTGTCCTCGAAGATGGGAGCTCATTTGTCACCAGAATTTGCATTCCTCATAATCTGAGGCTGGGGGTAGCAATCTCCTCTATTCTGAAACTAACAAAGTAGACTCCAACTACACGGTTCTTTCTACCAATCCCTCTACCGTACACAGGGTTGTTAGCATTTACACTGTCGGTGATGAACAAGATGCTTCTCTACCAGAAGCCACTAAAAAATGCTTTAACTCACTAAAGGCCGCTCTCAAGGACATGCATACTATGATACAAAATATATATCAAATGATGACCGTCAAACATTCTGCTACACCAGCACCCGTCCAAGTGGCTTCATTCATACCTGCACAGCCTACTCCTAGAACAACAACTGTGTAGGATAACACAAATCCAGAAGCATTCATAAACTAAAAGTCAGTAGCACCTGTCACGACCCGCACCCGGAATTTGGGCATGAGTCGTGGGTACGTCCAGCCTACGCCGCAGCATCGGCGGTAGAACGCTGTCTAGGTCACAAACATAGTATATCCTGTCAATAGTCTCAACTCCGTACGGAGGACAATGATAAATAATCCACAGTTCTATAATATACTCAATCACAACTATAACATAATGGCACGATGAGAATTGAAAAGAGTTCTAAATAAAACCAACCACAATAAGTCCAACTTAAATCCTGGGTCTAAATGACCTCACAAAGTCACAAATAAAATAAATACATCTCAGTCTCAGTCTAAAACAATAATGCAGAAAAGTAATCTAAGAACAGGCTGGTAAGTTCTCCTCTAGGATAGGCACCTCCTCTGGGATTTCTGGAGTGAAATCTCCCTCTATTCCTGGGCCGTAATGAGTAGGGCA
Organism: Iris macrosiphon; assembly: GCA_036927795.1. Classification (NCBI taxonomy): domain Eukaryota; kingdom Viridiplantae; phylum Streptophyta; class Magnoliopsida; order Asparagales; family Iridaceae; genus Iris; species Iris macrosiphon. The sequence continues at coordinate 94,323,130 of JAYESA010000001.1, forward strand.
AAAGTCCTCCAGGTCCTCTGAAAATGTTGGTTATCCAGTCAGGATTGGAGCGAAGCACAAGCACTAACAGCAGTTTCATTAAATTGATAAAATCTATAAACAGTGTAAGAGATACAAGATGGAAATAAAAGCTGAACATGTGAAGTACAGGAGAAAATGAAATAGACAATAGAGCATCTAGCAATGAACAATAAACAGTGAATGCTAGAACAAATGTATCTGAAAAAAATAAAACATCTAGCTATGTGTTTGAAATATTAGTTTATTATGTGATCGGCTTGGGACTAGATCAGGCTGGTTATATATGATTAGCTATGATTCTTGAAGGTCAGGCTAACCATATGGTTAGCTATGATGCATGATAATGGTCAGGCTAATCATATATAACAGCTATGAAGCATGATGATGGTCAGGCCGCACCCGACGTGAGAAGTGGGGTGAGCTATGATGCATGGCAAGGATTTGGGTGTGATCACATAATCTACTAATAATTCCCCATCCCCAGCTAGCACGGTGGATTCCAATCATGACTCCTCATGATGGGGATCTAGGGTGCTAACTCGTGTATCCACAGTGTCGGAATCAAGTATGTAATACACTACAATTTATAGAAGTAATCAACAGTGAAAACTGTCAGAGAATGTACTCGCCTGTGGTCCTGAGCAAGGTGTGAGGATCGATGTCCAAAGTGGGATCAAAACGACCTAATATGGAAATTCAATGTTAATTAATGAATTAAAAGAATAACATGTTTAACAATTTAAAAAAAAATGAGTTTCTAGGTCATGTCTAAGGTTTACTGGTCAATACTAGTCTAACACTAGCTAATTGTGTCATCCCTAGTTATAAACACTAGGGTGTACTCATAGTACCTCAATCTGGGTTCAAATCTAGTTCTAGGGTGATTTCCAGGCTATACTAGTTGAAACTAGGTTGTGACTAGGTTTCTAGGTCCATCTCATGAGTATCTAGATACTAGGTATCATATAGCTATATAGACTATATAGTGAGTCGTAATACTATATATGACTTATAAATATACTTGCCTAATATATATAGGATAGTGTTTATATAGACTTAACTTATACCTTACTCATATACTTAATACCAAGGACTCGACCTACACATCACTCAACTTAACTAGGATATCTAACTTAACACCTACACACACTGTTCTGTACACAGACACATTCAGTCTGCACACACACAGAAATCTAATTCACAGCCACACTCACTGATGCCTAACACAGTCACCTCACACAGATTTATAATTACCTACACTGCACTGAACACTAGGGACACAGGTATCTACACCTGAACTTAGTATATCAACCCACCTCCAATACCCTGGAATATTATTCACTTACCTACACTTAGCAGATAGGTTCCTGTTGAAGACCACTGACTGATACATACTGAATTTCTAACATGTACTGATACACACTCAAGGGGACCCAAAACAGAACAACTCACTGAACTTAACCCAAGAACACATGTATCTAACTCACAGGTTTCCTCCCTAATCTGATACACATCTATATACAACCAATGCACAGCCACATACACAGGATCCTGGGAAATTTCTGAGGCACACACCAACACTTAGACACCTAGGTATCTAACACTGTACACTGAACACACATATACATAATTTAACTAACTACTGACACTAGTTCCTAACTCATAAGTTCTGAGACACATATAGGTTCTACACATTCACACAGTATACAATTTCTGCACACACCTATCTACAGTCACACAAACTGGAATCTGCACAGCAACACAGTCCCATACACTCGACTGCACTGTGCACACAGCCACCCAACACAGTTAAGGACACAAAAACACCTAGTTTTGGGATACTCACACAAAGTCATGAATATCTGCACAGTTTACACAGGTAATGCACAGCCTCTCTATTGAACTACACATCTACTCATACATCAACACAGGTACATGGCTAGGCTTATTGACACATAAATACACTGATACACCTATTGTTCCACAGGTTCTATACTGAAATCGAAATAAACTGGGACACACACTACACACACACCCTGATACACCCCCAGTTCACACAACCACAGCCAATTAAACACCCATCTCACTGATACACACACGTGTATCGCTGATACATGTCTCCCACTACTGCTACACACAGAAATCCCAACTGTGCACATCCTGCACTGAACACATACACAGTTGTGAAACCCTCCCCCAATCTGATACACATGGGAATCAAACCCGACTGAACAGAGCCTTCCCCCAATACACAGCCATAAACACACTGATATATAATACCCACAGTTATTAGGATACCCCTCACACTGCACAGCCAGTTACCCTCAAATTCGAGTACACAATGAAACCCAAAACACACAGAAATCTATCTTCATATGTATAAATATATATGGACATCAAACATAGCAAGGTTCGAATAGATCTAAAACTAAACACCCTACTAAATATATCATCAAGCACAAGAAGTGCAGAAAGATGAATTTACATAAGAACACATGAGAAACCCAAAACAAAACCCTAAATCAATATCTAACCTACACGTAGGAGGGTGAAATCAGTCTATAAACAACCACCTAGGGTTAGGGTTCCTGATAATTAGGGAAAAGCCCGTATTGGTCACCAAAACCTAATCAAAACCCTAAAATTTGAATTACACAGCAAGGGGTTCCCTAATGGCCAATAATTGACAGAAAAACAGAGATTACATGTATAAAATGGGGTTTTACCTGCAGGGAGATGGTTCCCTATGGAAGTTCTTCCTTCCCAAGTCTCTTTGACCCAAGTTCCCTGATTTCCTTGCTTTGGAGGAGGAGAAAATGGAAGCCCTAGGTTTAATCTCGAAAAATGGGGTGGGGAGATGGTTTCTCTAGATGGAGGCTAGGGTTTCTCTCTCTATATGAAGAATGAGAGGGTTCTTTTTATATATTAAGGCCTAGTTAGGGTTTCTAGTGTATAGCCTAGGTTTAACCCCTAGGTTAGGTCATGTAGAATCTAATTGGCTAAGGTTTAGCCAGTCTAGGGTTTGAGGGTTCACCCTAAAATTTGAATTCTAGGGTTTCACTAGAACTGGGTTTACAATTAGGGTTTAGTCATTAGGGTTTGACCTAATGGGTTCTAGGGCTCGACCTAAAACAATCATCAAATAAATAGTTTTAAAATCTCAGCAAATTAATTAAATAAATAATTATTCAAAATGGCTAAATTACACAAATGCCCTTATATGGAAAGTGGTAGTGACAAGTCTACCCTCCTAAAAGAAATTTCGTCCTCGAAATTGGACTGAACTACAACAAGAATGAAACCAGAAAAGAATATACCTCAAGTCTAGAAGAGATACGGGTATTGCTCGCGCATTTCGTCCTCTCTCTCCCAGGTCGACTCCCCTGGAGAGTGATATCTCCATGCAACCCGAACCAAAAGAATAGTTTGGTTCCGCAACACCTTCTCTCTGCGGTCCAAGATCTCTACGGGCTGCTCGGGGTAGCTGAGCGTTGGACCAACCTCAATCTCCGAATGGTCAAGTACGTGACTAGGGTCGGCCACGTACCGTCTCAGCTGCGACACGTGAAACACATCATGCACTCCCTCTAGTGCAGGTGGCAAGTCCAGTCTATATGCCACTGCACCTACCCTCGCAAGAATGCCAAAGGGTCCGATGTAGCGTGGGCTAAGCTTCCCGCCCCTGCCAAAATGAATCGTTCCATGCGTCGGAGAAATCCGTAGGAATACTAGATCGCCAACCTAAAACAAAACAGTCTCAACACGCAGTCTAAACAAACAACACAAACCAGAAAAATAATAATCTATACCTGAAACTCAAGGGGTCTACGGTGGCTGTCGGCCCAATGCCGCTGTCTGTCCTGCGCCACTCGCAGTCTGTCTCTGATGAGTTTCACCTTTTCTGCTGCATCCACGACCATTTCTGGTCCTAGCAAGGCTCTCTCTCCAACGTCGTCCCAAGATAACGGTGTATGACACCTCCGTCCATAAAGAGCCTCAAATGGTGACATTTCGATGCTGGCCTGGTAGCTGTTGTTGTAAGCGAACTCTACCAGGTGCAGATGATCCTCCCAAGAACCTCTGAGATCTAAAACGCAAGTGCGTAGCATATCCTCGAGAGTCTGAATAGTCCTTTCAGACTGCCCGTCAGTCTGGGGGTGATATGCAGTACTGAACTTGAGCTGGGTGCCCAAGCTAGCCTGCAGACTCCTCCAGAAGTGGGAAGTGAAACGGCTATCCTGATCCGAGACGATGCTCACAGGAACTCCATGAAGTCTAACAATCTGTCGCACGTACATCTCTGCTAGCCTCTCTGTCGACGTGCCCACTTTGAAAGGTAAGAAATGGGCTAATTTGGTCAACCTGTCCACGATGACCCAAATTGCGTCTTTCCCTCCTGGAGAATGTGGAAGCCCTGAAACAAAATCCATGGTCACGTGCTCCCATTTCTATTCTGGAATCGATAAAGGTTGAAGCAAACCACCTGGCCTCTGTCGGTCTGCCTTTACCTGCTGGCACACTAGACATCGGGATACGAAGCGTGCTACCTCGCGCTTCATCCCATACCACCATACGTGCTCGCTCAAGTCTCGATACATCTTGTTGGCACCGGGATACATCGAGTACTGAGAGCGGTGTGCCTCCTGTAAAACCTCCTCGCGCAGCTCCCCGCTCGGCACACACATCCTCGTGCCGTGCCGTAAAGAACCGTCATCTGCGATAGTAAAGTCGTCCGACAATCCTGTCTGAACCTGTGCCCTGATACTCCTCAGAGCCTCATCCTCGTACTGCGCAGCTCTGATCCTGTCCATCAGTTCGGACTGTATCTGCAGTCCCCACATCTGAATCTCAGTACCGGGAACTAACACTTCAATCTCCAAGCTCTCCAAATCAGCCAACAAATGCCTATCTGTCGTCAAGTACATAGCCGTCGGATACCTGCTCAAGGCATCGGCGACTACGTTAGCCTTTCCTGGATGGTACTGCAATGAGATGTCAAAGTCCTTTATCAACTCTAATCACCTCCTCTGCCTCATGTTCAGCTCCTTCTGTGTAAATACGTACTTCAAGCTCTTGTGGTCTGTGAAGATCTCCACACGCTCTCCGTACAGGTAATGTTTCCACAGCTTTAGAGCGAAGATAACTGCTGCCAACTCTAAATCGTGGGTGGGGTAGTTCTTTTCGTGAGGGCGTAACTGCCTGGAAGCATAGGCAATTACCTTCCCGTGCTGCTGAAGAACACATCCCAGACCCTTCCCTGAAGCATCACTGTAGATGGTGAAACCACCTGTCCCTGCTGGCAACGTCAAAATTGGAGCTGTCATCAACCTCTTCTTCAGCTCATCAAATGCAGCCTGGCACTCCTCCGTCCAGACAAAATCCACATCTTTCCTAGTCAGCCTGGTCATCGGTGCTGCAATCTTGGAGAAGTCTTGTACAAACCTCCTGTAGTATCCTGCTAGCCCGAGAAAACTCCTGATCTCAGCTACCGAACTGGGGGTAGCCCACGACTCCACTGCCTCGATCTTCTGTGGGTTAACTGAGATTCCGTCACCCGATACCACATGCCCAAGAAATTCGACCTTGTCAAGAAAGAATTCACACTTAGAGAGTTTCCCGTACAGCTTCTTCCTCCTGAGAGTCTCTAAGACCAACCTCAGGTGCTCTTCATGCTCCTCAGGAGTCTTGGAATACACGAGAATATCGTCGATGAACACCACTACGAACTTGTCAAGGTACTGATGGAACACCTTGTTCATCAGGTTCATGAATACTGCCGGTGCATTGGTTAAACCAAATGGCATCACCATGAACTCAAACTGGCCGTATCTGGTCCGAAAAGCTGTCTTCGGCGTGTCCTCCCTCTTCACCTTCACCTAGTGATAGCCTGATCTCAAATCTATCTTTGAAAACACCCTCGCCCCGCTCAACTGATCGAAAAGATCATCTATCCTCGGCAGCGGGTACTTGTTCTTGATAGTGATATTGTTCAAAGCTCTATAATCAATGCACATGTGCACCGTGCCGTCCTTCTTCGGTACGAACAATACCGGAGCTCCCCATGGTGATGAACTGGATTTAATGAAGCCTTTGTCCTGCAGCTCCTCAACTTGCTTCTTCAGTTCTGCCAGCTCGCTGTTATTGACTCTATAGACATGTTGTGAAATGGGCTCCGCTCCTGGAACCAAGTCTATAGAGAATTCAACATCTCTGTCTGGCGGCAAACCTGGCAACTCTTCTGGAAATACATCCAGGAACTCCGCTATCAGAGGATGTGGCAACTCCTCTTCTTCTGCCCTGGCTTCGCAAAATGTGCTCCCTCTCTGTTCCGCTGCTCCTCTGATGACCTCAAACTCCGGCTCCCCTGGCGGTCTAAATAATACTCTGCCTCTATGACAATCTATAGTAGCATGATGCCTACTCAACCAGTCCATTTCGAGCACAATATCGTACCCCGGAAGTGGCATGACGAGTAAACTCACGCTCAACTCTCGGCCTCCTACTGATACTCTCCGGTCCTTGCAGTGATCACGGACTAGGATAATACCTCCACCAGTCATGATCTTGCAAGTCCTAGCTAATGGTTCTGTGTCTAAGTGATGTCGAAGTGCATATGATACAGACACAAAACTATGGGAAGCGCCAGAGTCGAATAAGGTAAATGCAGGAATACAATCGAGAAGAACCGAACCTGTGATCAAGTCTCCTGCTGGCTCGATCTCCTCGACTGCCATGGCGTATGCTCGCCCCTGGGGTGCACCTCTCTGCTGCTGATGCTGGGCGAACTTCTGATGTTGTGGTGGAAGTGGTCCCCTCTGTTGTTGGCCTCCTGGTGCGGTAGGCACCCTGTCTGATCCTCTCTGGGCGGCTGCTCCACCCTGACCTGGACGAAAGGTAGGACAATCCTTCAGCTGGTGTGTCGTCGATCCGCAGGATAGACATGAGCCCAATCTCTGCCTGCAGATATCTCTAGTATGTCCAATCTTCCCGCAGTAAGCACACTGGATGGCGGGCTGGTTCTGTCTCTGTTGCTGCTGCTGGACCTGCCCTCGGGCTGGTGCCTGATGCTGCTGCTGAAAGGGTCTCTGCTGTTGCTGCTGAAAGTGTGGACGCTTGCCCGGTCCCGTACTACTGTTTGCTCCTCCGGAACCATCGCGTCCCCTCTTGGGCTTGAGGCCCAAGTCGTCCTCGGCTACTTGGGCATCCATCAATATGCCCTCGTAGGTAGCTGTGCGACGTCCCGACGTGCGAGACTTGATCTCCCTTGTCAGCCCCTTTCTGAATTTTTGGGCCCTGTCCCCCGGATCTCTAATCATCGATGGCGCAAAGCGGCTCAGGCGGGAAAACTCCGCAGCATACTCATCGACGGACGAGCTCCCCTGGGCTAAGTCATGGAACTGACTCTCCAAAGCTCCCAGGGCGACATCAGGAAAGAACTTTTCTTTGAAGAGCTCCTTGAAATCCTCCCAAGTGAGTCCCCTGTGCAAGAGTCTCGGCTCCGTGCGAAACCACGTCAAGGCAATGTCGAACATCTGGCTGCCAGCAGCCTCGATCTGGAGGGCCTCCGGAAGCTGCACCAAGCGCAAGTTCCTCTCGATGTCCTCTAGCCAATCATCGGCGTAGAGTATCCCTTCTGTCCCCTTGAACTCCCGAGGCATCATCTTCTTGAAATCCACAATGGTGCCCGGCCTCTGGTGGTGCTGATCAGGACGCTGCTGCTGCTGAGTGACTCTCTCCACAGCCTGGAGAGCCACTTGGTGAGCATTCTCCATGTTCACCCTCATCATCTCTGTCTGGGCCTGATGTGCCTCAGCCTGCACTCTCTGGGCCTCTGCCGACATCCTCTGGGCATCGACCATGCCCTGAATCAAGGCGAACATTTGTGCCCCATCGACGGGCACACCTCCTGGATGCTGAACTGGTGGTGGAGGACCCCCGAATGCTGCAGACACTCCCACATGTACTGGAGATGTAGGAGGTGCTGCGGATGTCTGTCCGGCAGGGCGAGAGGTGGCAGACCTCTCTGAATCTGCTGCTCCAAGTCTCTGGGACCTTCTCGGCGGCATCCTGAAGACAGATCGAAAGATTCAATTAAGGCAATAGATACGATATCATCAAGGAAGGACAGTAAATTTCTAAAGAAATTAATCAATAAGAGTAGTATTATAAGGATCAGAAATTTTCTAATTGTGATTGAGCATATCCTCGGCCAAATTCCTATTTCCTAAAACAGGCTCGTAATAGTACAACTAAGTTGTCGCACTACCACGACATCGCACAACTCACTAAGCTAGACCTGCATGGGCCACCACTAAAAACGTGTCATGACCCGCACCCGAAATTTGGGCATGAGTCGTGGGTACGTCCAGCCTACGCCGCAGCATCGGCGGTAGAACGCTGTCTAGGTCACAAACATAGTATATCCTGTCAATAGTCTCAACTCCGTACGGAGGACAATGATAAATAATCCACAGTTCTATAATATACTCAATCACAACTATAACATAATGGCACGATGAGAATTGAAAAGAGTTCTAAATAAAACCAACCACAATAAGTCCAACTTAAATCCTGGGTCTAAATGACCTCACAAAGTCACAAATAAAATAAATACATCTCAGTCTCAGTCTAAAACAATAATACAGAAAAGTAATCTAAGAACAGGCTGGTAAGTTCTCCTCTAGGATAGGCACCTCCTCTGGGATTTTTGGAGTGAAATCTCCCTCTATTCCTGGGCCGTAATGAGTAGGGCAAAAGTCCTCCAAGTCCTCTGAAAATGTTGGTTATCCAGTCAGGATTGGAGCGAAGCACAAGCACTAACAGCAGTTTCATTAAATTGACAAAATCTATAAACAGTGTAAGAGATACAAGATGGAAATAAAAGCTGAACATGTGAAGTACAGGAGAAAATGAAATAGACAATAGAGCATCTAGCAATGAACAATAAACAGTGAATGCTAGAACAAATGTATCTGAAAAAAATAAAACATCTAGCTATGTGTTTGAAATATTAGTTTATTATGTGATCGGCTTGGGACTAGATCAGGCTGGTTATATATGATTAGCTATGATTCTTGAAGGTCAGGCTAACCATATGGTTAGCTATGATGCATGATAATGGTCAGGCTAATCATATATAACAGCTATGAAGCATGATAATGGTCAGGCCGCACCCGACGTGAGAAGTGGGATGAGCTATGATGCATGGCAAGGATTTGGGTGTGATCACATAATCTACTAATAATTCCATATCCCCAGCTAGCACGGTGGATTCCAATCACGACTCCTCATGATGGGGATCTAGGGTGCTAACTCGTGTATCCACAGTGTCGGAATCAAGTATGTAATACACTACAATTTATAGAAGTAATCAACAGTGAAAACTGTCAGAGAATGTACTCGCCTGTGGTCCTGAGCAAGGTGTGAGGATCGATGTCCAAAGTGGGATCAAAATGACCTAATATGGAAATTCAATGTTAATTAATGAATTAAAAGAATAACATGTTTAACAATTTAAAAAAAAACGAGTTTCTAGGTCATGTCTAAGGTTTACTGGTCAATACTAGTCTAACACTAGCTAATTGTGTCATCCCTAGTTATAAACACTAGGGTGTACTCATAGTACCTCAATCTGGGTTCAAATCTAGTTCTAGGGTGATTTCCAGGCTATACTAGTTGAAACTAGGTTGTGACTAGGTTTCTAGGTCCATCTCATGAGTATCTAGATACTAGGTATCATATAGCTATATAGACTATATAGTGAGTCGTAATACTATATATGACTTATAAATATACTTGCCTAATATAAATAGGATAGTGTTTATATAGACTTAACTTATACCTTACTCATATACTTAATACCAAGGACTCGACCTACATATCACTCAACTTAACTAGGATATCTAACTTAACACCTACACACACTGTTCTGTACACAGACACATTCAGTCTGCACACACACAGAAAATCTAATTCACAGCCACACTCACTGATGCCTAACACAGTCACCTCACACAGATTTATAATTACCTACACTGCACTGAACACTAGGGACACAGGTATCTACACCTGAACTTAGTATATCAACCCACCTCCAATACCCTGGAATATTATTCACTTACCTACACTTAGCAGATAGGTTCCTGTTGAAGACCACTGACTGATACATACTGAATTTCTAACATGTACTGATACACACTCAAGGGGACCCAAAACAGAACAACTCACTGAACTTAACCCAAGAACACATGTATCTAACTCACAGGTTTCCTCCCTAATCTGATACACATCTATATACAACCAATGCACAGCCACATACACAGGATCCTGGGAAATTTCTGAGGCACACACCAACACTTAGACACCTAGGTATCTAACACTGTACACTGAACACACATATACATAATTTAACTAACTACTGACACTAGTTCCTAACTCACAAGTTCTGAGACACATATAGGTTCTACACATTCACACAGTATACAATTTCTGCACACACCTATCTACAGTCACACAAACTGGAATCTGCACAGCAACACAGTCCCATACACTCGACTGCACTGTGCACACAGCCACCCAACACAGTTAAGGACACAAAAACACCTAGTTTTGGGATACTCACACACAGTCATGAATATCTGCACAGTTTACACAGGTAATGCACAGCCTCTCTATTGAACTACACATCTACTCACACATCAACACAGGTACATGGCTAGGCTTATTGACACATAAATACACTGATACACCTACTGTTCCACAGGTTCTATACTGAAATCGAAATAACCTGGGATACACACTACACACACACCCTGATACACCCCCAGTTCACACAACCACAGCCAATTAAACACCCATCTCACTGATACACACACGTGTATCGCTGATACATGTCTCCCACTACTGCTACACACAGAAATCCCAACTGTGCACATCCTGCACTGAACACATACACAGTTGTGAAACCCTCCCCCAATCTGATACACATGGGAATCAAACCCGACTGAACAGAGCCTTCCCCCAATACACAGCCATAAACACACTGATATATAATACCCACAGTTATTAGGATACCCCTCACACTGCACAGCCAGTTACCCTCAAATCCGAGTACACAATGAAACCCAAAACACACAGAAATCTATCTTCATATGTATAAATATATATGGACATCAAACATAGCAAGGTTCGAATAGATCTAAAACTAAACACCCTACTAAACATATCATCAAGCACAAGAAGTGCAGAAAGATGAATTTACATAAGAACACATGAGAAACCCAAAACAAAACCCTAAATCAATATCTAACCTACACGTAGGAGGGTGAAATCAGTCTATAAATAACCACCTAGGGTTAGGGTTCCTGATAATTGGGGAAAATCCCGTATTGGTCACCAAAACCTAATCAAAACCCTAAAATTCGAATTACACAGCAAGGGGTTCCCTAATGGCCAATAATTGACAGAAAAACAGAGATTACATGTATAAAATGGGGTTTTACCTGCAGGGAGATGGTTCCCTATGGAAGTTCTTCCTTCCCAAGTCTCCTTGACCCAAGTTCCCTGATTTCCTTGCTTTGGAGGAGGAGAAAATGGAAGCCCTAGGTTTAATCTCGAAAAATGGGGTGGGGAGATGGTTTCTCTAGATGGAGGCTAGGGTTTCTCTCTCTATATGATGAATGAGAGGGTTCATTTTATATATTAAGGCCTAGTTAGGGTTTCTAGTGTATAGCCTAGGTTTAACCCCTAGGTTAGGTCATGTAGAATCTAATTGGCTAAGGTTTAGCCAGTCTAGGGTTTGAGGGTTCACCCTAAAATTTGAATTCTAGGGTTTCACTAGAACTGGGTTTACAATTAGGGTTTAGTCATTAGGGTTTGACCTAATGGGTTCTAGGGCTCGACCTAAAACAATCATCAAATAAATAGTTTTAAAATCTCAGCAAATTAATTAAATAAATAATTATTCAAAATGGCTAAATTACACAAATGCCCTTATATGGAAAGTGGTAGTGACAGCACCAACTCTTAATCCTTTTAACAATTGGGGTAGATCTCCGCCGGTAATGATTCATGTTCAACAAGGATCCTATCATTTAGCCGCACCACTCCGACTAGAAGATCCTCTCGAAGCTATCCGAGAGTTGCGTGCATAGGTTAATGTTTTAAAGAACCAAGACCAACTCCGCAAGCTGGGGGTAAAATAACTTTATCCTCCGCATTGGAATAATATTTTGTTCCCTCCTAAATACAAACCCCAATCGATAGTCTTATTTAAAGACAGGACATCACCGAGTCAATATATCAATTACTTCAATATGATGATGACTCATCTGCAGAAACAAGATGCTCTCCATACCAGATTATTCGTAGGATGCTTGGCTGGCATACCCTACGATTGGTATTACAGTTTACTTGATAACTATATATCCTCGTTTGATAACATGATATGTCTTTTTCTCTTACGATTCTATTAGAGAGGCATGGATATGACGATATCTTCACTCATTGATATCAAATAGAAGGAGAAGGAATTAGCTCATGAATTTGTTGATCTTTTCAAACAGGCAACTCTGAAGTTATCCCTCGGTATTTTAGACTCCGTATTCATTGATACCTGTAAAAATAACTTAGTGCCTATAGTAGGGCTCTCGACAGGTCCTACTTAAAATTAAGACTAGACGGCGTTCATCATCGGGCCGAAGCTGCTGAAGGCAATACAAAAATGGCACAAAATTTTAGGTTACAAATGACCAATACGGAAGGGAAGCGTCCCTCCAATAGTGCGAATAATTGCAACAAAAAGGAAATGAGGCCTTGGCGATAAATCTGTCAAAGTGCCCCCTCTCCTCCAACATAAAATCCTACAGAGTCTTCCAGGCCGAAGGAAGAATATTCCTTTGACGAGAGCGATATCCCCAGTATTTTCGAATGTTTGATAAAAATTAACAAGTTACAGTTGCCTAATGTTAAGCGACCAAATGAGGTTGGTAAAACAGACAACCCGAAGTACTGCTTGTACCACCGATACATAAATTACCTTACCAAGGCTTGTTATGTCTTGAAAAGGAAAATACAGTAGTTGATAGAAGCAAAAGCTATCACCCGTCACAACAAAGAAAACACAGTCACTGCTAATATGGTGTCTCTTCAATTCGGTGACTTTTCAGCACACGATGTCCCGAACAGCGTCGTCCCAATACCTCGAGCTACGATAGAAGTGGTAAATCTTTCGCCGCCTAGAATTCAAACAAAGGAATTTTTGTCTCTTACCACAGATCATGGAGAGATTATATGGATTCATCACAATCTGCTGTCAGATTGGGACCAGGGAGCAACATCTTCCAATTCAAAATCTAAGAAGGGTAAGAAGTATAAATCATGCAATATAATTTCTTCGCATCCTCATTCAGACAGAGATCATGACCAACGTTAGGAACATATATCTCTCGATGTCAGATTTCAAAATCTGAATAATGTCCCACCCAGATCTACTCGCAAGCTTCACTTAATGCACCGATAATGGTCCATGATTGTCAGCGTTCTGCTATATAGGGCATAAGGAATCTTTAGTGCTTATGAAGGTGTTCCTACACAAATTCCTCCTTCTCTTTCTACAACCATTAGAGCATCGACCTAGACTCAGGTGCTTGAGGAGGATCGCCCCCAATTTTATCGATAAAGCCAACAATCTGTACACTTGAAGCAAAAAATAGGGTATGATTTCCAGAAAGATGAAGGTTTGAACTTTGGCAAGGGATGACGTATTCCTCTACAACTCCGAAGATAGTCCAATAAATCCCGTAGTGGATTGGGCTACTAGGAGACCAGCCCACAGACTCACTCCAAGAAAGGGCATGATAAAAATAAACTCAAGTCCTGCAAAATGGTACTTTTTTCTCCGATGCCCGAAGAAGAAACCATGACTGGTACCAGGTCAGACAAATATTATCATCAAAATTATGTATCTGTCCCAGAAGATATTCCTGAAAGTCTTCCTACTTTGCCAACTCCTGCTGCTCTGGTAACAACTCTTCATACTTCGCCAAAGAAAAGTAAAAGAAAGTACACTTTGACAAATATCTGAAGAAGAATGTACCCCAAGGACTTGAAAAATCCTACAATTTAGATATATTGGCACAGTTGGCCAATACCCCAACCCGACTCTCCATATTCGAGTTCCTTCGTTTATCTAAGGAGACTCATGAAGCTTTGAGCAAAGCTCTGATACATGCGGACTCATGCTTAGTTCAACTCAAGACTCCTGATGAAGAGCCATTAGTATGTCCTCAATGGCATAGCGTGATCAAGAAGATTTCTAACATCACCTTCACGCAAGATGACATGCTACTCAAAGATAATCAATATGACAGGCCTCTGTATTATACCGGTTATATCGTATCTATTAAGGTAAACCGGATTCACATCGACCCTGGTTCTTCACTCGGCAACATTCCTAAAAGTCTACTGAGAGGATTGAAGATATCGATGCACAACCTGTCTGCTACCAGTACTACCATTCTAGGCTTCAATGCTAAAAGAAGTAAAGCACTGAGAAAGATACGCCTAAAAAATTAGATAGGTGATCTACGTACCAAAGTCACATGCTATGTGATTGACTATGACGTATCCTACAATATTTTTTTGGGACGACCATGGATACACGAGCATAAAATTGTACCCTCCACCCTACATCAATGCTTCAAGTATGTGAACAATATAGGAGAGGTCAAAATAGAGGTAGCTGACCTCAGCACTTTCAAAGGTATCAAAGCCTATTTCGCTGACTCTACACTCTATACACTGGAGTATATGAAAGAGAAAGCTAATAAAGCTAGTGATGAAGCTGAAAATCCCCTAAAAGAAGAGCCTCTGATAATCATAGTCAAAGGACGTACTACTCGTCCAACTCCTTCAAAGCCTCTCGGCATCGACCTGCACAAGTTATCTACATTGGTCATTGACCTTCGATGCAATGAACAACCAACATTGGAGAATGAGCCACTTGTTATCGACGTTCGTTGTAACAAGCCATCAACATCAGTGAATCAACCCCTAGTCATCAATCTTGCCAAGCCTCCTATGAAGGCTGAAGATTCTGTCGACTATGTGGAAGATAAATTTTTTTTTATATTTTATGAATAAAAAAGACTCTACTTCGCACTACATTGATGTTGAACCCTTTGCTGAAAATACTTTAGAGGCTCTTCCCTCTACGAATATTTGTCCATACCTGTGGCATCTCTATTCCAATATGGTTCATCATATGAGCTATATGAGGAGGCATATTTTATAGTCCCAGATAGACAAGACAAGAAACATCATATAATTTTTGGCAAAGCTAAAAATAAAAGAATCACACAGACTAATGGTTCTGACGAGGATATGGGAAAGATATAACTGTATCGTTACATCCAACCAGCCAAGAACATCATACAAAGGATGGGCTACAACTTAAAATTTGACTTGGAACTAAATTATTTAAAAGGCAGACAGACTCCTATACGTCACCTCTCTTCTAAAGGCAAGCCGAAAACATACTACCAATGGACTGGAAATAGTTTGGGATACCTACACCACCAACAAGTCCCGAAAGTTTAGAATCAGAAGAAGAGGTGCATTCTCATTCCTCTGACTCATCATTGTAGGATTCTGACAAAAGTATGGGTAAAATATTCAAACAGGCTTTCTCTGTAAATATGGTGTCAACTGTCCCAGATGATAAGGACATTAGAGATTTAATAATGATGCCTATCAACGACAAATATCTAAGCACGATATATTCTTCTCTATCTCTAGCGGATTAAAGTAAGATACATTTTATTTAATCCCCAGCAACTCATAGCCTACTCGGCCTCTCGAATTATTACCTATATAAATTTTTCAATAAGACATGGGTAATGGGTCCTAAAAGTTCCCCAGCATGACAATACATTGATCCAACGGAACACTTTTATTGAGATCACCTAAATGATTCTCTCCAACCAAAATATTCCATTCTTAATTCTAGTTGTTTTAAGGATATCCTATTCCTAATCCCCAATTGGGTTAGGAATAATCTCACATGTTTATTCACCCGTCAATAAGTATAATGTGATTCACATCCATATTATCTCTAAATTATATTTTATTTATTATCTCCTAAAGAGAAGATAAATAGTTTGCCCTTGAACTACTCTTTCTTTTCTTCCCCGGTAGAGTAAACTAGTAAACTATCACGTCCATATCACCTCTGATAGTATTGCATCCGATAAAATTTATCATTTGTACTCAGTACGAGTATGCCTCGAGTGATATATCTACCAAATTCTCCCACAAAATTATTCTAACATGTCCATAATACCTCTGAGTGGATATATTCGGTGGGATCCCATTTGAAAATGTATCACGTCCATATTACTTATGATCTCGTTTCACTCTAACCTATTATTTGTATATAATAGTAGATACACAATAAATAATGGGTCATATTGTTTAAAGCTAAAAGTTCTAAAATATATTTTTATTGAGAAATTTATAAAACAAGGAAGATCATAAGATAGAGCTCACTCAGAGGGAGTAGAAAGATCAAGGAGAAAATGGATCAGTCAAGCTAGTTGTTGATCATTTTCAATGTTGCTCTTCTATGTTCTTCTAGCATTTTGGAAATATTTGTAGCAAAAGGATCCATAGAAGCATATGAATCTATCATCTTATTTTGAGCATGGTCAAGCTCATTCTTATTATGCTCAAGCTCCAAAAGTTGTTCCCTTGCTAAGTTACAATGAACCAACTCTTCCTGACATCGCTCCATAACCACCTTCAAC
Organism: Iris macrosiphon; assembly: GCA_036927795.1. NCBI lineage: Eukaryota > Viridiplantae > Streptophyta > Magnoliopsida > Asparagales > Iridaceae > Iris > Iris macrosiphon. The sequence goes on from JAYESA010000001.1 coordinate 94,339,953, forward strand.
TCCTCCTTCAGAGCTGGGCTTCCAGTTCTTGAATCTGAGTCTTTATCTGTATCACCTTATCTTTATGTTTATCGTGGGCAGAACGATGAAGAGACAGAGAAGAAGTCACTTCTTTCATAGATGCATTTATCCGGACAGTCTTCTCAGCATGAATCGCCATATGCTCTTGGATGGTGGTCTAAAGTTCCATGAAATTAGTAGTTATTGACTCATATTCAGTCTGAACTAAAGTCGATTTATCCCCACTATTAAGATGCATATACTTATTAATAGGCTGCTCAAGTCCTATCAAGATTTGTTCAAGAGCAGCAGCCCTAGCTTCATCCTTAAAATTTCTGATAAGTTGGATCATGGACGAGCTAGCATCCTTCACATCCCTAAAGGATAAACCTTTCTCGAGCACTAGATTTATCAACTCTTTCAATGTTGCGTAGAAAGCAGATGTATAAACTTCTACTAAAGCATTGAAATGAGTGCTTGAACTCAGAGTCACAATAATTTCTGTTAATCCTCGACCATGGTGCACGAAGGCAGTTATCATGATAGTTGTAGCCTCGACACTGGGGACAAAAGATGACGAATCTGTCGTTTATTCCCATAGGATAATAATGGAAATTTCAGCAGTACCAATCAATTCTACCACAAGAGTAGTTGAAGCTACTGGTAGCATTGATGCAACATTCGTAGCCAGAACTGTGATATTAGCAACTGAAGTTGTTTCAGCATATGAAACAACTGTCACTTCAGCCCTCTCTGGAGTGACTCCTACAATAATCTCATTACCTAAAAAAATCAAGCAAACAATATGATCAATAAACAACATATTATAATTAAGATATATATACATTAAGCTAAGGAAAAAAGTGACACATTGGCCTGTGCTAAACGGAGGTATCAGTGTATGAATTCATGACATTGAAGATGCAACACAAGAACTTATGGTATAGAAAGAATAGAAAAATACGTACCACCACAAGGTAGTACATATTCGTCTTCAGGAGTCTGCCTCTCTAAGGAATTACTCAGGATTGTCAATGAAGCCACCACCTCAGACAAGTCAGCATTAATGAGCAAATCATTATAATCACCCAACGCCATGCTCGCCTCTAAAACTACAGTTTCAATATTAATCTGCGATGTAGCATCTTCAAGCCCAGCTATAACTATGGTGGATTGAGGCTGAGCCTGAATATCCTGACCAAGCATATCTTTGGGGGGCTATAGCGACAATGTCAGCTTGTGACTCAACCTGCTCACGAACTTCAGCCTAAAAAGGTGAAATTATTTCTACACCGGAATCAGAACTTCTCGGAGCAGGTTGATCCTTTAGATTCATTGGCAAAGGGGGAGGTATGAGTGCAACTAGCGTGATAAATTGAGACGCAACATCAAAGATAGGATCCGCAAAACCGACTGTTGCAGCAGTAGGATACTTATTCCTGTAGGGGGAAGAACAAATGTGCTAATTCTTTGCCAAATTACCTTGCAAAGTGGCTAGGTAGATATGGTTCGAAAGTGCAACCGTTGATATTTATGTACACCAAGTGAGAGGGTCGAATAAATATTAACCATAAAAAGATCCATGTTGGCAACCTCGATATGGTAGTCCCCTAGTCAATAAAACTCAAACCATGGTGCCCAGTTGTTACGTCAGAAATGACGCAGTAAAAGCTCCAACCTTTTCCTATATGTAAAGCTCACCTGGTCTGAAAAGGCGTAGTATAGGTCCACTTAGAAAGCCTATATCTACAAAGGAATATGTGTTCTGTCCCATCAGCCTGAGTCAAGCAAGGAGCCATCAAACTCTGATTGTGCAAAATCAACTAGCCTATCAGATAGGTAAATAGAATATTTGTTCGAGGGAATTCCTCTCGTTGAGAATCTATTGCCAATTTATAGGCAAGTTCTCGTAAACCAGCGTTCAAAAGGCACACCATAGCTGGTAGCAATGCCAGTCGATGCTTGAATACTAGACACACAGCAGAAAATAAAATATTCCTACGAAGACGGTCTACTGAGCTTGAACATCCGGGGACTACCCATCTTCGGAGCCACAAAAAGAGGCCAACAAAGCTTTTGACAAAATCTCTGTATGAGTAAGTCTGAGATAGCTCGTAGCCTATGTACCTGCTGTAAAATCTCCTACATGGTCCTCGAAGGACTTATCTTCGGCATTATGACTTGCCATGAGCTCTTCAACTCTGGTAGAGCTCAAAGGTCGAAGCGGTCGAATCTCTGTGCATTCCTTCTCGCTTCTATCATTGAAGAGGTATTGGAACCATTTTCTGATGAAGAAAGTGCCAAAATCAGTAATATAATAATAATTACAGGCCAAATAGTGGCACATTAGCTCCTGATATATTTCAACTAAACATACCTTATTTTGTGCTAAATCTATCAATTCTGCGTTGGTAGGTACGCATTCCTCAATAGGAACCTCCCCTATGGGCAGTGTAGATACGTGCTTTATCTCATGTAGTACGAACCCCAGCTTGCCACGAGGAGTGAAAATAGTTCTATTACTAGAGTTATATCGCTCTTGCAAAGCCAAGAACATATTAGCGTTGGGTGTTAGTGTTGGGCGTTATGACATAGTAAGTCGCTAACAAGGCATTGTATAAACCAAAAGATATGAGGATCTCGGTATATTCACCCAATATCCATGTCTTTGCCCATTGCCAATTGATATTTTTATTTGTCAACCATCCTGGCAGCCGAATGTTCTTCTGAGGTTAAACCCCTTCAGCATTAGTGTAAATATTGGCAAAAAAGGGAGACTGGATAGGTTGAATCAGCGAAGAATCTTTACTTGGTACGTTCCTAGGATAAATTCCTCGCATATGGACTGAATATCCATCACCGGAACTAAAGAAACAATCTTACTTATAGCTGATCTTCCCCGGCTTACCTCCATTAGTAATGGGAGTCAAATCCCACTCCATCTTTCGTAGATATGTTGCATGGAAGAAGTCAGACAACGAAAAACTTCTTGTTATCTCGGGTAGATACATGACCTTACCATAAACAGTGAGCAACCACTTCTCATTCTTATTCTTAGGCTGAGAAGATTGATGAATAGCATCACCAAACAAGAAAGCCAACTTAGAATATGTCTCATTCACAAAAGAAGTGAGAGGTTCACCGCTTATCAGAGACGTCAACATTCATTCCCCTTGTTCAGCTATCAATAATTGATGGGTATTGGACATCTTCTTATCAGATTAGGAAAACACAGTATGCGATAAGTCTTCTAAATAATTGGTATAGAGAAGTCCAGCAGTGGATTTTATCAGTTCAGCCAGAGGATTCGTACACAAGTCAACTGAAAAAGCCACAAACAAGGAGTCAACAAATCTCATGAAGAGGAGAACTACACGTATTTTACGAAAACTCCAGGAGACAAGCATATTTTATGAGCCAATATACCCAAACAGACAGAGAATGCGTCAATATGTCAAAACAGATAAAAAGTGTGCCGATTTGCCAAATAATGGGAAAAGTGTGCCGACTTGCCAAATAATAGGAAAAGTGCCCCAACTCACAAATAATGGGAAAAGTGAGCTGATTCGCCAATAATTAGGAAAATGCACAAAAATGGTTGTTTTTACTCTGAATGACGAAAAGTGCGCCAAAATTATTGCTTCCGCTCTGAATGAGAGAAAATGGATCAAGATGACTGTTTTCGCTCTGAACGAGGGAAAATGCGCCAAAATGACTATTTCTGCTCAGAATAAGAAAAAAGTACGCGTGTACACGTGTCTCTGTGTTCTAGGTCTTCGTTCTTTTTATTTCTTTCATCTTTCTGCCATTTTTAAAATTTTATATTATACATATAAAAGAAAAAAAAGAAAATAGGGAAGAAGAAGACAACTGTCATGCCTATCAGAGGAGAATGTGCTACATCTCCTAATGTGACCCTCGACGATGGCATATTGATTCGTTCTCTAGTGGGCTGAGCCACTGTTGACCTCATCGTTGTTGCTCGAGAAAAGGAGGCCAATCCCTTCCCCTTGCTACCTTTTTTGGTCGTTTGAGTTTGCGTGGGGGCCATTGCTAAAAGATTTGAAGGAAGAAGAAAGTTAGGATATTCTTGAGGAAGAAGGAGATGAAGAGATTTTAGAGCAGTGAAAAAGTTCTCTCTCTTCTCAACCCGTATATTTATAGATTTGGGGGGAAAACTCTTCGGATTCTAAGACTCTTCAAGATCCGTACAGCAAATCATGCCTTCAGCCACGTCACCAAAGCCATTAGGATTCTATCCAGAGTGCGCGCACAAAACAAATCAACAAGTTTTATGCTTTTAATTCAAAGTAATTTTGAATTCATCTGAAAAAATTCAAAAACTTTGAAGGGGGTCTTATAGAAGCATAAAAAGTTTGCCTCAGATAGATGGTGCAGTTTTCTACAAATATATCCAATATTAGAAGAATGACGCACTTTTTACTTGCTCCTGAAGAAAGACGCACATTTTCTTACTTTGGTGCACTTTCCATTAATTTTAGAGGATGGCGCACTATTCAGAAAGTAGAAAAGTGGCACACTTTCTTAAAGTTATGAAAGATGGCACACAAACGATCTTCTTTATCTCAAAATTTAATGCAGTAGACTGACAGCTGACAAAGGCAAAAATCGAAGAGTCAGAGGTCATCATTAAAGCGAAGATACGGCAGGCAGACCCAAGTTATCGTTTAGCGACCCAGTCGTAGTGCCATTCTTTTCAAAAGTATGCCTCAGTGCCATTAACCTCAAAAGTGTGCCACAGTGCCATTTCCTTCAAAAGTGCGCAATAGTGTCATTTTCTTCAAAAGTGCGCCACAGTGCCATTTCCTTCAAAAGTGCGCCATCGTCCTATTTTCTTTAAAAGTGCGCCGCAATGCCATTCTCTTCAGAAGTGTGCCTCAGTGCCATTCTGCTCAAAAGTGCACCGCAGTGTCATTTCCTTGAAAAGTGTGCCACAGTGTCATTTCCTTCAAAAGTGCACCATAGTGCCATTTTTCTCAAAAGTGCGCTGTAGTGCCATCTTACTAAAAATTTGCCAGTCTCCAGACAACTTCCAAAGTGTGTATACTATCCTAATCGACAGTGAGTAGTTACAAATATTTATTTTACATGCCATATTTCTCGTAAAAACTGTACAAATAACTATCCCCATGACCTATGCTTTTCTTGTATAGGAAGCTACGTGTCAAGCAAGGATCAAGTTGTGCATCCACTCATGCAGAACGTGGGTTGTTAATCCAACAAAAGTGCGCACATAATGGTAAAACAATGTTGACTGTCCATAGTGCGCACATACTCTCGTAACCGCTCCTAAAATTTACAAAGAGGGACATACAGACAGATAAAGGGGGGGCTAGAATTCTCAAGTCTTTGAAATTTAAGAGCAGAGTGAGAGAAATAGAAGTTTCTTGTGCCATTGTGCCAGAGCTTTCTTATTGTTCAACTCTTCAAGTTGTTCACATCAATCTTCAAGTATTTAAAATTCAAGAGCAGAGCGAGGGAAATAGATATTTTTTTGGCCGTTGTGCCAGAGCTTTCTTATTGTTAAAATCTTCAAGTTGTTCGTAGCATTCCCTATATTTCTCTGTTATCATGTGTATTTTTTCATCATCGAGTGGTCCAAGGAGTAAATTGATCATTCGCAGATCAGATCCCTACAGCTATACTTTAATGACCCGCTCCACATCAATGCGGATAGTCGATTCAAATGGCACAAGTATGATGACCCGACCCGCTTTGCTCAGCGATAAGACTTGCTTGAGGCAAAGGATTTCAGACTTGGCCCTTCAGGAGTTCAGACTTAGACTTTCAAGGCTTGCTCGAAGTATCGCTCGACCGAGATGAATCATCGCTAAGGTGGGTGGCTACGATGAACTTATCTTTGCTTAGCCAGCACACTTAAAACTATGGCTGATATATGCTAGTCGCTAGATGAAACACCCCTTGCATGCTAATAAAGAGTACAACACATCTAGCTAAGGGAATAATTCTATCTTATATCTTTTGCATAGAATATGAAAGTAGATCGGTTGAACGAAATGGTATGATCGCTTTACAGTTCTTATAATTTTACCTCGGCACATAGATACGCCTCGGTATAGAAGCACAACATAGATTCTAGTTAACTTACTTGTGGCAGAAGACTATCAAAATAGTCGTTCCAATCCAAATAATAGAAACATGGAAAGTCTTCGGGACCGTTGGGTCGCCAAGGCAACTCCCAAAATAGGAACTGCAATAAGTAGTAAGACGACAGCGTAAACAATGCATGGAATGGAACACCCCGGATCATGAGATCTCTGAATGAGTAAAATGCATAATCACTATGTCATGTAGCTATGTACATTCAAGGTCTTAAAGTATTGCATATAATAAAAGTTTAGTGTTGATGGTCAATGGTCATGGATAACCTATGCACAGGCTTATGGTTCCTGCGGATGGTACACTGGTCGCACCGGGGCTGATCCGAACTAGTCATGAATATTCAGATAGTCGTTTGCTTCGGATGGGAAGGCGTGTAGCGAGGCTCGCTACCTGCATAGTATTCCATTACCTTGCCGAGACTATAATTTTTCCATGGCGGCTCGTCAGGTCATAAGACCAAGTTTGTATCATTAGTATATTGTATACATGGCGGCAACCTGCGTATGGGCTCGTAGAAACTTTTGGCAAGTAACGGATATACGATGCATTATGCGTGCAGATCGTTAGTTGGACCAAGTAACCTGAAGCTTGAAACACATCTGAGTAGTCTGAGTAAAACATGCGTATATGATTATAACATGCCGGTGTAAAATGAGTATAAGACATTTGATTAATCTGCACAACCTGAGTCACAAAATGATATAAGTATTATAAACTGTGTATATCGTGAACCTGATTTAGAAATACGCTCGTAGAATGCATGTGTTCATTATGCGACTGTTAGGATTTATATATATATATATATATATATATATATATATATATATGTTTGTGCTTTGCTTAACTTAGTTTTATACTTGGACAGGGAAGAACAAATGGTAAGTTGGTAAGTATCGCCCTATTTCTTATATATCGTACAGCGCACTGCCACATGAGATAGGCTTTTATGCATAAAATTGACTCTAAGGCAAGAATAGCAAGAAAACTTAATATTTGGTGCATGGAACTAATATAATGTGTTGGATTTATCGAGCGGGCGAGAAGCCTCCCCACCAGTACATTCATGTACTAATAACCCACCAGATTGCTTGCATGATCCGGGAGAACCTCGTTCGGTGCTGATTATCCCCTCGTGCACGCTAAGGCATAAAGTTCGCTCTGGAGCCATGGAGTGTTGCGTCCGGAACTAAAGCACATATACATGACATATAGTTGGAACATCGCCTATGTATCATCCCAAGTTGTAAGCCGCTTGGCATGCCTTTATTCTTAGAGAGAGAGAGCTTGAGTGACTTTTAATCTCGGTCTACCGCCGCTTGTAACCTTATTTATTATAAAAAAAAGAGATATTTTGTATTCATACTTGTGTTTATTCTATGTTTCTGCTATATCGACTTGGTGAACTAGTTATCAATGGTCGTTTTAGTATTTGCCTTGCGCGGGGTCAAATCCAGGCTCGCACGGCATCACGTCCCGATTGAAACGATCGTCCCTCGGGAGCGCTGGTGCGGTGATTCGCGCCTAGCGGGGACGACCGATTCCAGCGGAAGATCGAGGCGTGACATATTGGTATCAGAGCAATGGTTGTATGTCCTTAGAATTCTTATCGATTCTCCCAGTTTTGAAAGCTCGTTCATAGGTTATGTTATAGACGCTCTCTCTCAATATTCCAATGGGATATTCCATACAATGAGTCAAAATATTTTAGAAAAGTGCATGTGAATGATATGATTGCTTATACAAAATTGTGAAGCAATGGCCTTTGTGCCAACCTGTGTTAGACTTTGTGGGAATAGAATTGTGTTAGAATCTGTAAGTTATATGTGAACCCGAATATCTATACGTGAACACCAAGCGGGTTAAGATATGAGATAGAATATCGTTCGGACAGTTGCCTATGCACACAGCCTTTCGGCTAAGTTGTGTTGAGTATCGTGCACCTAGATCTTTTGGTGCGATTAAGTTACAACTGAGAGTTGGGTATCATTCAGATAAGAAAATATTCGAACTTAGAATGGATATCGATAGAGACGTTATCGGAGCACCGCTAAGGCGAATAATGGAAATCGTGTTTAGATTTTTGAGATATAGTTGAACAGTTATTCGTAGTGATAAGTTATAATTCAGAACATAGTTTGTATGGAGGACAGACTATCGATAGAGGTACATACGAGACAGATCTTTAAGGCAGCGAATAGGGACCGTACGAGAGTTCTAAGGAATGAATTGGATATACGAGTCGACAATGCGAATCTGATTCATGAGTTAATTGGATGACTCGATTTCTGAGTGGTGTATATGATAGTCTCTGGATCAAGTAAGCGAATTGAGAATAAAAATAAGCTATAAAGATTCATAGAGTATTAAATAGGTCGACTTAGAAATATTCAAACGAATCATAGGTTTCGGAGTATTAAACAGGTCTAGCAGCAAGCGATGTAATTGTGCGATGCCTTAGTATAAATAATGCCTAACAAGTAAGCAAATTCGAAGAAATCATGCATGATTTGATTCGAACAAGTTAGAATGAGTGGAACATGGGATAAGGCTTACATCGAATAGGAATAAAGAGTACTTGGAATTGATATCATGTTCGAGAAAACTTAGTGGATCAAACGAGCGATTTTGAATTGAATCAAAGAATTAAAACTTGAGTTGAGATAGAATAATAGGGGATGCAATCAGAGTTAGTACAATTGGAATATGGCACGAATGAATAATAGCGCGTGTGGAAAATTTGGATTTGAGTAGGATATCGCTCGATAGAGTTTGGGCTGGGTACGAATGCTATGGTTTCAAATTTAGGAGACTTTATATCATATCAATGGTTGGAAGATAGCATGGATTGATTCAAGTTAGAAAATATTGGTTCAGTGATTAAGGTAGGCGATAATAGATTTAATCTTGACTTGGACGAACAATCTTGAGTCGAGTTCAAAGGTAACACTCGACATCAGGTCCAGATGAGATTGATTGTTCCATGGGAGCGCTAGCGTGATAATTTTACGTCCGGCGGGGATGATCAAACTCGCAGGGACATGATCAAAGATTGTACAAACGAACTCAATAAAATGGAACATATCAAAAATGAATAGACTTGGGTTTGGGATTTAAAACTTAGTTGTTTGAGGAATGCTAGAAGTAGACTATGGATTTATCAAACAAAAACGTTAAAGTTGAATGATTTTGCTAGACGAATTATAATCACTGCATGAACGGACATGACTTTATGGATAAGTATATATATAACTTGGATGGAGCAAAGTAAAATGATAAGGTGTCTCGATCGTTTTGATGATAACCATATTGTTCGACGTTCTTATCTTGTACGAGCATAACTCTATGCTCGTACATGCATCACGCCCGGATTAGGACGGTTATCCCACGGGAGCGTTGGCATGGTGATTTTATATCCAATAGGGATGATTGAACTTGCGGGAGACCGGAGCATGATAATTAAAGGATCATCTTGACTTGTGGTTACGACATGATAAGATGAGTTTCATGACATAAATGAATCTAAGTATTTTTGAGGAGGAGTTAGTCTAGAACATGAAGTAAGATATGCTGGATGGTTTCATAAACGGATACATATATCGTGTTGGATGACTTAGAGTTTATAATATACATCGATAATTTAGAATAGGATTGTGACTTGGTGGTCCAGGCTTAGAAAAGAATGGATAGGTGGATTCTATCAAACGTAACAGAGGAGATAGACTATGCATATCGATGGATTTGACCTGTGACATGGATATATCGTAAATTTGATTAGACGAATGTGTCTTAGGAATGGTTTTGCTAACGAACTTGGATCCTGTGCAAATGAACGTGCTGATGTTGATAGAATGATTTGTATTCGATGTTTAGAAATCTGAGTGAAACGAGCTTGGATAGAATACCCGATACGAAAGAATAATGGTTTGACCTTAGGAATTTGGGGCGAGTATCGTGCAATAAATTTGCTCGATAAGAATCATGGACTTAAAATATACCTATGACCTTGTTAGCTGACCTAACGAATAGGCAGACGACCCTATGTCAAGTAAAAGAATTGTGTGACTGACTTTAGAGTATTGCTTGAACAAGCCATAGAACTGGGGCAGCAAGACTTAGATTTAGGCTTGGGTTGATAAATGTACACTATGTTTAAACATGAACAAAATAGATAATAAGACTTAGATGCTAGTCGGTTGATCGAATAGATCGTGCATAATAGTAGTGCAATACTTGGTTTGAGTGAGATTGGAAATAACATGGATTTTGATTTTCCCTGTTAGAGGTATCGTTGTGATTCGTAAGACAAGAACCCTTAAGATTTCCACTAGTAGCTTGTCTGAATTTACTATCGTTAAGTTTGGTTGAATGTATATGTTTGAGGGATGCCTTGAACATGTGCACGATCCAAGACTCAGTGTATGTTGAACTCGAGTGCAAAGACTTCACTATTGCTAAGTTGGTTGACATGCATATGTTAGAGGGGCACCTTGAATATGTGCACGATTCAGACTCGCGATATGCTGATCTCGAATGCTAGTGCAAGTGAATATGTTAGATTCGTATGGACGAGTATAACAAAGTGAATAAGTTTGCCTCAGACCTAGATCATCATTAAGATGGATTATAACATACTCTATGTTAAGCGATATATATTCCACGTTAGGTCACAGTAAAGACCGAGCCAGAACTTGGATTGAATGATAGAGTCATTTAATAAGGCAGACCCAGCACACGTGACACAGAATGAGAAGCGAGTAGGAAGTTATGTTTAAATGGATCTAATAATACGGATTGATATGCTTGAGTTAGATTCTATAGTGTGTGATAGAACGATTTACACTCAGGAAGTCTCGAAGATGAGACTTGTTTTGAGTGGTGTATAATGTAACGACCCACTCCGCATCAATACGGATAGTCGATTCAAACGGTACAAGTGCTATGACTCGAACCGCTTTGCTCAGCGAAAAGACTTGCTTGAGGCAAAGGATTTCAGACTTGGCCCTTTAGGAGTTCAGATTTAGACTTTCAAGGCTCGCTCGGAGTATCATTCGACCGAGGTGAATCATTGCTAAGGTGGGTAGCTACGATAAACTTGTCTTTGCTGAGCCAGCACACTTAAAAATATGGTTGATATATGTTAGTCGCTAGACGAATCATCGCTTGCATGCTAATAAAGAGTATAACACATCTAGCTATGAAAATAATCCCATCTTATATATTTTTCGTAGAACATGGAAGTAGATCGGTTGAACGGAATGGTATGATCGCTTTACAATTCTTATAATTTTACCTCGTAGCGTTACTTTTGTTCCTTATATGTTCTTTCAAGTATATTGATCCTTATGTCTTGAAATGCTTGTCACATAGATGCAACCTCGGTATAGAAGCATAACATAGATTCTAGTTAACTTACATGTGGCAAAAGACTATCAAAATAGTCATTCCAAGCAAAATAATAGAAACATGAAAAGTCTTCGGGACCGTTGGGTCGCCAAGGAAACTGCCAAAATGTGAACTGGAATAAGTATTAAGACGACAGCGTAAACAATGCATGGAAAGGAACACACCTGATCATGAGATATCTGAACGAGTAAAATGTATAATCACTACGTCAAGTAGCTATGTTCATTCAAGGTCTTAAAGTGTTGCATATAATAAAAGTTTAGTATTTACGGTCAATGGTCATGAATAACCTGTGCACAGGCTTATGGTTCCTACGGACAGTACGTGTCACGCCCCGATCTCCCGCAGGCTAAATCGGTCTTTTCCGCTAGGCAAAAATCACCGCGCCAGCGCTCCCGCAGAACGATTGCTTCGACCCATCCGGGCATGATGTCGCACGAGCGTGAGCCACGCCCATGCAAGGCCATGGTGCATTGGCTGGCGGTAAGAGTTCTAAGCCACAGAGTCGCACAGATTGTCCGAGTGCAGCAGAGTCATAAATGCATAGACGATTTGGTAACAAGTTTGCTGAGTCGACAATATAACGGAAGCATTGAATAACACAAGTTAAAGTAAAGCAACTCTTTAATGATATAAACAAGTGTTACAGGCGACGTATAGTCGAGATTACAAGTCGCTCAAGCCTCACTCTCTGAAACAGTAAAAGTGTGCCAAGTGGCTACATTTGTGGAATGATTTGTACAAGCGATGTTCAGATGATGTTCCAATATTATGTCTTGTATATGTGCTTCAGTTCCATATGCAGTGCTGCAACAGAGTGATCTCCACGCCTTAGCACGCATGAAGGAGGCATCCGCACTGAACGAGGTTCTCCCGTGCCCTGTAAACGATCTGGTGGATTATCAGTACATTGAATGCACTGGTGGGGAGGCTACTCGCCCGCTCGACAAATCCAAACACGTAATATAGGTTTCGTGCACCAACTATTAAGTTGTCTTTCTAGTTGCCTTAGGATCAGTTTTATGCATGATTTGAATAGCCTAACTCGTGTGGCAGTGCGCCGTGCGACATGAGAGAAAACACGGCTAGACTTACCAACTTACCATTTGGCCTTCCCTGTCTAAGGCAAACATTGTTAATTCAGCACGGGCAAGTATAAAAATTTAGGGGCATTCTAAATGAAAACCAAGGCGATTAGCATATGTAAACACGAGAGTCGTTGTATCATAATCGTTCAGGTGTTCAGTTGTTCATTTGACGCGATGTAATGACTCGCACGCGGGTTGCCGCTAAGCGAGGATGACTTATCTATATGAACAAATTATCGCTGGCATAGCCATAAAGGACCGTTTTGTAGTCTCAAGGTCGAGGATAAAGTGCAAGCAATAGAAACGATGGGCATTGCACTTATCCCGCCGAAACAAATGACTACCAGAAGTTTCGTCTAGACCGGATCGGCTCCAGTACCCCGGTGACCGCCCGCGGAACGAGATCCAAAGATCCCCCTTGATTCAAGTTGTCCATGACACGCAGTCTTGGTTTTCTAAATCCATAACACGATATGATAATCCATGATTCTTTGTTCTGAACCGAGAATTTTGCTCCACGAGCTGGAATTCGGATATGCTTGACATAATTCTCATTCAGAGGCAACTGGATGTGATTATTATTTAGATGTAAATCTTTTTATAATTTCTGTTCAGATATAAGCTTGACTTGATGCATTCCCCTGGTACGGGGATTGCCTTAGCGACCTAATGGTCCCGGATACTTGTAGGTTCATTTTCTCAGAAGAACTATTCGATAGTTTGCTGGTTATCACGAATGCATGCACAACACAATAACGTGAAACTTTTGTAGGCAGGCAAGCATGCATTTCTAAGGAACATAAGCAGACACGTTTGCTCGGACACGAAGGTATGCCGAGAGATGAAACCGTAAGGGAGCTTAGCATGCGAGGGCCGAAATATAAGAAATATTTTATTCGATGTTCTAGTACAAGCAATACAAGTTGAGATTATTCACTTAGTTAGGTGCGTTGGATTCTTATTAGCATGCAAGGGGTGATTCAACTAGCGACTAGCATGGATCATTCAAGATTTTATGTGCACTGGCTAAGCAAAGACAAGTTTACCGTAGCCACCCACCTTAGCGATGATTCGCCTCTGTAACCTCCGATTTCCAATTTCCAAAATAATTAGATTTTTATTTTAAAATATCAAGTTTATAAAATAATTCTCCTTAATATTTTGATTTTATTTTGAACGATGTTTGATTGTAGAAGGTAATTTAAAAATCTTTTATAAAAGTCATTTTTCTAAATGTCGAGGTATTACAAAATAAATAAATAAATAATAATATATATTTTCTAGTTTCAAATGTTTATTGGCTTGAAATAATAAAATTTTTATTGATGAAATTATTATAGGACTAGTTGTTTTCATAATAAAATTTCATATCCATTTTGGAATAGTAAATAAACAAATTACATATTTTCTAGGGTTTTGCAAAATGAAGTTAATTCGTAGCTAATTTAATCAGTCAGCCTTTGAAAGCCTCTTAAAAACATTTTCTTAAATTTCTTTTCTATTTAAATTTACCAGTTTACTGTCTCCCCTTTTGCACCCTCATTTTTCCCACATGTAAAACCCGTTTAATTAATTCTGGGCCATTCATTATTGGGCCAACCCGCAACCCTTTATCCCACACCATCTCTCCCTATTTAGGTTCTCATTCTCACATTTCCCTAGAAACCCTAATCTTCAATTCATTGGCTAGCCTCCACAATTCCCAAAGCCACCACCATTTTGTGTGCTCGTGTCCGTGTGTCCAGCATCCGTGTCAGCCGTGATGGCCTCGGGTCCGACCCCGGGTGTCCCATCGTATCCATTCATTTTTCTGTGTCCAGTTATTACAATATTACAAACAGATTTTCGTGTCCGACACACCCGGACACATCCACATCCTCCACTGTACAACCTCATCCCCGTATCCGGCAGACCCGGACACGTCCACAGTACAGCTACCCTCGTGTCCAGACCGGACACGTACCCAAACCCCGACACAGAACCTAACCCTAACCCAGATCCCGCTGCCGCCGGCGACGGAGTCCTCCTCGTCGTCGTCGAACGCCGGTGGCCGCCTGCAACCGCTGCTCCAGAGAAGCGCCGAGCCCGCCATCTTGATCAGAGCGCCCGCCGTCGAGCTCCGCCGACCTTCGACCGGTGACCGCCACCGCCGCTGAGTCGTCGACCGCCGCTGCCTCGAAGAACCCGCCTCCTCGAACCTAGCGCCGTCGCCTCGGAGCGCCCGCTTCCTCGGACAGAGCGTCCGCCCCTCGGGCAGAGCGCCGCCTCGAGCCGAGTGACACCGCCGCCGACTGGGACCAACGCCTCCGCCTCCGCCGAGTTCGACGCCGCCGCCGCGTCGACCCTGCGTCGCCCAGCCGCCGCTGCCCTCGAGATCCCGCCGCTGTCCTCGAGATCCCGCCGCTGCCGAGTTCGAAGTCGCCGCTGCGCCGAGACGAACGCCGACCGCCCCGGCGAGCTTCTCCTCCGCTGACCACCGAAGCCGACGCCGGAAGCCTGAAACCCCTCCCGCAGTGAGCCTCTTCTTCCCCTTTCCTTTCTCTGATTTTAATTAGTTAAGTGAATATATGTAATTAGTTAAGTTAATATATGTAATTAGTTAAGTTAATGTATGTAATTAGTTAAGTTAAGTAATTTATAATTAGTTAAATTAATTAATTAGTTTAGTAAATGATTAGATTAGTAATTATTAATAAACAGTAATTAGTTATTAATCAGGAATTTAATTACTAACCAGTTAGTAAATATCAATTAATTAGTTTAGTATTTTCTTATAATTAGTTTAGTTAATTTGTAATTTATGTAGTAAATTTTATGTAACTAGTTTAGTACTTGTAACTAGCTAATTTTATGTAATTGGTCTATTTAGTTATAATTAAAAGGTTTTTGATTATGTTAAATATAATAAATCTTGGGGTTTATTATTATTATTAAAAATATAGTTCCAATAATAAAATGAGTTCAAAATTAGTTTATTTGGATCGGTGACCGATTTTACCATAAATGAAAATATTGGCTTTTACGTAAATCCTAGTTTTTATAAATAAACCTTTAAATTGTATTTTTGTTCAAAAGGGAAGTTTTAACAATTATTGTTCAAAATAATTTCGAAACGATTTATATACGTAAATACGCATTCCAGTGTATGTAATTGATTTGGTATATATGTATATATATTTTTAGTATATGTATATAATTATTTTGGTATATATATATGTATATATGTATATTTGGTATAATGATACATATATTTAATCGGTATAATTTCATGTAGTATAAGTGTAATAAAACGTATTTTTATATATGAATTAATTGGCATCTGTACATATATATATAGTATAAATTTGAATTGGTAAATTAATATTAGTATATTCTAAAATGATGTTAACAAAATATATGTATATTTAAACAGTGTTTTTGCATATATATGAGTATACGTATGGTTCAACTAGAATAAATCAGATATGTATTTAAAGGGCATATATATATATTGTAAATACATTAAAGTGGTGCATGTATAATATTGTAAGTATAATAAGTGTAATGTGTATTATATACGTAGCCCTACTAGATGACCCTAGTTGACTAGAGCCATGCCTGGCAGAGCCCCTGAGTTCATGTATTTGTGATGTGTTAGTGTAGCATCTGATGCAAATATGGTTTGCTTGTGTTATGTTTATAGGACTGTTGGTTTACCCAGGGGATACTCTGGAACAGGACATTGGTTTTACCAAGCTAAGGACCCAAGGCAAGTACATTCTCTGATTAGTTTCTAAATTTATGATATCTCCTATGTTCACTGTATCTAGTGTAAATATCCATGTTTTTGACACATTGGTTACACGGATTGGTATACACGGATCTCGTCATGAGATGTTATTCCTTATTCATGGTGTAGCTTGTATGAGACTTGTTTTCCTTGTTATCTCGTGCATGTACAGACACTGATTCCCGGGGAGATTTGCTACCTTCCTAGGGAATCCCGTGCCATAGCGTACCATGATTGGATCTACTATACCAGTCGGGGGTTTGGGGAGTATTTTAGTGTAGATATGTGATCATACCCAACTTTCCATGCATCATAGCTCACCCCACATCTCACGTCGGGTGTGGCCTGACCATCTCCATGCCTCATAGCTGTTACGTGTAATTAGCCTGACCTCTCCATGCATCATAGCTAACCAACGGTTAGCCTGACCTTCCATGAATCATAGCTAATCACATGTAACCAGCCTGATCAAGTTCCCAAGCCGATCACATATTAAAGCTAGTACTCACACACTTAGTCATAGAACTCTTGCTCATGGACATAATGTTTCTTTCCTGCATTTACTTACAGTATTTCCAGTATTTTCTCTCATTGTACATTTTCTCGTACCTATACATGCATCTGGTATGTTTCCATCTAGAACTGCTACATAGTTTATGTCATTTATATAGAACTGCTATTTAGAGATGTACTTTGCTCCTTCCTGACTGGAAAATATTTTTCCAGACTGTGACCTTAGTGGACTTGTTCTGACACTTGGAGATTGGTTGTTACTGATTACAGGTATGATGGTTTTATCATTAGTCTTGTGTTGTACTCTTTTGTTCTTCAAATTCTTATCGTGCTGTAATTGTGATTGAGTATGTTGTTCATTTTTATAGTATTATCCGAATCTCCTTATGGAGTTGGATACTAGCGTGAGATTGTTAGATAGTACTTGACCTAGACAGCGTTCTACCGCCGATGCTGCGGCGTAGGCTGGACGTACCCACGCTCTCGTGCCCCTAAACCGGGTGCGGGTCGTGACACGTTTTTAGTGGTGGCCCATGCAGGTCAGACTTCGCAAGTTGTGCGATGTCGTAGTAGTACGACATCATAGTTGTACTACTGCGTACCTGCTATTAAATATAGGACATAGGATACTAGGATGAGAGAGGATACTCAATCACAAATTCTTGAAAGATTTCCTGGATGACCCCATGAGAATCTTATTTTCAATTTAAATCTTTCCTTGTTTCCGTCCGCTCTAGCTTGTTGTCACTGAACTTGATTCTTGTTGAGCAGTTATTAAATTAAAATCTTGGTATCATTGTTGAGTTTGATTCTTGTTGACCAGTTGTTAACTTTAATTCCTGGTATCGTTGTTGAGTTGATTTCAAATTGAGATGAATTTTTACGGACTAGGATTTATGGTATCATCTGATGACATATATTGATGAGGACAGTGAGGAAGGTAAAACGTCTACTTTGGTTATGGAACCTAGAATTTATCGCAGCCATATTAGCTGTGGTGACGAGAACGTAGGGACCTGACTTGGATGTACATACTATAGTTATGAAGCTTAGAGTCTTTCGCAGCCATACCGGTTGGCGTGGCGAAGATTCTAGACGACATGATTATAGAGTGCATACCTTAGTTACGAAACCTATCGTTTATCGCATCTATGCTTACTGGCGTGGCGAGGATTCTGAGTGTCATGATTTCAGACAGACGTGTATGATGATCAGGTTGTATCCTAAATTGGTTCTTAAAATATCATCTCGAGACTTATCTATTTCTGTTATTCCAGGACTTTGTTCCACCGCTTCTTTCTTTACTAGCAGTAAAGATACCTTCTGTCCTCAATTCAGTCTTTGAGCTCCTATTCCTTGAGGATTTCTTGTTAAGCATGATAATTAGTGGCTTGTAATTTGTTTGTGTCTTGTATTAGTATTGACTGAGTTGCTAGTGAGTTGTGAGTGCCTCTTAGTTGGACATGTGAGCAGTAGGCTTTAATCTAGAGTTAGCCCTTAGCATAGTACCTTGTACCAATGGTTCTAGGAGTAGTGTCATTAGAGACGGAGAGTTAAGGAGAGTATAGAGTACCAGTGATAGTTCTCAGAGTTAGTATCAGAGCCAATTACCGTCCTGGATAATCATGATTTTGTAATTGAGTGATCTATGTAAACGATTAAGTATCCGGGAGTTGTGTTAAGGATTTTTGGAGCATGATGTTCAATTTGATGATTAATATCGGAAGTGTTAAAGGTAAGGAAATACATACGCATAAAGAGTTAATGAGGTGTCATGGGTAGAGAAATATTGGAAGTGGTAATGAAAGTGGTTAAGCGTATCACAGATTAGTCTAACAGGCTGTAAAAGATTACAGGGAAATGCCTACACAAAAATCGAGATGAGGAACCATATACTTGCCCATGAGAATAAGAAACATGAGTGTTATAGAGGATACAGGTGATCATGAGTCTAATGAGCTTGATGAGATAATCCATTAATGCAGCTAGTAATATAATACCAAGAGTGCCGATGGTTCTATATCAAGGATTATTGAAAATAGTGCTAGTAACAGTAAGCACTCGGTGTGATGATAATTAGATGATATACCAGTTGACATAAATTGAAATTATGAAAGAAAACACAGTTGATGGTAACTTTGATCATTGGAGGTAATAGTGCAAGTGATTCGGGCAGTACAAATTTAGTACACAGTTCTAGACAATATAGGTATTGAGTGCACCTTGAGTATCAGAGACCGTGAGCACTGATATGTACATTGAGGAGTTATAAATTAAAAGGTGGAAATGAATTTTAAATTTTCAGAATTTTTAAGGAGTTGAGATTTTATGTTGTTAAAATATTGAGGATTTAAATTGATTCACTAAACATAGTTAAGGCTACAAAGATTTTAGAAGTGATTAAATTTTATTTCGATGTGAAGTATCTAATTATGAGGAGGTATATGCATTTATTTTAAGTTGATCGGGAAGTTAGACCTTGACGATTACTTTGAGGATTAATTTGTGGTAGATGAGAGATATGAATATTAATATATGATTAGTTGATATGGGTACCAGTGTACATGAATAGGAATTTGTTAGTGTGCTAGAGTTAAGTGTTTGTTAGAGATAGTAGACACTACAAGTAATATGTTAACATGATCCTTCTTCCTTCCTAATGTTCCTTTTCTTTCGTCTTTCGATTGATTGATTGATTTTCCTAGCACTGTGGTTCACATGCATGATTTTCTTGTTAGAATATAACTAGCAGTACCCCCTAACAGAGACTGAAATACCATGACAAAAGATACATGACCTATATATTTTTTTTAAATTGCATGGCTGTAGGTAGAGTTTTCTTAAACCATGATCATTGGGTTTTGACCATAGCAAAGATCTATGACGAGGTTATGACTGACGAGAAGAGACAAGAGGATTAAATTTGTGGATGAGCATTAAATTAAATAAAGAATTTAGGGGTTGTTATAACGGAATTGATGGATCATTGATTTTATGAAAATCGAGGTATGATTGAAATTCGAGGACAAACATTTACTTAAAGGGAGAATTAAGAAATTCACAGAGCCAAAAAAATTGAGGATTTATTAATTTTAAGGAGGTCTTGATATGATTGAATTGATTATTAAAAATTTGAGAAATCTTAGAGATTATCATTTTATCTATTTGATTGCAAGATAGAAATTTTATTGAAGATACTGGAAGCATCGCATCGTTGAGTATTTGAGGAAAAAGAAAAACAGGAAATAAAATCGTAAATGGAATAGTGTCAAATTAAATTCTTGGGATGAGGAGTTAGATTGGAATAAGCATCAATTGAATTTGAGTTAGATGATTGATGAGTGTTTAAAGTTAAATTTTGGGATGCAGATTTTTAAGTTTTATAAATATGCATTGATTGGATTTCAATTAAAAGGATTGGATAGTAAATTTTGTATTTAGTTATTTACTCAAAATTTAAGGAGATTATGATACGACTGTAATTCACTTAAAATAATGAGGATTTGAGTAGTAAAATTTTTACATTGGGATAATAAATTCAGAGGAAAAAAAAAATATATTAGTTCAAAATTTCGGAAACATTATACATACGGATAAAGAGATATGGAATGAAATGAAGCTCATGGTAAAGAAGATTATAATATAACTGATTATGGGATCATATAATTGAAGGTCGTAAGGTAAGATCATGGTATATTGAGGTTGTGATTTAAATTAAAATCTTGACCATGACAGTAACATTTGAAATCGAAGAAAATAATCGAGGTATAGTTGATGTTAAGATAAACAACTCGAATTTGATGATAAGGATTTTGGACACGTAATAAATTTTGATTCAGAAATTCTAAGATTTAATCTAATAAGTTTGTGGAATTTGAAACTTTTATAGATATTAGTTAATGATGAATCACAAGATTGAGAAAAGTAAAATGAACGAGGATATAAAGGAAGGATTATTTTCAGATGGTAGTAAAGACTATTTTTCCTAGAAATCAAGAAAGGCGATTAGATGTCTCTTGATTACATTCTGAATGATGTATTTAAGTTTCTTAAATCAAATTGTCGACCGTATCTTTCGAATTAGCTATAACTTACATGTCTATATCATTCATTATACTGGGTCTTCCTTGGTTTAGTTACTTTGAAATGTAACGTGCATTATTCCAATTATCTGTTTTAGTAATCGTGTCTACTTCCCAAAACCTAAACTTTCTAGAGGATTCAAGGCCGAGCCATGATTCCTTCAAGTTGCTCCTATCTTAAACCATATTTTCTTTTTCTTCATGTTTTCTGCTGTTTGGTAAATATTCTCCTTATAGAAATATTTTCTTCAATGATATATTCATCATTATGAACAACAATTTTTTTTCTATCCTAGTCATCCCTAAAATTTCGAGGACGAAATTTTTCTAAGGTGGATAGACTTGTAACCTCCGATTTCCAATTTCCAAAATAATTAGATTTTTATTTTAAAATATCAAGTTTATAAAATAATTCTCCTTAATATTTTGATTTTATTTTGAACGATGTTTGATTGTAGAAGGTAATTTAAAAATCTTTTATAAAAGTCATTTTTCTAAATGTCGAGGTATTACAAAATAAATAAATAAATAATAATATATATTTTCTAGTTTCAAATGTTTATTGGCTTGAAATAATAAAATTTTATTGATGAAATTATTATAGGACTAGTTGTTTTCATAATAAAATTTCATATCCATTTTGGAATAGTAAATAAACAAATTACATATTTTCTAGGGTTTTGCAAAATGAAGTTAATTCGTAGCTAATTTAATCAGTCAGCCTTTGAAAGCCTCTTAAAAACATTTTCTTAAATTTCTTTTCTATTTAAATTTACCAGTTTACTGTCTCCCCTTTTGCACCCTCATTTTTCCCACATGTAAAACCCGTTTAATTAATTCTGGGCCATTCATTATTGGGCCAACCCGCAACCCTTTATCCCACACCATCTCTCCCTATTTAGGTTCTCATTCTCATATTTCCCTAGAAACCCTAATCTTCAATTCATTGGCTAGCCTCCACAATTCCCAAAGCCACCACCATTTTGTGTGCTCGTGTCCGTGTGTCCAGCATCCGTGTCAGCCGTGATGGCCTCGGGTCCGACCCCGGGTGTCCCACCGTATCCATTCATTTTTCTGTGTCCAGTTATTACAATATTACAAACAGATTTTCGTGTCCGACACACCCGGACACATCCACATCCTCCACTGTACAACCTCATCCCCGTGTCCGGCAGACCCGGACACGTCCACAGTACAGCTACCCTCGTGTCCAGACCGGACACGTACCCAAACCCCGACACAGAACCTAACCCTAACCCAGATCCCGCTGCCGCCGGCGACGGAGTCCTCCTCGTCGTCGTCGAACGCCGGTGGCCGCCTGCAACCGCTGCTCCAGAGAAGCGCCGAGCCCGCCGTCTTGATCAGAGCGCCCGCCGTCGAGCTCCGTCGACCTTCGACCGGTGACCGCCACCGTCGCTGAGTCGTCGACCGCCGCTGCCTCGAAGAACCCGCCTCCTCGAACCCAGCGCCGTCGCCTCGGAGCGCCCGCTTCCTCGGACAGAGCGTCCGCCCCTCGGGCAGAGCGCCGCCTCGAGCCGAGTGACGCCGCCGCCGACTGGGACCAACGCCTCCGCCTCCGCCGAGTTCGACGCCGCCGCCGCGTCGACCCTGCGTCGCCCAGCCGCCGCTGCCCTCGAGATCCCGCCGCTGCCCTCGAGATCCCGCCGCTGCCGAGTTCGAAGTCGCCGCTGCGCCGAGACGAACGCCGACCGCCCCGGCGAGCTTCTCCTCCGCTGACCACCGAAGCCGACGCCGGAAGCCTGAAACCCCTCCCGCAGTGAGCCTCTTCTTCCCCTTTCCTTTCTCTGATTTTAATTAGTTAAGTGAATATATGTAATTAGTTAAGTTAATATATGTAATTAGTTAAGTTAATGTATATAATTAGTTAAGTTAAGTAATTTATAATTAGTTAAATTAATTAATTAGTTTAGTAAATGATTAGATTAGTAATTATTAATAAACAGTAATTAGTTATTAATCAGGAATTTAATTACTAACCAGTTAGTAAATATCAATTAATTAGTTTAGTATTTTCTTATAATTAGTTTAGTTAATTTGTAATTTATGTAGTAAATTTTATGTAACTAGTTTAGTACTTGTAACTAGCTAATTTTATGTAATTGGTCTATTTAGTTATAATTAAAAGGTTTTTGATTATGTTAAATATAATAAATCTTGGGGTTTATTATTATTATTAAAAATATAGTTCCAATAATAAAATGAGTTCAAAATTAGTTTATTTGGATCGGTGACCGATTTTACCATAAATGAAAATATTGGCTTTTACGTAAATCCTAGTTTTTATAAATAAACCTTTAAATTGTATTTTTGTTCAAAAGGGAAGTTTTAACAATTATTGTTCAAAATAATTTCGAAACGATTTATATACGTAAATACGCATTCCAGTGTATGTAATTGATTTGGTATATATGTATATATATTTTTAGTATATGTATATAATTATTTTGGTATATATATATGTATATATGTATATTTGGTATAATGATACATATATTTAATCGGTATAATTTCATGTAGTATAAGTGTAATAAAACGTATTTTTATATATGAATTAATTGGCATCTGTACATATATATATAGTATAAATTTGAATTGGTAAATTAATATTAGTATATTCTAAAATGATGTTAACAAAATATATGTATATTTAAACAGTGTTTTTGCATATATATGAGTATACGTATGGTTCAACTAGAATAAATCAGATATGTATTTAAAGGGCATATATATATATTGTAAATACATTAAAGTGGTGCATGTATAATATTGTAAGTATAATAAGTGTAATGTGTATTATATACGTAGCCCTACTAGATGACCCTAGTTGACTAGAGCCATGCCTGGCAGAGCCCCTGAGTTCATGTATTTGTGATGTGTTAGTGTAGCATCTGATGCAAATATGGTTTGCTTGTGTTATGTTTATAGGACTGTTGGTTTACCCAGGGGATACTCTGGAACAGGACATTGGTTTTACCAAGCTAAGGACCCAAGGCAAGTACATTCTCTGATTAGTTTCTAAATTTATGATATCTCCTATGTTCACTGTATCTAGTGTAAATATCCATGTTTCCGACACATTGGTTACACGGATTGGTATACACGGATCTCGTCATGAGATGTTATTCCTTATTCATGGTGTAGCTTGTATGAGACTTGTTTTCCTTGTTATCTCGTGCATGTACAGACACTGATTCCCGGGGAGATTTGCTACCTTCCTAGGGAATCCCGTGCCATAGCGTACCATGATTGGATCTACTATACCAGTCGGGGGTTTGGGGAGTATTTTAGTGTAGATATGTAATCATACCCAACTTTCCATGCATCATAGCTCACCCCACATCTCACGTCGGGTGTGGCCTGACCATCTCCATGCCTCATAGCTGTTACGTGTGATTAGCCTGACCTCTCCATGCATCATAGCTAACCAACGGTTAGCCTGACCTTCCATGAATCATAGCTAATCACATGTAACCAGCCTGATCAAGTTCCCAAGCCGATCACATATTAAAGCTAGTACTCACACACTTAGTCATAGAACTCTTGCTCATGGACATAATGTTTCTTTCCTGCATTTACTTACAGTATTTCCAGTATTTTCTCTCATTGTACATTTTCTCGTACCTATACATGCATCTGGTATGTTTCCATCTAGAACTGCTACATAGTTTATGTCATTTATATAGAACTGCTATTTAGAGATGTACTTTGCTCCTTCCTGACTGGAAAATATTTTTCCAGACTGTGACCTTAGTGGACTTGTTCTGACACTTGGAGATTGGTTGTTACTGATTACAGGTATGATGGTTTTATCATTAGTCTTGTGTTGTACTCTTTTGTTCTTCAAATTCTTATCGTGCTGTAATTGTGATTGAGTATGTTGTTCATTTTTATAGTATTATCCGAATCTCCTTATGGAGTTGGATACTAGCATGAGATTGTTAGATAGTACTTGACCTAGACAGCGTTCTACCGCCGATGCTGCGGCGTAGGCTGGACGTACCCACGCTCTCGTGCCCCTAAACCGGGTGCGGGTCGTGACAGCCTCGGTTGAGCGATACGTCAAGCGAGCCTCTGAAAGCCTAAGCCAGAATCCTGCAGGGACTAGTCTGGATATCCTTTGTCTCAAACGAGTATTCTCGCCTGAGCAAAGCGGGTCGGGATATTGCTCTTTTTGCCGTTTGAATCGGCAATCCGCTTGAACGGAACGGGGTGTTACATCCTACCCAACTCAGAAAAATTCTCATCCTCGAGACTTACTAAGGACAAGCAGTATATTTCAATCAATTTTGATTTAACGATACATGGCTGAGGCAAACTTATACAAGTCATTGTACTTGTTTATTTGGATATTCACTTGCACAAGCGTTCGAGATCAGCATATCGCTAGTCAGGATCGTACGCATATTTAAAGTGCACTTCTAGCATGAGCACGCCAACCAACTTAGCGATAGCGAAGTCTTAGCACTCGAGTTTCACATCTTTTTGAGTCTTGGATCGTGCACAAGTTCAAGGCGTCCCTCGAACAAATGCATTCAACCAAACTTAGGGATAGTGAAATCGGACAAGCTACTTGCGTAAATCATAAGGGTCTGCATAGGTCGGCACAAAGGCCCTAGCATCACAATTTCATACAAGCAATCATATTATTCTAATGTGCTTTTTGAAAGTATTTAGACTCATTGTTGGAACATTTCGTTTGGGACATTGAGAGAGAGCGCGCACATAACCCACGAACGAGCTTTCAAAACTAAGATATTCAAAATAAAGTCCAAAGACGTAGAAGCCAGGCTCTGATACCAATATGTCACGCCCCGATCTCCCGCAGGATAAATCGGCCGTTCCCGCTAGGCGAGAATCACTGCGCCAGCGCTTCTACGGAACGATCGCTTCGACCCATCCGGGTGTGATGCCATACGAGTGTGAGCCACTCCCGTGCAAGGCCATAGTGCATTGGCTAACGGTAAGAGTTCTAAGCCACAGAGTCGCACAGATTGTCCGAGTGCAGTAGAGTCATAAACGCATAGGCGATTTGGTAACAAGTTCGCTGAGTCGATAATATAGCGGAAGCATTGAATAACACAAGTTGAAGTAAAACAACTCTTTATTGATATAAACAAGTGTTACAGGAGGCGTATAGCCGAGATTACAAGTCACTCAAGCCTCACTCTCTGAAACAGTAAAAGCGTGCCAAGTGGCTACATTTGTGGAATGATTTGTACAGGCGATGTTCAGATAATGTTCCAACATTATGTCTTCTATATGTGCTTCAGTTCCGGACGTAGTGCTGCATCGGAGTGATCTCCACGCCTTAGCACGCACGAAGGAGGCATTTGCACCAAACGAGGTTCTCCCGTGCCCTACAAACGATCTGGTGGTTTATCAATACATTGAATGCACTGGTAGGGAGGCTACTTGCTCGCTCGACAAATCCAAACACGTAAGATAGGTTCTGTCCACCAACTATTAAGTTGTCTTTCTAGTTGACTAAGGATCAGTTTCATGCAACACTTGAGTATCCTAACTCGTGTGGCAGTGCACCGTGCGACATGAGAGAAAACACGGCGAGACTTACCAACTTACCATTTGGCCTTCCCTGTCCAAGGCAAACATTGTTAATTCAGCACGGGCAAGTATAAATATTCAGGGGCATTCTAAATAAAAACCAAGACGATTAGCATATGCAAACACGAGAGTCGTTGTATCATAATCGTTCAGGTAATCAGTTGTTCATTTGATGCGATGCAATGGCTCGCATGCGAATTGCCGCTAAGCGAGGATGACTTCTCTATATGAACAAATTGTCACTGGTATAGCCATAAAGGACCGTTTTGTAGTCTCAAGATTGAGGATAAAGTACAAGCAATAGAAACGATGGGCATTGCAATTATCCTGCCGAAACAGACGACTACCAGAAGTTCCGTCTAGACCGGATCGGCCCCAGTGACCGCCTGCGGAACGAGATCCAAAGATCCCCCTTGATTCAAGTTGTCCATGATACGCAATCTTGGTTTTCCAAATCTATAACACGATATGATAATCCATGATTCTTTGTTCTGAACCAAGAATTTTGCTTTACGAGCTGGAATTCGGATATGCTTGACATAATTCTCGTTCAGTGGGAACTGGATGTGATTATCATTTAGATGTAAATCTTTTTATAATTTTTGTTCAGATATAAGCTTGACTTGATGCATTCCCCTGGTTCGGGGATTGCCTTAGCGACCTAATGGTCATGGATACTTGTAGGTTCATTTTCTCAGAAGAACTATTTGATATTCTGTTTGTTTGGATGAATAAATGTTTATACAAAACTTTTGCTTAGAAACGAGAAAAGAAAAAAGTACAATTAATCCTATATGAGGATGTTAAGTACAATAAAATGATTTTGGAAAAGTATTGCTATAGAAGTCTGATCTGCGGTTGATCACTTTATTCCTTGGACCACACGATAATGAAGAAGTGATGTAGAAGAAGAAGCGTCAAAGATTGCAAGTGGGATTGAATTCTCGTTGCCAAAGTTGTCAACCAACACTCTCTGTCTGTGCTCTCTCTTTCTCTCTGATCTCTGATTATGCCTTGTTCGGGCCTCTTCACCCTGTGACCAAGGGTCTCTATTTATAGAGATCAATCAAATAACTGCCAGATTGGCATAAAAAGCCAAGCAACTGTCTTGTTGGCGTAAAAATGCCAAACTGTGAAGAAAGTTGCATCTTTTACACGGCAGTTATAATAACTGCTACCCACGTTCAAATAATCTTCTGAATCTGCGTATGACACGTGTCCCATTATAAGGTAATACGTATAACTGCTTCTCGAAGATCGTGGCATGCAAGCCACGTAGGTAACTGCCTCTGCGTAAAGATGGTTGGCGTAAAAGCCAAATAATTGTCTTGTTGGCGTAAAGGGCCAAACTCTGCGTAAAACTCGATGATGCATGAATAGTAGATAACCAGCGTAAAATAGCCAATTATCCATCACGACTGAGGTCTTCAGCGTATTCTGGGCTAAATAGCCTTATCACGTACCTTTGCAAATATAGCCTGAGTTGGCATATTTCGAGGAGATAGCATACGGCGTACTCCTATAATTGAAAATAGCCTGGTTGGCGTAAAATGCAAGGATGGTGATATGAGCATATTAGTCACAGTTTTAGCTTTCCCAGTCATCACAAGATTTAAAAATAAAATAAAATCTCATGCATTAAATGCAGAGATATGCCCCCATCTCGTGCATTAAATACAGAGATATGCCTCGAGCTCTGTACGAGAAACAGCTTTTGATATGGCATCTAATTTCGTCTTTATCTTGAGCGTAAAAACTTATTTTTGCCCATGTAGAATAGGCAGCGTATTCTTTGAATGCGTAAAAAATAACTTGGATCAAGAATATGTCACTAAACGATAACCTGGGTCTCTGTGCAAAAATCATCATCACAGCCGTCCTCTCGACCATCGTGCAGTACGTTTGTCAAAAGTCAGGTTCACTGATTTGTCTGACAAATTTATTCGAGGAATATGAAGAGTTCCTCGTACAACTTCACGTTGCATTAAAAACAAACGTATTTTAAACTTTACCAGGAGGGTAAAGCAACCTTTTACGCAGAACAGTCTTGAAGCACTGTTTTATGCGGACAGCTCTGAAGCTCTACTTTACGCCAAACAGTTCTGAAGCCCTATTTTATGCGGACAGTTCTAAAGCTCTACTTTACGCGAAATAGCTCTGAAGCCTTATTTTATGCGTACAGCTCTGAAGTCATATTTTATGCCACACAGCCTTGAAGCTCTATTTTACACGAACTTCATGTATGTTGGGGGTTTTTGACTGTATAATACGCGTACAATTCCCCAGCATATTTTATGCTTCTACAAGACCCCCTTCAAAGTTTTCAAATTCCTCGTAATTTGAAATACTTTGAATGAAGCATGAAATGGTCAAATTTAACTCGTTCTTCGAGGCCAATTTTTTGGCGATATTTAAGAAGTTGTTGGGATTTGTTTGTTCTCTTCTTCCTATATAAGGGCAAGCAAGTGAACTTGTTTTTCCATACTTCCTTAACCACAAAGATGGCTGCTGAGATTCATTGGGCTGAACTGAGAAAGAAGAAGATTATGCTCTTCCAGCATGTAAGGAGCCGTAAAAAGAGACGTCTTCGAGCAAATATTCTTTGCAATGATGGACCATGGAAGGATATCATAGCTTGCTTTGCTCGAGATAATCAGCGATTTTATATGGCAATTCGCTCAAGAGAGAGGAAGGGTCTCATTAGACCACACAGCTTGCTAGCTGTATTTTCCTCCATTATAAAGTTGGACCCTGGTGGGCAGCTTGGCCGTGTCTTCCAATATTGTGTTGGGTCTGAATCCCTAACACAATTCTAAGCATGGCCGCCGATGACGTATGGGGGTGGGCTTGAATAATTTAAACAGGCCCAGTTTTGTATCCTCCCTCCATTCACCATTTTTTTAGCCCCTGGCCGAAGAAGTGTTGTAGAAGAAGAAATGAAGATCTCCATCAGACGAGAACCTAGTGTAATAGATTCCCATCAAATGTAATCGTGATATTGAATATTAATGAAAACTCCTTTGTAAAAAAAATAGATTTCCATCATATGTAATCATGATTAATAAACTTGTCTTCTTTTATACACTACTGATTTGCCATGTTGCTGTGAGGAAGTCTGGTAATACGTAGCTTCAACCTTCTTGAGTAATTTTTACACAAACTCAGATAAATACGCATCCAGTCACGTCCCAACTTTTACGCGTAAAGGAAGATGCGTAAAAAGCTCTTTAGCATTAAATTGTCTTAAAAATCCAATCATCATGCTATTTTTGGACGAGGAGTCACATAGAATTTTGAACTGTCATTTCTCCTTCGAAGAACAACTGTTCAGAACATCATCTTCAAAAAAATGGCTTCTCGAAAGATTCTCGAGACAGGACAAGAAATGTCTGCCGAACAGGCCATCCCTGAACTAGATGTAAAAGATTCTGGCTAAACTTCGAATGAACTATCAATGGCCAAAAAGTCATCTTCAATGAAGACAGACATTTTTAGGAAACTCCTTGGCCCTTCGTCGGATGAAGTCCTTTCGACTGGGGACTCGGTACCAACCATTAGCTCCTCGTAAGGCAACTCGGTACCAACGATTAGCTCGAAAAAGTCAAGGATATGACTCGGATCTGGGACATACCTACACAATTGAGATACATGAAACACATCGTGCACCTTACGTAGCGAAGGCGGAAGGGCAAGTAGATAAGCAACATCGCCCACCCGTTCGAGAATATCGAATGAGCTGACGTATCGCGGACTAAGCTTTTGGAGAACCCCGAATCTAATGACTCCGTGGGTTGGCAAAATTTGTAAGAATACGTGGTCGCCACCACAAAACTCTAAAGGCCTACAATACTGATATGCCCAATGTCGATGTCTATCTTGCGCAACCCGAAGTCGCTCTCTGATTTGCTTGACAACTTATACTATCTGCGTGATCATCTCTGGGTCTAACATCTTTCGCTCACCTATATCATCCCATGCCAATGGTGATCTACACTTCCTCCCATGTAATGCTTCGAAGAGTGCCATTTGAATACTTGTTTGATAACTGTTGTTGTATGAGAACTTAACGAGATGAAGGTGATCTTCCCAAGACCCTCCAAAATATAAGGTACAAGCTCGTAGCATATCTTCCAAAGTCTGAATGATTCTCTCTGATTGTCCGTCAGTTTGTGGATGATAACCGGTACTGAATCTTAACTTGGTGCCCAAACTCTGGTATAAACTCTTCCAAAAATGTGAAGTGAACCGAGTATCTCGATCTAATACGATACTCACTGAAACACCGTTTTGTCTTACTATCTGTCATATGTACATCTCCGCTAAATGCTCTGTGGATTGCCCTAATCGAAAAGGAAAAAAATAAGCTATTTTTGTGAGACGGTCCACTATTACCCAAACTGTATCACGACCAGTCGGGGACCTAGGTAAACTGGTCACAGTCTATCGTGACATATTCCCACTTCCACTCCGGAATAAGAAGCGAATGTAATAATCTTGCCGGTCTTTGTTGGTCGGCCTTCACTTGTTGGCATACCAAACATCGAAAAATGAATCGTATTATTTCCTTATTCATCCCGTTCTACCAGAAATATTGATTGATATCTTGATACATCTTGGTACCTCCTGAATGAATTAAATACTGGGAACTGTGTGTCTTGGTCATTACTTCTTGCCGGATATCTCCATTTGGACAAAGACGATTTTCAAACCTAAGAGTTCCATCTTCATGAATCGTCAACTCTTTCCTGAGACCAGACTCACATTTCGCCCGAAGCTTCTGAACTCTCGGATCCTTTGCCTGAGCTGCCTTAATCCTCTCTATAATGGTAGATTGTACCTGTAAACTATCAAATACTCCTACGTCTTATGGATGTACTATCTCGGTCCCCATTTCTCGAAGATCTTCTAAGATGTGTCGCTGCGATGTCAACATAAATGTACTATCTCTCCTACTAAGAGCATCTGCTACCACATTTGTCTTTCCTGGATGATACTGAAGTTCCACATCATAGTCTTTTATCAATTCTAGCCACCTTCTCTGCCTCATGTTCAAGTCCTTCTGAGTGAATAGATACTTTAAGCTCTTATGATCCATAAATATTTTCACCCGATCACCATACAAATAATTTCTCCACAGCATAAGTGCAAATACTACCGCCGCCAACTTCAAATCGCGAGTCGAATAATTCTTCTCATGATCATGAAGCGACCACGATGCATAAGCTATCACTCTTCCATGTTTCATCAACACACACACCCAAGTTCTTTGCCTAACGTATCACAATAAACTGTAAACCCTCCAGAATCTACTGAAAGTGTGAGAATCGAAGCTGAAATCAATCTCTTCTTTAATTCTTCAAATAATGTCTGGCACTCTACTGACCAGTCGAAATTAGCCTCCTTGTGCTTAATCGAGTCAGCGGTGATAAAATTCTTACTAAGTGTGCCATGAATCTTCTGTAGTATCCTGCCAATCTTAGGAAACTACCCACTTCAGCTACTATCTTAGGAACTGGCCAACTCTCTACGGCCTCAACCTTCTTTAGATCTACTGCTACTCCCGTTCCAAAGATGATGTGACCCAAGAATAACACGTGATACAACCAAAACTCGTACTTGCTGAGCTTTGCGTATAACTGGTGTTCCCTCAAAATACGTAAGACCTTCCGAAGATGCTCTTTGTGCTTCTTTTTGCTACTGGAATAGACTAGAATATCTTCTATGAAAACCACCATGAACTAATCTAGATACGGCATAAAAATGTGGTTCATCAGATCCAAAAATATCGCTGGAGCATTAGTCAATCCGAATGGCATAACTAAGAATTCGTAATGCCCATATCGTGAAGTAAATATTGTCTTAGGTATATCTTTCTCCCGAACTCTTACTTGATGATACCCTGATCGAAGATCAATCTTAGAGAAAACCTTGACTTTACTCAACTGATCAAATAAATCATTGATCCTTGGTAATAGATACTTGTTCTTCATTGTTACTGCGTTCAACTGTCTGTAGTCGATACATAACCGTGATGACCTATTATTTTTCTTCACTAGAACCACTGGCGCTCTCCAAGATGATCCACTGGCTCAAATAAACTTCTTTGACTTCAGTTCTTCTATGTTGGTACAGTATATCAAGCTCTAATATTGCCATTTGGTAAACTTTACAAGATATTGGCCCTGCTCCAAGGATCAACTCTATATAAAACTCAACATCTCTTACTTGGGGTAACCCTGGTAGTTCTACTTGTTTTGGGTATGTAATATAAACGAGAAAAGATTTGATAAATACAGGAAAACGAGGTCTTGTACGAAGACCCGCCCCTTCTTTTATTGTTTACAAACAAGATTGTACAGATCCGATCCTACGAGGATGTCTAAGTACAATTTATTTAATATGGGTGAATATTACTATAGGTGTCTGATCTGCAGTCGATCACTTTAGCCCTTGGACCACACGATGTTGAAGAAGTGCCGTGGAAG
Organism: Iris macrosiphon; assembly: GCA_036927795.1. Classification (NCBI taxonomy): domain Eukaryota; kingdom Viridiplantae; phylum Streptophyta; class Magnoliopsida; order Asparagales; family Iridaceae; genus Iris; species Iris macrosiphon. Next base: position 94,373,020 of record JAYESA010000001.1, read on the forward strand.
ACAGGTAGCAGCTTCGAGGATTGCTGAAGAGGGTGGATGCCCGATGCCAAAGTCGTCGATCCCTTCTCTTTGCCTGAGCTCCGGATTCTTCTCTCTCTCTCTCTCTCTCTCTCTCTGGACCCTCCAATTTGTCGACCTTGTTCCTCATTGATAGAGGTCTCTATTTATAGAGTTTTAGTGACAGTGACCACTCAATCGGTGTAAAAATCGAGTAGTAGAAAGTACAGCACCCTTTTACACAACGGTTAAAATAACCAATGCCTGCGTATAGATGATCCTTTGAATGAGCGTGTGATGCGGGTCCAACTAAGGGACAAAACGCGTATAATCGCTATGAAGATCACGACGTAGAAGCCACGTAGGTAGGTATCCATCGTGTAGAAGAGGTTGGCATAGAAGCCAAATGTCTGTCACCATGGCATAGAAGCCAAATAGTTATCAAACCGGCATAGAAGACGAATAGGCGTAGAAGCCGAGTGGTCATAAAGGCCGAGCAGGCGTAGAAGCCGAGTGGTCATAAAGGCCGAGTAGGCATAGAAGCCGAGCAGGCACCGAAGCTGAAAAGGCGTAGAAGCCGAGTGGGCACCGAAGCTGAATAGGCGTAGAAGCCGAGCAGGCACCGAAGCTGAATAGGCGTAGAAGCCGAGTAGGCACCGAAGCTGAATTGGTACAGAAGCCGAGTGGATGTTGACGTTTTAGCCGAAATTACGGCTTTTGGAGATATAATCAAATCCCCAGCATTAATTGTGGAGATTTGCCATCATCCGGTGCATTAAATGCAAAGGCGTGTTTTGAAGGTCTATCACCCTTCTGTGCATCAAGCGTAGAGACGTGCCTCAGGCATCTGTCAATATTCGGCGCATTAATTGCAGAGACGTGCCTTGAGGGCCTGCCACCACTCTGTGCATAAAAATATAGAGACATGCCTCGAGCCTCGTACGGAGTGCAGCTTTTGACGTGGCAGGCAGTTTGTCTTCCGCGGAGCGTAAGGAGCTCTCATCTGCCTGTAAAAAATTGGGCAACGCGTTCCTCTGTTTACGTAAAAGCGGTTTACGCAAGGGAAATGGCAGTAAATGAAAGCCTGGGCTACAGTGCTGCGCCATCATTATAGCCGTCGCCTGGGTAGTCGAGCAGTATCCTTTTGTCAGAAGTTGAGGCATCATGTTCATTGTAGGATCTGACAGGTTCATTGCAGGGTCTGACAGGTTCATTGCAGGGTTTGACAGGTTCACTTCGGAGAATGCGAAGCGTCCCTCGTACACTTCAATGCTGCACTGAAAAGAGGATGCGTTTTATGCCATATAGGCGATGAAGCAACCCGTTTATGCTGAAGCAGCCTGGGCATACTGCCCTACGCGGATGGTCCTTGAGCCTGTATTTTACTGGTGCTCGGCGGAGAAGCTCTGTCTGCATGTTTGAAGGCTCTGAAGACCTCTATTTATGCTGCTTTGCATCAATATGCTGCATAGAGCTATCCAGCGTATTTTTTATGCTTCTACAAGACCCCCTTCAAAGCTTTTAAATTCCTCCTAATTTGAAATGCTTTGAATGAAGCATGAACCGCTCCTCGTAACTTGAAACATTTCTGAATGGAGTTTTGAAATGGTCGAGGCTAACTTTATGGCAGATTTATTGGGGACCGGTACCCTCTCTCGCCTATAAAAAGGCTGAGGAGTTCTCATGTTCTTCTCACACTTCCATCACCGTACAAAGATGATGGCCGGAGTTTGTCGGATCGACTTGAGGAAGAAGGAGATCATGCTCTTCCAGCATGTAAGGAGCCAAAAAAGATGGCATCTTCGAGCAAATATCCTCTGCAACGATGGATTATGGAAGGATATCATAGCCTCCTTTGCTCGGGATAATCAGCAACTTTGTATGGTGGTTCTTCGGGAGAGACGAAGAATCGTATTTCACCACGCTGCTTGCAAATGGCACCTTCTCCCGTTACCTCTGGTGACGAGAGGCAGACAGACCAGCTCTGTCCCGGTTTGAGTGGCGGTGGTCTGTAGGAAAGCAGAATTACCCTGCTTTCCTTCTGTTGGAGGATGGGTCTATGCCCATTTTTGTATCCTCCTGCCACTGATCATCTTCTTGGAAGAAGAGGAAGACCATCACAAACGTGAGAACCTGTCAGAACAGCTTCTCGGTGCGATCTTCAGACGATGATGAGGAAGCCCTTTGTAGACGGGGTTTCCCTCAGATGTAATCATGAAAATGAAGAAAAACCCTTGTAGACTGGATTTCCCCCATATGTAATCATGACTTTAATCTTTAATAAAATTGTCTTTCTTCTTCATATGATCATCTTGCCATACTTTGCTGTGAAGTCTGAATATGTGCAGCTTCGACACGTCTGATTCTTTACGCCGACTCTGTTTAGAAAGAGTGCTAGGTCCTGTCCTGTCTTTTACGCATGACTTAGTGATACGTAGAAAGCCGCTTTAGCATTCGAGTGTTCGAACTGTCCTGCTTTTTAGGAGTGAGAAACCGCGTAGAATTCTGAACTGTTACTTCTGATAAATAAAATTTCTTTGTTCAGACATCATCCTCAAGAATGATTTCTCGAAAAATCCCTTGGAACAGGGCGAGAAATGGCTGTCAAACTGATTTGCCATCTTGGTAGATGAGATATTCAGACTGGAGTCTGGATGAACTTCGAATCGACCCATGAGGGAGAGTAATTTTTTAATGTTTGAACTCTGTATGCTTCTGGTACTTAGGATATCTTGAGGTCAAGAAGGAGTATCTTCTGTATGAACTCCTGTAATTGACCGCCTTGAGGATCGTTCAGATGTACGCGTACTTCTGGCCTGCATATCTTTCGGATGTGAGGGAAGTCATGGAGCGCAAAATCATAAGTTGGCAGCCTCTGAGCATAAACTAAACACCATCGAGCGTGAGATCGTAGACTTGTGGTTCCTGAGCGTGAAATCGTAGGTTTGTGGCCTCTCGAGCATAAAAGCTACCGAGCACAAAGGCATCCGGGCATAAAACCCGACTTGTAGCTGTCGAACGTAAAGTCGTAGATTCGTAGCCGTCGAGCGTAGAAAGCTCTTTTAACGTAGAACTGTAGATTTGTTGCTTCCGAAAAGAAAATTTTTCGAGTGTGAAGTTGTGGATCCGTCGCCTCTGAGCGTAAACTAAGCGCCACCGAGCGTGAGATCATCGATTTGGTATCTGCTGAGCGTAAAGTCGTAGGTTTGTCGCCTCTCGAGCATAAAAGCTACCGAGCACAAAGGCATCCGGGCGTAAAAACCATAGACTTATAGCTTGCGAGTGTAAAACCGTAGATCTGTAGCTGTCGAGCGTAGAAAGCTCCTTAGCGTAGAAAGCACGAACCTGCTTTGCGCGAAAAACTTTTCGAATTCGCTGACTGTCCGCCTTCTCTGAATAAATAGGCTGACGTAGGATCCAATCATAACCGAATATTAATTAGGGTATTTTGTCCGGAATTCAAGGAGTCTCATCCGAACTCTATATATATCCCAAGTTTCTGAGAGAAAAACTTTCTACCCGTCTTCTGCGAGAGAAAGCTTTCGACTGTTCGAGTTCTTCTCCGTTTCTTCTTTGAGTCTTCAAAGTCTTCCAGCAATGGCTTTGAAGCATGTTTCCTCCACTAAGGGAAAGAAGGTTGATTCTTCTTCTCGTCCTTCCGCTCAAGCGAGAGCGTCTCTGGTTGGACAAGGCAAACTTTATTCTGAGCGGAGCATCCCGCCGACGAGTAGTGCACCCGACTTGGAAGGTAGAGCTTCTGGAAGGAAGAGAATGATTGAAAATCCTTCGCACACGTTGAACGTGACCGCACTAGGTCGTCTTCTGTGCTGATAGCCTCTTTGAGGAAGATGATGCATGGAGACGTTTCATCTTTTACGCCCACATTCCTAATGTGTCAGCGTAAAAACTCTAACTTTTCTGCAGTCGAGCGTAAAAGCTTTGACTGCCGAAAACTTGGTGTATACTATTAAAATTTTGATTTGTTATGCTTGTGGATGAAAATCCTGGCATAATAACTTATTTTAATTAATCTAGCGTAAAGCACAAACCGCATACCGCCCACCTTGAATTTTATATTAAGGAAATGGATTCCAGCGTAAAGGCTCAAGTTTCACAGTCTCGGCGTAGAGCACGGACTGTTGATTTTCCTTTTGGCGGATGTGTAAGTCTTGAAATGTCTAGTTAGGAACTGACGTGTTTCTTCTGTGCTTTTGCAGTTAACTTGCATGAGTCTCCGCTAGCTGAAGTGATGGGCTCTACCGCCGGGATGCTGTACTCCAACTATCTGGAGGATCTGTCACACGTGACATTTCCTATCTCTGGGCCCCAGTATCCCGAAGGAAGGGCATTTTTGATATCGGCTCAGGGCGAGCGAACGCTGCTGAACTTGATCAACGGGGAGCCCCTAACGTACGTAGACGGGGAGCAATACCTGAAGCCGGCTTTCCTCTTCGGGGACATGATCGATAAGCGGTCCCAGACAAAGCCCAAGAGAGAACTCTGGGTTTTCCCTATCGTAGATTTGGTCCTGTATCTGCCCATTATGCCGAGAGACTACCCCATCTCGGCCTTCTACCATGCTACGCATCCCAGGAAGATGTCGTGGACGCTGACTCCCGATCTTCATAGTAAGCCAGGGAAGATCTTTCATCTGAGAGGAGCTGATCAGGGGTCATTTGTCATCCGCCCTTCTGGATCTGTGACGCTGTGTACCCGGGCAGTGTCCCTAGTGAAGACAGCTTGGTGATCCAGCCGGTCCAATTACCGACTTTCTGTAATGATTTTATGGGGCGTGGGGGAGTGTACCCTAAGGTGAACCCTCGGTGTGGCGGGTGGATCACCCCTTCAAACCTTCGATGGGCTCGCTTAGTTGATTGGGCCCTGAAGCATTTCCAGACCGAGTTGGAGAACATCGGTCTATTTGCATCCGTGAGTGCCACCAGTGTTGGGTTACCTCCTAACCCTAACCTGTTTCTGGCACTGATGGAGCGATATATTTCGCTCACCGGGACTTTCGCCACTCCACTGGGGGAGTTGGGGTTGGCCCTGCACGAGATGGCAGAGATCTCAAGACTGCCGATGGGGGACACTCCATACGAAGAGTATGTTCCCACTAATCGGGAGCTGGGGGGTTCAGACCCTCGGGTAGTGGAGGTTTATCAGGAGCTGATGTGCCACTACCTCACCTGCACCGCTTTTATGATGAGTCCTCAGATTTGGCTCACACCAGCAAATGGACGTCTTATCTTTTCTTCCATCGGTCCAGGACTGCTAAGCCGGAGAAGGTATTGGAGGGCAAGGATCTGCCCGTGAATCCCCTGAGTGCACTTAATGCTCAGGTAGTTGACGATCTCATAGTGGATGCTGGTGCTCCGGACTGGTTCCTCGACGAAGGGACGGGGAAGTATCCTGAAGGCACTAAGGCCTATAGTTATTTGAGGCACTGTCGCAGGCCTCTGTCCAGGGAGGCTCAATTGGCTGACTTTCTCTCTATATGGCTGCGCCGAGTAGTAGTACCTGGCATCGCATCTGCGGACCGCATTCACCGCAATACGTTGTGGCCTGCAGTGCGTCTGGTGTTTGGGGTAAGACTGGGCTTGCTCCCTGCCATGGTGTGCCGTATACAAGCTGGCCTGAGGGCCATAAATGACGGGCTGCTCGTCGATGAAGTTCGGCGTGATAGCTTTCCCCGGATAGAATTACCATACCTGTATTTGATGGGGTGGTTAATTCTCCACAACCTGCGGGTGATGTCTCCCGGTTCCGGCAATAGTTCGGGGTATAGTTTCTTGTTGAATTACCGGAAGTCTTTCTGGAACGTGAACACGGTTATAGACTGTCGATGGACGCTAGGCTTCAGTCATAGTTGGAAGCTTTTTTGCACCGTCCCTCCTGTGCATCTCAATCAATCGGGGATTAGGCTCGAGGATTCGGGTAGGGAGAAGACAATTCTTTCCCCCGAAGCTTTTAATTGGTTGGTCTGTATCAAACCATCACATCTGCTGTACAGAAGTGAAGATCATTGCTTCTTGGAGCCCTACTTGCCTAGTCGGTTTGCCCGGCAGTTTGGGTATGATCAGTTGCACGTGGACAACGCCGTCACTAGCTTCAGGTCCAGAGGTGGACTCATTGATGGAGCGAGGGGATGGCGATATTTTATCATGGGCTGTACTGGGGCAATTTTTATTGTGCCCATGGTTACACTCTCCACAGAGCTGCGTATCCTGCATTCGTATGCCCAGTTCTACGTGGCGACGAACACCTTCCATCGCGATTTTGATATGCATGGAAGCTTTAGGGTGCCCTCTTCCAAGCCTGGGGGAAGGGTTGAAGTCCCCTCGGTTTCTTCCGACGAGGGTGAGTCCGTTACCCCGGATGAGCCTCTGGTGTCGGTTCCTAGGGGTGAAGTACCTCCGCCTGCAGGGGCTTTGGCAGTTCTTGGGAAGCGAGGGGCTCCTGTTCCCAAGGAGACTTCCCCTCGTAAGAGGAAGTAGAAGACGGTAAATCATTCTCTCCGGATTCCTGGCATTGAGGCTCTTGGAGGTGAGCTCGCATCTCCCCGTGCTGGGGACGATTCTTTGATTGGAGGTTCCTCGCCTTTTAGAGAGGGACCTTCTATAGTTCCGGCTGGTGGAGCCGAAGAATCTCAGCTGGACACTGGTGTCGCGGCTATTGCTTTAGGTAGTGGAGCGAGGTCGCCTTCGGGGCTGAGTATAATAAAGTTCCGTATACCTCTAGCCGGATCGGCATCGGGAGGGACTTCTGCCGCGCCTGCAAGTGCACCTAGCGCGATTCCAGCCGTTGAGCCTCGGTTGGATTTGGAGGAGGACTTGGAAGACTACCTGTCAGCTTCTGTTAGCAGACCCCCTTCCCCAGGTATGACAGCTCACCTAGCATCATTAAGAAATGATTTAGCTGTACAGGCTGCGGATGCGACATATATGCCGTCGGTCCCGGGTAAATGTCGTCTTCACGTTTTTTTTTCTTTTAGGAAAGTTAACATTATGCTGATATTAACTTCCTTTCGCCCTCCTTTCAGGGGAAGACCTCTTTGGGGAGGGCAGTGTAGATGCGTCCTCTGGCTCTGGCGGCGACACGAAGGTACCCGATTTTGAAGAGGAGACATCTTCGGGCGCTGGCTTGCCTGTCGAGGAGACTCCGATATCTCAAGAGGAGGACGAGCCTGTTGTCGCGACAGTGCCTCCTTTGAATACGTTGGCATCTTCGTCCGGTGTTGGCGCTTCTCCTTTCGTCGTAGCACCTGCTTAGGCGACGGCTGTGGCGACATCGTCTATGGTTATTCCTGGAGGAGAAGTTGCCACGATCGTGGACATTCTCCGCATTCATGCGGACCTAGTTGCGCTGACCGAACAGTACACCGGTATCTTCTACACCACTTTGAGAACGCTAATGTCAATGGTGTTGGCGAAGAAGCTGGACTTTGCATCGCTGAAGAGATCCTCTCAGTTCTTGATAGAGGCGATCCGGGAATTTGATGATACTGGGGTAGCTGACGCGCTGGAGGTGACGGTTAATGGTTTGGAGCAACCTATTAACGAGTACCTGCAGCTAGCTTGAGGCGGCATTGAAGCTCTGGTCCAGGCCAGGTACGACTCTTTGACTGCGCATCTTGTTAAAAAGAAGGAAAGTCTGAATAAATTCCTCGAGACCAACCAGCAGGAGGTTGATAAAGGAAAAGCCATTTTGGAGGAGACTATCGCCCTTCAAACGAAGTGCCAGGCCGAGCATGATGACAATGTAGCGAGGGTCCGCAAACTGGAGACAAAGCTTGCTCAGGCTAAGGAGTGGGCTTCTCAGTCGTCGGCAGGTCTAGATGTGGTGAAGGGCCAACTGGTCGTAGCACAACAGAACTTGGCGAGTGCAGGAGTCGCCCGTGCCGGTTTCCTTTAGGCTAGAGCCGAACTGTCCCTCCTGATAGATAACGAGGCACGGTTGGAGCGGGTACGCGCTGATGTCTTGAATTCCGGGGCTGAGAGGATGGCCGTACTGGCGCAGCAGCTTCGTGACCTGATCGCTCCTCCTTTATGATGTACTTTTGCTTTTGCTTTTCAAATGTACTCTTGCTCTTTTCTGGGAATAATAAAGAGGCTTTTCATCTGACTTTGTAGACCCATCATTTCAGAATATAAATGACAGGTTTGGGTGAATGTGATATCAGAGGTGGTATGGACGTGATATACTTTCGATAAGTTTTAGCAGAGCATATCTATTCAGGGGTCGTATGGACATGATAGAATATGATCCAACTAGTTTCGTTTTGAAAAGTAGTTTTGTCAGAATGAGATCTTCGCCATATTTTTTTTGAGCAGAGGAGGTTTAAGCATAGTACCTTTTCAGGAATTTGCCATTGATAGGAGCTATTAGCAGGTCTCTATTAGGCTGGGCTAACCTGTAAGCGCCGTTTGAGAACGTTGTCTCGATTACGTAAGGGCCTTCCCATTTGGGCTGGAATTTGCCTTTACTTCTGTGAGTAAGAATCATCGGCCTTCTTACAGCTAAAACTAGCTCGCCGACTTTGAACACTCTTTCCTTTACCTTTTGATTAAAAATTTTGGAAATACGTGCTTGGTAGAGCGCGATGCGCTGCTGAGCTTGGAGGCATTTCTCATCCAATCCTTCTAGCTCTTGAAGCCTTAACAGATCATTCTTTTCTTGAGTTAACTCGTTAGCCACGGCTATCCTGAGTGACGGAATTTGAATCTCGATGGGGAGAACCGCTTCACTCCCGTAGACCAATGAGAATGGCGTGCAGCCTGTCGACGCTCGTACCGTGGTGCGGTATGCCCAGAGATATTTTCCCAGCTTCTCGTTCCAATCTCTCTTGTTCGAAGAGACGAACTTCTTCAAGAGTTTGATAATGGTTTTGTTGAAGGCTTCCGCCAAACCATTAGCAGCCGAATAATAGGCCGTAGAGGCCACATTTCGTATTCGATTTTTATCACAAAATCGGTGGAACGTATGGCTGATGAACTGAGGCCCATTGTCATGGATTGTCCTTCGGGGAACCCCAAAGCGATAAATGATGTGATGCTTGATAAAGCTGGTCATATTAGATGTTTTCACCTTAGTAAGAGGGATCACCTCTGCCCATTTGGAGAAGTAATCCGTGATGGCCAGTATGAACAAGAAGACGGGTGAATAGGACCGATGATATCCATTCCCCATGCTTCGAAAGGCCAGGATGCAACCGTAGGATGTAGATGTTCGGACGGTCGATGTATGAAGTCCGCATGAACCTGACAGGCTCTGCATTGTCTGGCATACTGGATTGCGTCTGCGATCATGGTGGGCCAATAATAGCCCATTCTCCTGATACGATCCTGTAGCTTAGGACCCGGTTGAAGCGCCTCGCACACGCCATCGTGAGCTTCACGGATAATCCGCTGTGCTTCATCACCAGAGAGACATCGTAATAAGAGCCCGTCGTAAGACCGGCGATATAGGCATTGCGACGATGCGTCAAAATAGAAGCGTAATAATCGTATTTTGACAGATATTGCTTCTTTAGGATCTTCTGGCAAGATTCGGTATGCTACAAAATCTATAAAGGGACTTCTCCAGTCTCTCCTGGACGGATCTGCGTCCACCGTGTAGCTATGTTCTATATGAAAGTTATTTTTCATACAGAATAAATATCTGTTAAGAAGGATTACCGAATTCTGCCTTCTTATAGGGGTAGCTAAATCTGCAGCTAGACTGGCTAGGGCATCAACTTCCAAATTCCGAGACCGAGGTACATGCACAGGAAGAATCCCTTAAATGTCACGGCTATCTCGACTGTTGCTCGGTGATAGGGGATGAGGTCGGGATTCCGGACTTCATATATTCCTCTGACTTGATTGACGATCAGCAGAGAATCATCGAAGGCTTCCAGATATTCGACCCCCAGCTCTTTAGCGACTTGGAGCCCGATTAGTAGAGCGTTGTATTCCGCCACATTGTTAGAACAGGGCTCGCTAAGAGAATATGCTCGGTAGATAACGAGTTTATCAGGAGTGACCAGGACGATCCCTACTCCTGAAACTACGTTTCCCCTGGGACCAGTCCTGGAGGCGCCATCGAAGAACATTTGCCATGTGTCACCTTCTGTTGCGGAATTATACTCTGCGACTTCGTCGGGAATATCCTCGTACAGTTTGGAGGCTTCCGGGATCGGATGAGTAGCTAGAAAGTCAGCCAATGCTTGGCCTTTTACGGACTTCTGAGGGACGTACACCATGTCATATGGCGTTAATAACATCGCCCAAGTCGCGAGTCAGGAATTAAGAACACTTGGCTTGCTCATCAGTACCCGCAGAGGATTGATCCTGGAGATGATGTGAATGGTTTGGCCCGTGACATAGTGTCGCATTTTCTGGATAGCGAACATTAGGGCCAAGCATTCTTTCTCCATGGGGTTGTACCGGTGTTCGGCTCCGACCATCATTCTGCTGAGGTAGTAGATAGCCTGCTCGTGGCCCATATCGTTCTTTTATGCGAGAAGAGCTCCCAAGGAATGATCCATTGCTCGGACGTACAGCACGAACGGTCTACCTATGACAGGAGGTACCAGAACTGGTGGACTGGTGAGGTAGCGCTTGATATCCCCGAACGCTTGCTGACAGGCTTCGTCCCATATGAAGGATATACCTTTCTTCATGAGGCGCGAAAAGGGTTGGCATCTCCGGGATAGGTTGGATATGAATCTCCGGATATAAGCCAGACGGCCTTGAAATCCCCGGAGTTCCATCAGATTGCGGGGCAGTGGCATTTCTAATATGGCCTTGACCTTATCAGGGTCCACTTGAATGCCTTTGGCGGTGATAACAAACCCCAGAAATTTGCCACTAGATACCCCCAGAAAGGACTTCGTAGGGTTCATTTTGAGCTGATGTTGGCGCATTAATTCAAATACTGTCTTCAAGTCTTGGATGTGATTATCCCTGAGGCAGCTTTTGACAGCTATATCGTCCACGTAACACTCCACTGTCTTGCGTAAATATTTATGGAATATGCTGCTCATAGCCCGTTGGTACGTAGCCCCGGCATTCTTTAATCCGAAGGGCATGACCGTATAGCAATATACCCCCAGTGGTGTCCGGAAGGCAGTATGCTTCTCGTCTTCAGGATGCATCTTGATCTGATTGTATCCTAAAAATTTGTCCATGAAAGACATACGTTCAAAACCGCATGTATTATCAATCATGACGTCTGTGATGGGAAGAGGGAACTCGACCTTGGGGCAGGCTGCGTTCAGATCTCGGTAATCGATGCAGATACGTACTTTCCCATTCTTCTTCATGACCGGGACGACATTGGCGACCCAATCGGGATGTTGCTCCTCACGGATGAAGCCGCAGGCTATCAACTTTTTGACTTCAGCTTCAATGGCATCCATCATGTCCGGGCGGAACCGGCGTTGGTGCTGCTTCACAGGCTTTGAGTCGGGCAGGGTATTGAGCTTATGAGTGGCTACCTTTGGATCAAGACCCGGTATGTCCTCATAATTCCATGCAAAGACGTCGATATACTCTTTTATCAGCTGGGTAATTTCTTTCCTTCCTTCTTCGGAAAGGTTGTTACTGACAAATATCGGCTTTGATGAAAGCTCATCCCCTACGTCAATCTGGATAACTTCATCTTTAGTGGGAGGTTCCCTTTGCTCGAAGCAGAATTCCCATTGTATATCCATCTGCTGAGCCCAAGCGTCATTCTCGAATGGTTCGAATTCTTGTTCGTCTGATTCGAAGGAATCCGTCGCTACCATATTTGCTAATAATGCTTGCTCGAGAGCGTGAGATGAGTCGGAGGGCGATGCGCCATTTTGAAAAGAGGAAAAGATATCCTCGTTTGACTTGGAAGTCGTAAGGGAGGTGGCATACCCTAACCCGAAATGGGTTTGTTGATAGTCGGGATTGTCGAGCAGTGGTATTCGTCTGCCTTTCCCGTAGTTGAGACCTGGTTCCATCCTCAAGTTGTAACCCATATTTTGCATGATCTTCAGGGCTTGCGGGCTGTACCTGTGAACTTGTATTTCACCAGTATCGTCATCGACGGAATCCTCTTGTATAGTCTGTTCGTTGCGCATGCGGCCGAAGACTATTGAACGCTGACCGTCGCAGATAGGTGGAACAATGAAGATAGAATCCTCATGTGGTCCATACGTCGTGGTGACATTGGATGATGATGCCACTTCCCATATGTACGGATCATAGGAATCTATAGCTGCCAAGAATTTTCGTGCTATAGGCTCTACATCATCATGGGGAGAGGGTTCCTGGTTTGGAACCTGAGCGTTGATATACCGAAAATGAGGTCCATTGTTATTATCAGAAACTGCATTCCTGGTTGCATTTACATCACTTGGCCGCTTGTTGTGCCGAAGGTTGATGATTAAGGGTGGAGGCTTCTGGTTCAGAGTGATCACTAGAGGATCACCTCCTTTCCCTGACTTGGTTTTGTTCAGGTGGATAGCCATAGGCTATGTGGCTTTTGGACGAGTAGTCCGCCCTTTCACCTTGATTGACAGAGGTTGCTTGGCAGAAGGTTCTTCAGGCTCCCGGTGGGATTCGCTCTCTGCTTGTGCTGACACCTCTTCCGTGTAGTCTTGAGAGTATAACACGGTGTCGGAGTAGTAGGATTCTACTTCTTTAAACAGGTTTAGGTCAGCAACCTCCGTTTGTACTGTCCCTTGGGCGTCTACATATTTGAAGCATTGATGTAGGGTCGAAGGAACGATGTTGTGGTCGTGGATCTATGGTCTTCCCAGCAAGATGTTGTAGGACACCTCTGAATCGATGACGTAGCATGTAGCCACCGATCTGAGGTTGCCAATCTGGATCCTCAGGCGAATTTTTTCCAACGACTTACTTCTTCCGGCGTTGAAACCCACAATAGTAGTGGTGGTGTAAGCCAGTTCGCTGGTAGGAATCCTCAGTGGTCTGAGCAGACTATGAGGAATGATGCTGATTGAGGATCCCGGATCTATGTGAATCCGGTCGACTTCCATGGAATCGACGTACCCGGTGTGGTAGAGGGGTCTGTCATGTCTGTTATGTTTTAACAGCATGTCGTCTTGAGTGAAAGTGATGTTTGGGACCACCTCCATCACACTGTCGCATCGAGGATATGCCGCGGGTTCTTCGTCGGCGGACTTGAGTTGGGTCAAGTATGTATCCTCCTGCATCAACGCTTTACTCAGGGCTAGACGAGTGTCTTGGGAGAGCCTGAGTAGCTCGAAGATGGATAATCTGGCTGGTGTATTAGCTAGTTGGGCCAAGATGTCGAAGTTGTACGGCTTCTCTAAACCTTTGTTTTGAACGTTTTTCACAGGTTTATCGAAGTGTACTTCTTTCTGCTTCCCCTTCTCCGCCGAAGTTGGTCTCGAAGGACCGGCCTCTGGTACGGTGGGTTCTGGTTCTGAAAGCTTGGTAGGTGAAGCGTCTGCAGGTGCGTCTTCCTGACTTGCTCCGTAGTCCTTGAAGTAAGCCTTTCCTGAACGGGTTGTTGTGGCAAAAACCTCGTCTTCGTCTGATGTCGAAGAAGTTGCAACCATATGGCAGGGTTTGCATTTGGAGTTCTTCCTGGACTTAGCTTTAGTAGCATTAGTCTCTTTTTCGAGCTCCGATACCAAGTCGGGGTGAACCCACATAATCTCGCCTTTCTGGGTAGTTAGGGGTAACAGGTCATGATTTTGACCCCTAGCCGGAGAGAGATTAACGATGTTCATCGTTGTCCGGGAAATAGGTGTAACACCGTCCGGTACTTCTTGGGGAGGCAGATTGCCAAATTGCAGAGAGATCATGTTGGCCGTGACCGTCTTCTCGCTATTGCGCAGAGTGATGGCTTTAGCATCGATCAGCTATTGGATCTTCCTTTTCAGTATGTAACACGCCTTTGTCGGGTGGTGTACGTATCTGTGGAAGAGACAATAATCTGGGTCATCGACTTCGTCGGCCCTCCCAGGGTATCTGATGCTGGGTAGCTGAAGCTTGCGTTCCTCTCTCAACATATTGAAGATTTCAACGATGTCACCTTCTTTGAAGAAAAAAGTCCCTTTTGGTAGTAGGGCTCCTGTTGCCTGAGTTTTATAATTTTCCGGGAAGATTGTCGTCGTTACATCATCTTTGGATCTTGAGGAAATTCTACCCCCGGCCTTGGACGTCACTTTGTTCCGTCGAGGTAAGTTACCCCTAGACATGCCGTGGCCTCTGGCCACAGAAACTGATTTATCAGGAACTGCCTCTGGTTGTACAGGATTGGATCTCAGAATTTTTTGTCTCATAAGAGACGCAGTATATCCCAACCCGAAACGAGCTTTTTGATGGTGAGAATTACTACGCACCGGCGTTCGTCTACCTTTCCCATAGTTGAGACCTTGTTTCAGTTTTAAATCATAACCCATGCTTTGTATAATATTTAATGCTTGCGGGCTATACCTGTGGGTTTGTATCCTGCCAGTTTCAGACTCGTGCAATTCCTCCTGTACGATCGGGGTGTTCCGTCTGCTACCGAAGATTATCGGATGCTGATCGTCGCGGGTTGGTAGAATAATAAAGATAGAATCTTCGTGTGGTCCACCTGTCATGACGACATTAGACGTTGATGTATCTTCCCATAAGATTTCCCCGTGTTTGACCATTAGGGGAACTGAAGTCTGTTTATGACTCTTCTCTTTGCGTTTCCGGACCAGATAATCCCGTAGGTCAGGAGGATTTACAGAAGAAGAAGATGATGGCTTGTTCCTTCTATTCCCATTGGTGGGCATGCGGACGATGGGAGTCATAGTCTTCCCTGTGCCACCCGTATACAACAGGTTGGCCATCTGGGTGGCGGATAATCTCTGGGGAGGGTGTCTTTCTGCAGCTAGAGCCTTCTTTACGCTTAGGGACTTCGCCTGGCGTAATTTGGAGCTTCGCTCTGATTGGCTTAAAGCTGAGGATGTCCTTAGGCGGCCATCAGCGTCTCGCGTAATTCGGAGGGCGTGCAGATTGTTCCCTTGCTGGCGTAAAGGCCGGGAAGTTGAGTGGTCCGCCGCTTGCTTTCCCTTGCGGAGATCACAGGGATCATCTGGTTCTCCGTAGAGGTCAGATGTTATTTTACGCGCGGGGCGTGTATTGTACTTCTGATTTAGCGCTGAGGCTTTATCAGAAGTTTTGTTTATTCCGCTAGGGACGGGAGACTGAATTTCACGTGCAGAACGCGGAGTATACTTCTGGATTAGCGTTGAGGCATTGCCAGAAGTTTTGTCGGTTCTGTCAGAGACAGGCGACTGAATTTTACGCGCAGGGCGCGGAGGTAGCAATGCTACAACCTCATTGGTCGGAGAGATCGGAGAGATTGGAGAACCCACAGGAATAGTAGAGGATGTCTTGTGCATCTAGACCTTACGCAGCTTCTTGTTGTTTTGGTCGGAGAGAGAGTGAGAGCTGCCCCTTGTTCAGAGGCAGACTGGTCGAACTGGACGACCAGTGTCCTTTTCACGGATCCCACGGATACCGTATCGTGTTGAGCAATAGCTTCCTCATAAGAAGAGAAAGACGTCCCCAGCAGAGTCGCCATCTTGTTTTGGGTATGTAATATAAACGAGAAAAGATTTGATGAATGCGGGAAAACGAGATCTTGTACGAAGACCCGCCCCTTCTTTTATTGTTTACAAACAAGATTGTACAGATCCGATCCTACACGAGGATGTCTAAGTATAATTTATTTAATCTTGGTGAATATTGCTATAGGTGTCTGATCTGCAGTCAATCACTTTAGCCCTTGGACCACACGATATTGAAGAAGTACCGTGGAAGACAGGTAGCAGCTTCGAGGGTTGCTGAAGAGGGTGGATGCCCGATGTCAAAGTCGTCGATCCCTTCTTTTTGCCTGAGCTCCGGATTCTTCTCTCTCTCTCTCTCTCTCTCTCTCTCTCTCTCTCGACCCTCCAATTTGTCGACCTTGTTCCTCATTGATAGAGGTCTCTATTTATAGGGTTTTAGTGATAGTGACCACTCAATCGGTGTAAAAATCGAGTAGTGGAAAGTACAGCACCCTTTTACACAACGGTTAAAATAACCAATGCCTGCGTATAGATGATCCTTTGAATGAGCGTGTGACGCGGGTCCAACTAAGGGACAAAACGCATATAATCGCTACGAAGATCACGGCGTAGAAGCCACGTAGGTAGGTATCCATCGTGTAGAAGAGGTTGGCATAGAAGCCAAATGTCTTTCACCATGGCATAGAAGCCAAATAGTTATCAAACCGGCATAGAAGCCGAATAGGCGTAGAAGATGAGTGGTCATAGAGGCCGAGCAGGCGTAGAAGCCGAGTGGTCATAAAGGCCGAGTAGGCGTAGAAGCCGAGCAGGCACCGAAGCTGAATAGGCGTAGAAGCCGTGTCACGCCCCAGTCCCAAAATGATGAGGGACTGGAGAAGCGTGGCAATGGCCAGCAGCACGCACCGATGGACAACCCAATTTAATGGATCCATCAGGGCATGCTTAAGCTGTAGTCTAGCAGTATAATGTACAAGTCTCAGGTATTTCTAATCTCATCCACAGAAATAACACAGATTAAATGCCAGAAATAATGCTCTGGAAATAAATATGCAATATCAAATAAGGTTATCTCGGGAAACAAATCCGAGAAATATTCTGTTATATTTAAGGAAAATAGACAGGAATTGAAATGCTAAAAATGAAAATACTGTATAGCTGAAGCCGGGCTCAGGAGAAATCTTCGGCCACTACTTCGTCCTCTGTTCCTTGTTCTGCTCCAAGGAGTGCGCCGGTACCGTACACCTCTGGGTAGTTCTCTTCAGCTGTACCTGGGGACATAATCCGGATCCAGGTCCTCAGGGGACAGCAAGGTACAGAAAATACAAGCCAAAATAAATACAGTGCAGCAGTTAATTAAATAAGAGGGTAAGCTATGTAACCAGCTAAGTGATATGCAATATGAGAGCAGCACTAGAACTCAGGCTGAAGCCACTACAAGCTCTGTGTCGGGGAGCCTGTAGCGGCAATAACTATGAACTACACTATGTTATATACTATATTTTATATATAATATCAGCCTGTAGTCTGTGTGTCTCTCCCCACCCAATGTAATCACGCAAGCCATGACCATAACGTCTCATGTCCATGTCAGCGGGATTATAACTAATGCAGCAAGTCTGGTAGCTATGAATCAAAATGTCTAAGGATGTAACGTCTATGTCATATAACATGCATCCTATACAGAATCACCTTGAATGTCTCAGGAAGACTCTGTCTCATGAAATAGTGTCAAGTGTCATGGGTTCTGGTGTACTTGATAGGACAAGTACGAGAATTATCGGGTCTCGATATCCATGTCTATGTGACGTTACACAACCCCGCGAACGGAGTTGGCACCCGACTATGATCGGACACTAAGTACATCACACGTCTCCTAGGTCAAGCAGTTAAAACATGTTTAGATTTAATTCACAAGAAATCAAGTAAAGTACTATGTCAAGAATTACTAAGATTTGGCAGGCTTTATTTGTCCATTATTGCATGATTAAGTCCAGAAAATAATTAGCAAGCTGCAGGGTTTGGCAAGGTACACTTGCCTGTGGTTCCTGTTCCAATTGCGGCTCTGACTTCCGCTGGAATTGTAGGCGGTACTCCGATTGCTGAAACAAACATCACCATCAGATCCAGACAATATCAATCAACTAGAAATGCCTGTCCTTGGGTCCAATTTGGAGACAAGGGCAGAAACGGCAGTTTCGGGCCAAAACGGGGTCCACCGGTGGGCCCGCTTTGCACCGAAAAACGCGTCAGGGTCAACGGTCTCCAAATTCACCAAACTTAGTGTCAACAGGTCAGGAACGCTGATACGAACCCAACGGAACTTTCAGAATTGAATTCCGATGAGCCGATCACAAAATCGCCCGTCGAGCGGGGCCTGTGGGGCCCACGACACGCGATTTCGTCAACGTTCTCAGAATCGAACCAAACTTGACCCACAGGACCAGCGTATCGCTACGAGTCCGATGGCGCAAGTTTCGTTTTGATCCGACATGTGTACACAAAGTTAGGTAGAATTGCCGAAAGTACGGATACGGGGCGATGTCCGCGGATACGCGTTGATTCCGGGGTGCACGCACACCCGAATCAGCTTTCGCGAAAACTCACACGTCCGTATCGACGAGGCGCACGTATCTGTGAAGACCGTGCGCGACCAAGTCGTCCCGTTTGGTGGGGCGTACTCAGTTCCGGGGTGAAACAGGGTCTTGTTTTTTTCCTGTTTTTGGATCACGGTGTGCGATCGCCACAGGCCGCGATGTCCCGAACAGTTTATCCGGACACCGAGAGGGTCATGCAGGCTACGCGTAGGAATTTATAGAATCGAAAACGGAGATCAGGGTTGCAAGTTACGAATACCTGAAGGGGACCGAGAAATCGGGGCTTCGAACCGTGTCCGACACGCGTGTTCGTGTCCTGTCTGTGTCCACTGCGTGTCCGCGGCTAGGGCTCCCTGTGTCCGCGGTGTGTCCGGGTCTGCTGGAGGTCTGGCCGTCGGTCGGCGAGGTCGGGCCAGGGCTGCGGCGGCTCAGGCGAGGGGCGGCGACGCACCGGAGCGGCGGGGCGGCTCTCGAACGGCGGGGAGGGGTTGGACTCGGGGCGGCTCCGCCTGGGGAGGAGGAGGAAGAGGGAAGGCAGGTGGCGCTGCGCTGGGCGGCGCAGGGAGGTGGACGGCGGGTCTGGGATGAAGTCGGCGGCGGGTTCCGGCGAGCTAGGGTGGTTAGGGTTTCGGGTTCGGCGGTTGGGATGGAAGAGGGCGGAGGAGGAAGAGGGTTCTTATAGGGGATTCGGGGCGGAGGTTGGCCGAGGGCGACGTGGGGTCGTGGGATCCGGGGGTGGCGGTCGTGGCGCCGGAGAGCGCGGCGGCCGGCGGGATTTTCGGGTCGTGGCCGATCGTGGGAGCGGGTGGGGGTGACACGGGTCCGGGTTGGCGGGTGCGGGTCGGGCGGCGGCGGATCCGACCCGACCCGCTGGGCAGGGTCTGGGCCGGGCTGCTGGGCTCGGCCCACTGGGCCGGGCCGGGCCCGAAAAGAAATAAAAAAAAAAAAAAAACAATAATAATAATAATAATAAATAATAATAATAATAAATATCAGTTAATTAATTAAATAAATAATAAATACCTTTTAGGCATTTAAAAATAGGTCCGGGGCCCGATAAATTCCAGAAAAATTGTCCTAAGTCCAGTTTTTCATTTTACACCCAAAAATATTATTTTCATAATATTTTAATATTGTTTAATATCAATTAAAAATCATTGAATAATGAAAATCCTGTTTTTAAATTACAGAAAATTCCCAGAAAATTCCAGAAAATTGTGAAAAATCCAGTTTTTTAAAATTTTGAAAATTCAGGGGGTTTACAATCTACCCCCCTTAAGAAGATTGCGTCCTCGCAATCAAAGAATAACCGGTCAACAGAGATGACGCGGTCGCAAGCATCGTTTGAAAACACATCACAAGAGGCTTCAGGGAAATATCGTTTCCCTAAAAATCGAAAGTTTACACTTTCCAGGAAAATCTAGTTAAAACTATAACTTTTATGAAAACCAGGTTATTATTAACAAGTTGCAAATTACTAGGTTGGGGCTGAGGTCACGAACCAACGGGCACGAACTACAACAAGACTAGAACGGAAAACTATAAATCACTTACTCGCATCAGCGTCCTGCACAGTCATCGCATAAGCTTGTCCTCGTCTTTGAGGTAGATTCCTCTGCTGCTGTTGGGCTTGCTGGAAGAGTGTCGCCTGAGGTGCCAGAGGTGGCCTCGGTGCTGGTGAAGCTGGTTGGTTCGCCCTTGGTGCTCCATCTCGATGCTGGGGACAGTCCTTGGCTATGTGCTGATTGGTGCCGCAAATCAGGCACAATCCCAACTTGCGTCTGCAGTCCTTCTCGACATGACCTAGCTTGCCGCAGTAGTGACAGGTAGGAAGGGTCTGCGAAGTTGCCCTAGGTGGCTGGTTCGTGTGAGTTCTCTTTGCAGATTCTCCCGGTGGTGCTCTGTCTGGTGCTGAGGTGATTGGCCGCTTAAGGCGAGACTCTCTCCTGGTGACGCGTTCCATGCGTCGGGCTGCAGCGAGAACATCCGAGTAGGAGGTAGGTGCGACAGATCCGATGAGTTTCTGCAGCTCAATGTTCAGTCCGTCGAAGAATTTCTCGGCCTTCTCTTCCTCCGTCGGGATCAGGGTTGGGGCGAAGCGGCTCAGACGAATAAATTCCGCGTTGTACTCTTCCACTGTCATAGAGTCCTGAGTGAGACGGTTGAATTTGTCCCGCAGTTCGGATCGTACGATAGCCGGAATGTACATCTCTTGGAAGAGTCTGGAAAACTCCTCCCAAGTGACTCGGTCTGGTCCGAGTCGCGTCTCCTCAGACAACCACCAGTGGTGCGCGTTGCCTGTCAACTGTATTCGGACAGCAGTCATCCAGCGTTCCCGTGGAAGCTCAGCTGCTTCAAGTTGATGCCGTATGTTGGTGAGCCACTCGTGAACTTCTGTGGGCTCTTCCTTGCCGGAGAAAGTGCGAGGCTTCAGTTGGCGGAAGTCAGTGATAGAGCCTGTAGATGGCCGTCGAGCTGGTAGGTTGGCCTGCTCCAGTACAGTTACGATGCTGTCCCTCCAGAAGTTGGCTTCGCGACGCTGAGCCTCGTGTTGGACTTGTTGCTGGGCTTGCATCATCGCGTAGATCATTTGGAATATCTGCTGCCCGTCAATTGGCTTTCCTTGTGGGAGTACTGGGGTTGGTGGGACGAACTGCGGCGGAGGTGGAATGTCATCGCGTCGGAATCGGGAGGTAGGTGGACCTGCCTGCTGGCTCTGTTGAGTTGGTGGAACTTCTCCGACTGGTGTCACTTCGTCGTCATAGGTGACACCTGTAGCTTGTGGGGTTCCGACGGGAGTCTCGTTGCATTCTTGGGGGTCCATTTTCCTGTATCAAAAATAACCAATAAGAGGCGCACGGGAATCAAGGCAAGATGCAAGTAAATTATTTGAAGTCGATATAGAGATCAAAAACGATTCAAGCAAGTGGATGAGATCCTAAAAACTTATCCTATCTTATTGCAGGCCTGTTCGGTCCCTAAGTTAAAACCGAACAATTTAGTCGGTGACCTGCATGGGCCACCACAAAAACCATGTCACGCCCCAGTCCCAAAATGATGAGGGACTGGAGAAGCGTGGCAATGGCCAGCAGCACGCACCGATGGACAACCCAATTTAATGGATCCATCAGGGCATGCTTAAGCTGTAGTCTAGCAGTATAATGTACAAGTCTCAGGTATTTCTAATCTCATCCACAGAAACAACCCCGCGAACGGAGTTGGCACCCGACTATGATCGGACACTAAGTACATCACACGTCTCCTAGGTCAAGCAGTTAAAACATGTTTAGATTTAATTCACAAGAAATCAAGTAAAGTACTATGTCAAGAATTACTGAGATTTGGCAGGCTTTATTTGTCCATTATTGCATGATTAAGTCCAGAAAATAATTAGCAAGCTGCAGGGTTTGGCAAGGTACACTTGCCTGTGGTTCCTGTTCCAATTGCGGCTCTGACTTCCGCTGGAATTGCAGGCGGTACTCCGATTGCTGAAACAAACATCACCATCAGATCCAGACAATATCAATCAGCTAGAAACGCCTATCATTGGGTCCAATTTGGAGACAAGGGCAGAAACGGCAGTTTCGGGCCAAAACGGGGTCCACCGGTGGGCCCGCTTTGCACCGAAAAACGCGTCAGGGTCAACGGTCTCCAAATTTACCAAACTCAGTGTCAACAGGTCAGGAACGCTGATACGAACCCAACGGAACTTTCAGAATTGAATTCCGATGAGCCGATCACAAAATCGCCCGTCGAGCGGGGCCTGTGGGGCCCACGACACGCGATTTCGTCAACATTCTCAGAATCGAACCAAACTTGACCCACAGGACCAGCGTATCGCTACGAGTCCGATGGCGCATGTTTCGTTTCGATCCGACATGTGTACACAAAGTTAGGTCAAATTGCCGAAAGTACGGATACGGGGCGATGTCTGCGGATACGCGCTGATTCCGGGGTACACGCACACCCGAATCAGCTTCCGCGAAAACCCACACGTCCGTATCGACGAGGCGCACGTATCTGTGAAGACCGTGCACGACCAAGTCGTCCCGTTTGGCGGGGCGTACTCAGTTCCGGGGTGAAACAGGGTCTTGTTTTTTTCCTGTTTTTGGATCACGGTGTGCAATCGCCACAGGCCGCGATGTCCCGAACAGTTTATCCGGACACCGAGAGGGTTATGCAGGCTACGCGTAGGAATTTACAGAATCGAAAACGGAGATCAGGGTTGCAAGTTACGAATACCTGAAGGGGACCGAGAAATCGGGGCTTTGAACCGTGTCCGACAGCGTGTTCGTGTCCTGTCTGTGTCCACTGCGTGTCCGCGGCTAGGGCTCCCTGTGTCCGCGGTGTGTCCGGGTCTGCTGGAGGTCTGGCCGTCGGTCGGCGAGGTCTGGCCGGGGCTGCGGCGGCTCAGGCGAGGGGCGGCGACGCACCGGAGCGGCGGGGCGGCTCTCGAACGGCGGGGAGGGGTTGGACTCGGGGCGGCTCCGTCTGGGGAGGAGGAGGAAGAGGGAAGGCAGGTGGCGCTGCGCTGGGCGGCGCAGGGAGGTGGACGGCGGGTCTGGGATGAAGTCGGCGGCGGGTTCCGGCGAGCTAGGGTGGTTAGGGTTTCGGGTTCGGCGGTTGGGATGGAAGAGGGCGGAGGAGGAAGAGGGTTCTTATAGGGGATTCGGGGCGGAGGTTGGCCGAGGGCGACGTGGGGTCGTGGGATTCGGGGGTGGCGGTCGTGGCGCCGGAGAGCGCGGCGGCCGGCGGGATTTTCGGGTCGTGGCCGATCGTGGGAGCGGGTGGGGGTGACACGGGTCCGGGTTGGCGGGTGCGGGTCGGGCGGCGGCGGATCCGACCCGACCCGCTGGGCAGGGTCTGGGCCGGGCTGCTGGGCTCGGCCCACTGGGCCGGGCCGGGCCCGAAAAGAAATAAAAAAAAAAAAAAAAAACAATAATAATAATAATAATAAATAATAATAATAATTAATATCAGTTAATTAATTAAATAAATAATAAATACTTTTTAGGCATTTAAAAATAGGTCCGGGGCCCGATAAATTCCAGAAAAATTGCCCTAAGTCCAGTTTTTCATTTTACACCCAAAAATATTATTTTCATAATATTTTAATATTGTTTAATATCAATTAAAAATCATTGAATAAATTAAACCCTGTTTTTAAATTACAAAAAATTCCCAGAAAATTCCAGAAAATTGTGAAAAATCCAGTTTTTTAAAATTTTGAAAATTCAGGATCTTTACAAGCCGAGAGGGCACCGAAGCTGAATAGGCATAGAAGCCGAGCGGGCACCGAAGCTGAATGGGCGTTGAAGCCGAGCAGGGTGGATGTTGACATTTTAGTCAAAATTATGGCTTTTGGAGATATAATCAAATCCCCAGCATTAATTATGGAGATTTGCCATCATCCGGTGCATTAAACGCAGAGGCTTGTTTTGAAGGTCTGTCACCCTTCTGTGCATCAAGCGCAGAGATGTGCCTCAGGCATCTGTCAGTATTCGGCACATTAATTACAGAGACGTGCCTTGAGGGCCTGCCACCACTCTGTGCATAAAAATGTAGAGACGTGCCTCGAGCCTCGGAAAATCGGGCGGTTTGTCTTCCGCGGAGCGTAAGAAGCTCTCATCTGCCTGTGAAAAATCGGGCAGTGCGTTCCTTTGTTTACGTAAAAGCGGTTTACGCAAAGGAAATGACGGTAAATGAGAGCCTGGGCTGGAGTGCCGTGCCATCATTATAGCTGTCGCCTGGGTAGTCGAGCAGTATCCTTTTGTCAGAAGTCGAGGCGTTAGGTTCATTGCAGGATCTGACAGGTTCATTACAGGGTCTGACAGGTTCATTGCAGGGTTTGACAGGTTCACTTCGGAGAATGCGAAGCGTCCCTCGTACACTTCAATGCTGCACTGAAAAGAGGATACATTTTACGCCATATAGGCGATGAAGCAACCCGTTTACGCTGAAGCAGCCTGGGCATATTGCCCTACGCGTATGGTCCTTGAGCCTATATTTCACTGGTGCTCGGCGGAGAAGCACTGTCTGCATGTTTGAAGGCTCTGAAGACCTCTGTTTATGCTGCTTTGCATCAATATGCTGCGTAGAGCTATCCAGCGTATTTTTCATGCTTCTATACTACTGAGAAGACGTCTAAGAACTCCTTAACTATCTCAGGAAGTTGTTCTTCTGCTAACACTGTCGCTGCGATTTTCTCTTCATTCTGATCTCCTATAAATCTCTCAAGGACAAAGTCTTTCGTGCCTGGGATACTAAATAATATACTACCCTTATGACAATCTATCGTAGCATGACTATGTCTCAGCCAGTCCATGCCTAAGATAATGACAAAGTTGCCTATAGGGAACTCGATCAATCGTGCTGGAAGTGAATGCCCACACACTACGACCGGACATGCTATACATATCCTACTAACTTTTATGAGCCCATTACTACTGAGTATATTTAACCTTTCTATCAATGCCTTAAACTCCCATCCAATGCGTGTTGTGAATCGTACAAATACAAAAGAATAAGATGCACCTAAATCAAACAATGTTACAGCAGGAAAAGATACCACAGAAATGTAACATGCCACTACATTGCCCGATGTTAAAGCTTCCTCCAAAGACAAGGTGAAAGCCTGCCCTTGGTCCTGCTATGCTCCTCGTTACTGTCTCCCTTGGTGACACAGTTATGGGCTCTGCTAGCCCTGTTGCTAATTTTGCTACTGTCGGTATATCTCAGCTTGCGTCAGTAACGGACGCTGAGCTAATGGTCACACTGTTGTTGCTGTCCCTCTTTGTTGCACTGCTCATGGTATTGGCAGTATTGGAAATTACTGAACTGGCCCTCCTGACCTCTACATCATTGGACAATTTATAATCCAATGATCTAGACTGCTATAACTCATATATAACCTATTGGCTGCCCTACATACATCTTTAGTGTGGCCCCCTTTGCCATAATAAGTATATCATGCTGGTGCTCGTTGTTGCTGTAGTCGTGGCTGCTGCAGAGCCGGTACTATCGCCATCGAAACTGCTGCCCTGTTTAGCGCTTAATCATGGATGAGAACGCCAGGTGATGGTGCTGACGTCTAAGGTACTCCTCCACCTCCTCCTTCACTTTGAGCATGAGACCTCTTCTGGCCATATGTCCTTGCCGACAACCTCTGCATGGTAAGCTCATGCCTAAAAGCTACTATCACTACTTCTTCATAAGTCTGGTAGTCGTGCCCCTCTACCAGTTATAAAATATCCAGATAAAGTCCTTGCTGGAACCTCATTGCTCTATCTGACTTTGTAGCCACTATAGTCAGAGCGAATCTACTCAGTCTGCAAAACTCGGCTGCATATCCATCCACTGTTCTACCGGCTTGCTTAAGAATGATAAATCTCTGTTGGATCTTAAACTACGCTATGACTCCAAAATATTTAGCCCTAAATTGAGCCTTGAATTGAGCCCTGAAATAATCCCAAGAGATAGGATGCCTCAAGCCAACCTCTACTAACGCCCACCAGTCACGGGCAAGGTCTTGAAGCTGTAATCGAACTTAATCAACTTGTTCATCCGTCGGAATCCTTGATGCTGCTAGAATAACCTTAATATCTTGCAACCAGGCATCTACTGTTATAGCGTCCTCCGTGCCATCGAAGTACCTTGGGTTAAGTCGGCAAAATCTAACGGATGCCCCCGAATAAATTATCCCGCCTCTTTCCAGAGCTGTCTGCAAACCTTGACTCAATAAGACATTCTACTCTTGTTGTTGAAACTACTTATGTTGTTACACTGCCATCTAATGTTGCTGCATAGCCATCATTCCCCGAAGGATCTCTAGTAATATCGGGGTATCAAGTACCACTGGTATTACTAGTACTTTCGGGGGTACGAGAATCTTAGGGGCTGGTTGCTCAATATGTCCAACTTCTGGTTCCACTGTGCCAGCTTGTCCAACTACTAGCTCTACTCGAATTTGACTATGAACAAGTGTTTCCTTCCATTGTTGCCCAGGGGAACCCTATTCTGCCATGCCTGCTGCTCCAGCAACTGAAGAAGCCCTAAAAAAAGGACAAGAAACATCAAGAACAATATGGGAAGGATCAAGGAAATAATTGATTTGATGGTCAAGCAATTCTTCGAGAAGAATAAATTCAGGACTTTAAAGGCACATGTTTGATTGAGACTCCTATGATCATAGCACCCCACAAGTCTAAAAATACAGACATGTATGGGCCACCACTAAAATCTTGTCATGCCCCAGTACCATAATATGGAGATGAACATGGCTAGCTTTCCTGTACAAGGTATAGAACGTCGTACGACGGTCACGGCTGTTACTAGACAAGGGGGTGCATACTACAAGCAAGTCACTTAGGGTCACACAACACATCTATTATCTCAATCAGTCAAGCAAGAACAGTAAACATAGAATATATATAGCAAGGAATTAAGGCGTCACAAATGTTCTGCCACGATATTCTGGAAACCAGTTATGCAAAAAAAGAAAGCTGGCAGAGTATCAAAAGTACATGACCATGACCAGCTGCAGTCTGATTAATTACAATCATGTAAAAGAAACTAAATGTCCTGATTTACAGCTAATAAGTGTTGGTGGCTAAACGCCTAAAAGATTAAAATATACAATAATGAGTAGTGATCAAGAAACCCACTCATTTTCCTCAGTGGCCATCCGCCAGTTGCGCGCCATGGTTCAGAGGAAGTACGCTTGATCCTCGGGTGCTGGCTCTAAACCTGGCTATGCAAACCTAGTGGGGTTAGACCCCAAATAGCAAGTACCACCAAGGAAGCACGAATGAAGAAATAAAACCAGGTTAAAAATAGATATATATATATAGTTCTGTCTCGTAGTTTTGGTTCATATCCTATCATGCCACAATAATCTAACCCTACAACAAAATAAGGACACGGGTTAGACAATCGTACCATGATAGTCCATGTCCCTAGAATATTTGACAATTGATATAATACACAAACAAGCTCAGTTACATAATCGGCCAATCATTTATACGGCTTACTAGATGGAGTCCGGGTTATCCCAAAGATATTATGCATATAGGAATCCTCAGATCGAACCAGGTACTAGCAGGGTTAGCCGAGCCATAAATCGTCATATAGCACGTAGCATTACGTACCGGTCCCTCATAAGGCCATCGTGCTAAGATCGTATAGAAAATATAGTATAGTACAATAGTCGGATATTGTCATCCACTAATGAGGACTTAAACAATATCCATGGGGATTAGCCCTCATACCCCAATTCAGATGGCTGGAAGTGACTAGTTAGGCACGATCTCAAGATTTCATTCCCTCCCAATGCTCTACAAGTTAAGTTGCCTAGTTAACCCTATTATTAACCGAAATCACATGGCGTGGTCACATGTTACTTCTCTTGTAAACCCTCTCACCAAAAATAGGTATTTTGTGTGTATTTTATATTATTATAGATTATTTTAAATATTAAATTTCTTTAGAGTATTCTCTTAGTTAATTAGAAAATTAAATTTTTTGATATATTTACTTATATAAATATTTATTTAGAATTATTTTTAGGCTATTTTAGATTTTAGATATTTTTTTAAATTTTTGGGTAATTAAAACATAGGAAATATAAATTTCTAGGACTTTCATGATTTACTATGAGACCATACTTGCATGTTGTTCCTACCAAATATTTATTTTAGGTTAATATATTTAATTATATTTTTCTATAATTTATTTAGAATTTTAAGGAATTTATTTGGATTTTTTATAATTATTTAGGATTTATTTGGATATATATAGTCTTAATATTAGATAGATGCAAATTTAGTGTTAATAGATATTAATAAGATTATATATAAATTATTTGTATTATCTTTAATTCTATTTAAGATTATAAATTATTGAGATAAACTCAAACTCTATTTTAAATTAATTCAAATCCTGAGCCTACTAGGAAAGCAACTTCATGCATATCTTATCCTTATTTAAACTCATCCTAATCATATCCAAATTAGCCAATCATAGTCGTATTCAATTAAGTAGTCTCCACCATTATAAATACCTATTAGACTTATGGAATAAACTCATCTTTCATTTTTTTTTTCCTCAAACTCATCTCTTTTTGTCCAAAATAGTCAAAATTCGTCATAAATTCAGCCTCATTTTCTAGTAGTTATGACGACTTAAAAAGACGATATCTCCTAGCTCCGGACTCCAAACGCGCTTCAATTTTTTTTTTAGAACTATATCAAAGTTAGTTTTCTGAATATATAAATTATTTTAATAATTTTAGAACCTAGTTTTCCAAAAATTCTAAAAGTGCCAGCTGTCCAAAATCATACATGTTTTCGTATTTTAGAGATTTTGGGAGATCCCGAACTCGAAATTACGAGTTGTTTAAAGTTTCAAAAATCTGACACGATGAACTTACATAAAATTATTTTTTTAAATCTAACATGCAAGTTTAATCTACTGTGAAATTCGTGCAACATAGACGTAAATAGAAAATTACTGAAAACTGTCATCTATGTGCCCTTTTGGCCATAACTCTTTACCGACTTGTGATTTTATGAAACTATCAATTCTGTCTTTCATGTAACATTAAAATCTATAGGATTCCATATACAAATCTAGGATTTTAGTTGGTTGACTTTTTGGTCAACGGATTGCCTTAATTTGCCTGCCACGGATCACAAATCCGTAAAGTTGACTTTCTTTGGACAGAATTAGGGTTTAACAATAAAATCAGACTATAATAAGATTAAAATACTATTTTAGGTTATTTTATTCAAAGTTAAAATAGATTATAATGGTATAAACTATTCACCCACTTTTGTAACCTAACTTGTTTAATTTATGTGACGGGTAGATCGGACGACGCCTTGAGTTGGGACTTCATCCTTTTTCAGACAAGGCAAGGTACCTTGTCAAATTTCTTATAGTACTTTGCATGCTTATTATATTTTCATATATTCATTATATGTATATTTTCTTTCAGTCATAATTATATATTATATATGTTGACACACACTTGACACATAGTATCATGGGAGGGAAGAATCAGTAGGCGTATGGGCTATCCACTCTGGTAAATTATAGTATCTAGTACGGGTGTTATATCGTGATGGTCGCTACCCTCTCCGTATGTCGGCTGATGGTGTCACGATGGTCGTTACCCTCGCGGTATGACGGCTGATGATGTTCATGGACATGTGTATGAGTTATGAGAATAGATAGAGTATCCTACACCTACCTATACGTCAAAAGGTTATCCTCACTATGCATATTCATATAGATTGTCTAGTATAATATACTTATATATTTTCTGTCTATTATGCATATTTTACGGTATTCAATTGGCATGCTTCTATGTATCTTGTTACGTCCCTCTGAGGACCTGGTCCGTTTCCAGGTGTAGATGATCATGACTATTTGCAGAAGCACGGATCAGGACTTGCTACTCCATTCTCTTTCTAGGAGGTCTTCTCTTCGAGCCACATTGATCATTAGATGTACTTATTTTATTTCTTTTATATTCTAGTTTGGTAGTGGATTTGTCTTCACCCAACTACTTGTTCTTATCAAGCATTTTATACTTATATAGTTGATTGGTTATTTGATTATGTTGATGAGATCTAGTTATGTCCTGTGACTTATGACATAAATTTATACCACTTATGAATTATTATTCATAATACAGCATACCTATGTGATATGGTTTCCATGTATTGGAGTTGCCACATACATACGGCTGGCATGCTTACGTATTCCTAGTCCTACGTATTTTAGGACTGGGACGTGACATATTTTTGTGGTGGCCCATGTAGGTCGAGAGCATATTGTCTCGGTTATGTTACTGTACCGAGCAAGCCTGCGCATATGATTAAAATATAGGATCTCATCTACTTATTTAATCACCTCCCTTGATTTTATTTTGCACTTTTATTTGATAGCTTGCATTTGCATCCTACTTGATCATTTCTCAACGTTAATCTTATCTTTTCTTTCATGCTTGATAGGGGTTAGGAAGGTAACTTGTACCAGGTATATACACTCTAGTATTCAATAACACTATTAGTTAAATTCTTGTAAGTTGGGTAGTATGCCTCATAACCTAGTATCACTAGTCCTTTTGATCCATTAATGAAGTATAATTGAATGACACCAACTATAGGCTTACATAAGAAGATAGTATTTATCCAGACTGTAGAACTTAGAGGCCCATACCCCTATTTGGTCGACTAGAGACTTAGGCAAGAAGATAGTATGGTAACTGTAAAGGCACAACACCTGATCAGTCTTATCTTCTTTGTGAACTTGAATTATTTTATACCTTCCTTCATTATAATCCAACGTACTTATATTTTCTGGACTACCTCGACTTATGCTGCTATTATAGCCTAGTTTTGCAAGCTTATTCTTTTATCGAGATTTTTTATGACATATGTGTTATTGGGGGCCCACTCTAATATATTTGACTATTTAGAATCAGTGTATTACGGTCTGATCAACCTTAGTGCGCTTGGTTCGCTCTTCGCATGACTACTTTACGTGGATTGAGATAAAGTTGACTCAACATGTTAGACGAATATACTTGCCCTCTAGAAAGGTCAGAGCATATTATATCAGGTACATAACTATTCTAATATGAGCATATGAATAGAAATTTACCAAAATAGGATCTCATCTGAAACTGCCTTGACAACTCTCTTTTTAAATTCTTTAATCGCCTTGAACCCCGTACTTGTATTCTATTACCTCCTCCTTGAATTCTTTATTATCGTTTTTCGTCTTCCCTTATTTCGAAAAGACGAAATCTCGTGCTTGGTATAAGTTTGATATACGGATAGTACTAGATATACCCCACAGGCCAATCATATTACTTGGTGACTATCTTTTGTAATTAAGGACATAAAATATGTAAGATATTTTATGGATTGAATAACACGATTAAATAATTTGAGGACATTTTTCTTAAATGTATTGCCTATGTGATAGATCGGTAAATTCTAAGTTGGGTAGAAGTTGCATTGTCAACTTGAGGTAAAAAATTTTATATTTTGATCAAGTAAGATTAGATTGAGAGATTTAAGTCATTTTAATTTTGAGAATTTTTAGAAGAATGATTTAGATTATGATGATTTAACTTTAAAGATAAGAATGCCTTATAGAATAAATTTTAAATTTTTGATATTGTAGACCAAATATTTATAATTTGAGTACATGATTTAAATTTTGAATATTGGAGATTGAATTAACGATTTAAATCTTGAGGAAAAAAAAATAAAACTCTAAACATGAACATTGATGGATTGAATTCCAGATTTTATAATTTGATAATTTGAATTAAAAGTTAAATTTTGATTGTTGGATCAACTATTTGAAATATTGATAATAGAAATTAAATTTAAAATTTGAAGAGTACAAAATTCCTAAGTTGAAATACAGGAATAGGATTTGATTAGAATTGTTTAAAATCTATAGGAGATTATGATAGTTGGAAATCTTAATATAAATTTGATGTGGGTTATTTAAATCTTGAAGATGTCATATAGATTTGAATTAAATTTGGATGTTGATTATTTAAAAATCTAGAAGAGATTATGATAGGTGTTTGATTTAAACAGTGGTTATTTTATTTTTGAAGAGATTGTGGCGGATTTGAATAGATTTTGTCATTTAAATTTTTGAGAAGATTGCGGTTGACTTGCCTTAGATACCAATGTGAAAGATTTAACAAATTATTCCTTATTTTTAATTTTGAGGACAAAATTTTTGTAAGTTGGAAAGATTGTAAACCCCCTCACCAAAAATAGTTATTTTGTGTATATTTTATATTATTATATTTATTATATATTATTTTAAATATTAAATTTCTTTAGAGTGTTCTCTTAGTTAATTAAAAATAATATTTTTGATATATTTACTTATATAAATATTTATTTAGAATCATTTTTAGGCTATTTTAGATTTTTGGAGATTTTTCTAGAATTTTTGGGTAACTAAAACATAGAAAACGTAAAATTTTAGGACTTTCATAATTTACTATGAGACCATACTTGTATGTTGTTCCTACCAAATATTTATTTTAATTTAATATATTTAATTATATTTTTCTGTAATTTATTTAGAATTTTAAGGAATTTATTTGGATTTTTTAAAATTATTTAGGATTTATTTCGATATATATAGTCTTAATATTAGATAGATGCTAATTTATTGTTAATAGATATTAATAAGATTATATATAAATTATTTGTATTATCTTTAATTCTATTTAAGATTATAAATTATTGAGATAAACTCAAACTCTATTTTAAATTAATTCAAATCATGTGCCTACTAGGAAAGCAACTTCATGCATATCTCATCCTTATTTAAACTCATCCTAATCATATCCAAATTAGCCAATCATAGCCGTATTCAATTAAGTAGTCTCCATTATTATAAATATCTATTAGACTTATAGAATAAACTCATCTTTCATATTTTTCTTCCTCAAACTCCTCTCTTTTTGGTCCAAATATAGTCAAAATTTGTCATAAATTCAGCATCATTTTCTAGCAGTTATACGACTTAAAAGATGATATCTCCTAACTCCAGACTCCAAACGCGCTCTAATTTTTTTGTTAGAACCATATCAAGGTTAGTTTTTGAATAAATAAATTATTTTAATAATTTTAGAACTTATTTTTTAGAAAATTCTAAAAGTGTCAGTTGTCCGAAATCAGACACGTTTTCATATTTTAGAGATTTTGGGAGATCCCGAACTCAGAATTACGAGCCGTTTGAAGTTTCAAAAATCTGACATGATAAAATTACATAATTAGCTTTTCAGAATTTAACATGCAAGTTTAATCTACTGTAAAATTCGTACAACGTAGACGTAAATAGAAATTTTTTAAAAACTGTCATCTATGCACCCTTGTGGCCATAACTCTTTACCGACTTGTGATTTTATGAAACCCCCTATTCCAGCGTTCATGTAATATTGAAATCTATAGGGTTCCATACACAAATCCAGGATTTGAGTTGGTTGACTTTTTGGTTAACGGATTGCCTCAATTTGCGTGCCACGGATCATAAATCGATAAAGTTGACTTTCATTGGACCGAAATTAGGGTTTAACAATAAAATCAGATTATAATAAGATTAAAATACTACTTTAGGTTATTTTATTCAAAGTTAAAATAGATTAAAATGGCAGAAACTATTCACCCACTTTTGTAACCTAACTTGTTTAATTTATGTGACGGGTAGATCGGACGACGCATTGTGTTGGGACTTCATCCTTTTTCAGACCAGGCAAGATACCTTGCCAAATTACTTACAGTACTTTGTATGCTTATTATATTTTCATATATTTATTATATGTGTATTTTCTTTCAGTCATAATTATATATTATATATGTTGACACACACTTGACACATAGTATCATGGGAGGGGAGGACAATTAGTAGGCGTATGGGCTACCCACTCTGGTAAACCATAGTAACTAGCATGCACTACAGGAGTTGTGTCACGATAGTCGCTACCCTCGCGGTATGTCGGCTGATGGTGTCACGATGGTCGCTACCCTCGCGCTATGACGGCTGGTGATGTTCATGGATGTGTTTGTGAGTTGTGAGAATATATAGAGTATCCTACACCTACCCATACGTCGAAGGTTGACCTCACTATGCATATTCATATAGATTGTCTAGTACAACGTACTTATATATTTTATGTCTATTATGCATGTTTTACTGTATTCAATTGGCATGCTTCTATATATCCTATTACGTCCCTCTGAGGACCTGGTCCCTTTTCAGGTGTAGAAGATCATGACTATTTGCAGGAGCACGGATCAGGACTTGCTACTCCATTCTCTTTCGAGGAGGTCTTCTCTTTGAGCCTCATTGATCATTAGATGTACTTATTTTGTTCCTCTTATATTCTAATTTGGTAGTGGATTTGTCTCCACCCAACTACTTGTTCTTATCAGGCATTTTGTACTTATATAGTTGATTGGTTATTTGATTTTGTGGATGAGATCTAGTTATGCCCTATGACTTATGACATAAATCTATACCACTTGTGAATTATTATTCATAATACAGCGTACGTATGTGATATGGTTTCCATATATTAGAGTTGTCATATACATACGGCTGACATGCTTACGTATTCCTAGTCCTACGTATTTTAGGACTGGGGCGTGACACCTCTTATATGACGTACCATAGTACGACCATGCTAGATACGAATCTACTTTGTCACTTGATAGTTCAGTTTGGATTCACCCTAGCATGATACAATAATCAACAGATCATAGCCACGCTTGGTCATTGACTAACCCTTATGTCCATGCTGGAGATTAAGTCATATCACATGTCACGTAGTGCATAGTTACACCTCAGTGTAAACATGTAATATAATCGCGTAGGAACACATAACACGTAGTAAGTGTATCAGCATGGATACAAGTGGTCGGGTCATGGCACATAGATGGGTCTAATACTCTTATGGTCATCAAAGTCACATGTACATCCCATAAATTCCAAAGGGACATTCAAACAAAAGTAATCCAAAAAGCGTGTGCAAGGGGCGCATGCGCGCATAAGGATCAATGACGTATGGGGATCAGCTGCCGTATAGAATCGATTTTCGCATAGATCTAGGCCACATAGGATCAGTTGCCGCATAGGAAGTCGGGCCGAATAGCCTCATGGGTCGCATGGTTGCATGGTCGCTGACCGCATAGGTCTTATGAGCTCAAGGCCGCATCACCGCACAACCTCAGACCGCATGGCCGCAGGAGTTCAAGCCACATGGCCACGTGAGTTCAGGCCGCATAGACGCATGAGTTCAAGCCGCATAGCTATATGGTCGCAGACGACATGGCCGCATAATTTCAAGGTCGCATGAGTCTACTTACATAATATGGGTCAAGGCCGCATATGATCAGTTGCCACATAGGAAGTTGTCTTGTCCAGGCAGCATGTTCAGCCATGGCGAGAACTCTAAAAACATAAAATTTTATTTTCTTAATAAAAACTTTATTTTAACTCTGAATTGAGTGAACCAAAAGCCAAAATGCTCGAAATGAAGTGCTCCATCTATCCCAAAAACTATTTTTTGAAAATACTATGTTTTAGTAAATCAAAACCACCAAAACTCAAGGAATCCATAAAAATTCTAAACTTAAAATGTAGATCTACTCAAATTCATCCATTAAAATGAAAAACCCCAAGTACTAAAAGTGTTTAGAATCATCATGAGCACATAATAGACTAATAAAATTCAAAGAAAAAGTAAGAAATCAAAAATTAAGAGATTTCTCCATGTGGTACAAGGTGTACTTGCCTAAATGACGCAAGAAGAGGAAATGGAGAGAATGGGGGAAGAGAGAGAAAGATGTTGGATTTTATAGTTAGGGTTTGACGTTTAAACCATAGGTTCAACTCATGAATGAACCAACCCAATAATTAAACCATGGGTCTAATTGAACCAAAGAATGAGTCTAGTCTCCATGCATGCAACCTAATTAATCATGCAAGCAACAGATAATATAAGCAGGAAAACTAATATGCTCCAAATACGTATATCAGAAACGGGGAGTGACAACCTTCTTCATTTAAGTTCAACTAAAATCTAAAAAAACGTTAAGAATAATAGTGAGGTAGAGAGAGTGAAGAGGGAAGCTGCTCACCACCGAGTGAAAGGGGTTTTAGTTTGATTCAAAGAGAAATAGTGTCGGCGGGTGGAGGAGCTCTGGTCGAGCGGTGCAGGTGATCGACTGAAGTTCGAGATCGGGTCACTCGACAGCACGAGGGCCGTGTGGCACCCCGTTCTTCTTATTCGAGGAGCGCGGCTAAGAAATACAATATGGTATCGTTTGATCGGGATAGATTGAAACAAGAACTCGTCCTTGTTATGGATTTGTTTCTTCGGAATCGATTCCCATATTCAGTGGACCGTGCCCCCGGGATCGACTTAGCGGCAGAGTCAGGAGGGACCTCTCCGCTGTTATCTTTATTGCCTCGGATTTCGATGTCGCTTGTTGCTTTCATGCTTTGAGTTGGTTTTCGGATTTGCTTGGGTTTTCTTGAACGGTTTCGATGGATTTTATTGTTTTCGTTCATTGAATTGCACTTCAATTCCGAGATTGGAAAGAGTGGAAGAGGTATTGATAAAGCTGTTCGTCGATGCAGGTGAACGAGCAGTAGGCGGCTTACGGGCGGAGTCTTGAAGCGCCTCTTTCCTTTTCCCTTCCAACCAACTAAGTGAGTCTCCAGATTAGCTAGCCCTGCTTCCAAGTCTTCACTCCTAAAAACTTGCATTCTTATTGTCCCGATCAAACGATACCAAGTAATAACTACAAGATGTCAAGATAAAAAGAGAATAGACTTGGAATATTATGCTTGTCAATCAAACTTGTGAACGGTTACTTATTTGCATGCTTGTTCATTTGGAATGTTAATCATATGCATAAATACAAGTTAGAATGCATACTATTCTTTAAATTATGCTATGAATAGAACTCATCCTAAATGCAATAAACTGATCAGGGAGGCTATGCAAAATGAATCATGCAATGCTACTGTCTCGTACTCGTGTTGCCTCAACTACATGAACTGTTAACTTAGTAAACCAATCATCTGATCACGGACAACTTGTGAAGAAGGTTATTGGTTCCTGTGGATGGTCGCTGGGGCACTGGCACCGATCCGATCCGGACGAAACTTCAAGATAGTCTCTCGAACGGGTGGAATGGCATGCTTCGCCTCGAGTTCCTAGCGTTGCATACCACTCTCACCCAAGACTATAACCCGTTCATTATGGCATCCAGCCAGTGATCCCCTTGTATATTTAATCCTGTTGCAATCTAACTTGTGTCTTCGTAGCAGGGAAGGCATGGTAAGTGTTGTGCAGGTGGTTCAGACGGGCAGGTAAAAAGTCACCGAACGGTGACAAGTTCATTTCAGTAAATTCTATATGCTGCTTACATGTAAATGAACTAAGGCAAGATAGAAAGACCACAAATAATAATATCCATGCTTTATTAAAACAACGTGTTGATTGGTATAGTTGGGTTAGCTTGCCTTCACCAGTATGTTTCGACATACTGACCCTCGTTGAAACAGGTTCCCCGCACTAAGGAGAACCGAGCGAGGAGTTGAAGTCATCTTTCCCGATCCAGTTTAGCTGTAGGCGTGTTCAGATCGTGCCACCCTTGAAGTATTTTGAAGCAGGAGCTTGCAGCTCTATACACAATACAGCTCCGTGGGAAAGCCGTCCTCCAGCCCGGAGGTCTTTATCATTTTAAAGTTTAGTAAAGGGATGTAATGTACAGGACTGCTATCTCATTTTGTGTCAACACTTTTGTAAGCCCGTACGGCAGATTAGCTGACTTGTTCAAGAGTTTGTAATAGATGTTCATTATCAATAAAGAGAACTTTTCCATGTTTCAAATATGTGTTTCAATTTATCTGCGTACTCTGAATATGTGCTCGTTATGCAAATATCTTTAGCCTTGTGTGGGCGCAACGCCAGGCCCTCACGACGGTCACGATTCGGGGGACGCTCCAACGATTCCACAGAATCGGGTCGTGACATGTTGGTATTAGAGCACAGATTCAAGTTCCTTAATCGTGCTGGAAGAGTTCCTTTAGAGATCAAATTCCTATACGAACTCTTGAACTCGTTAGGCCAAAATGAGATACATTCATGCAATGAGTCCATAATACATTATGATCCTAATGTAATTTACCTTCTTTTGAAGGAATGGCACAAGCGCAATCCTCTGCGCAAGCACCGGGCGAGTTGCAAGCCCAAGAAAGTAGTTCGGGTACTTTGGGAAGTTCAAGGAGCCAGCGAGCCATGTCTCGCGTCGATCCCATCCAGCAAATGTTACGAATGTTGGAGGCAAACCAACAAAGGGATGAAGCTCGCTACGAACGGGCCGAGAAGCGAGCGAAGGAGAGTCAACTCAAGTTTCAAGACAATATAGAAGCTCGATTCTCAGTCCAGCAAAAGCAGGTAGATGCCCTGCAACAGATCGTTCAGACTTTGGCTTCCAACCATTCTGCGGCAACAGCAGCGACTCCGGTGGAACAGCCCATGCTTGAAGTTGAGATGCCGTAAATTCCAAGGACGAGGGACGTGACTGCCTTCGACTTTGGCTACTTCAAGAATGTCTGCAATACTCCATTCAACGGGACTGAGGACCCAATCGTGGCTCTAGATTGGTTGGCCGAACTTGAAGACCACTTCACTCTGCTAGAGGTCCCCGAAGAGAAGCGCGTCATATGCGCACAACTACAGCTCTGCCTCAACGCGCACGATTGGTGGGACGTGCATCGACGATCTCTTCAATTTGACCATGGAGATGAGGCAATCTCGTGGACAACTTTTCGTGCCGCGTTTGAAGAGGAGTTTATACCCCCTCCAGTACGACGTCAGATGGAGAATGAGTTCGTGCAGCTGCGACAGGGCAGTATGACAGTTAAACAGTATTTCGCCGAATTCAACCGACTCTCCAAATTCGCTAGCGCCTATTTACCTGATGCAGCGAGTCGAGCTAGAAGGTTTGAAGGTGGTCTACGCCCTGCTATCCATGCGCACGTAGTCGTTCATCAGTACGAGACTATGCAGGGAGTCATGAATCACGCTCTATCTCTTGAACCTCAGTATCCTCACATTCCTACAGGCGTTGTGCATACCTACAATCACAAACGTCAAAACAACGATAGAGAAAACAATGCTGCAAAGAATCCAAACGACGGCGGGAAGCAAAGAGAAAATTCTGATATACTATGCCACTTTTGCAGGCGACCGGGGCACACGATCGATAAATGTCGCAGAAGGCTTGGGTTATCTTAGTATGCGGTGAATCAGGCCATAAGATAAATGAGTGTCCGCGCTTATCTCATCGCCGCCCCTAACAAAATTTTCCCTAACGGTAGGTTCTATTCCTAAGTTTCGTGGACGAAACTTCCAATTAGTTGGGTAGGATGTGGCGTCCCGTTCCTCCTATTTGAGGAGCACGGATAAGAAATACAAGATGGTATCGTTCGATCAGGATAGATTGAAACAAAAACTCGTCCTCGTTATGGATTTGTTTCTTCGAAATTGATTCCCATATTCAGTGGACCGTGCCCCCGGAATTGACTTAGCGGCAGAGTCAGGAGGGACCTCTCCGCTGTTATCTTTGTTGCCTCAAATTTCGATGTCGCTTGTTGCTTTCGTGCTTTGAGTTGGTTTTCGGATTTGCTTGGATTTTCTTGAACGGTTTCGATGGATTTCATTATTTTCGTTCATTGAATTGCACTTCAATTCCGAGATTGGAAAGAGTGGAAGAGGTATTGATAAAGTTGTAACGCCCCGCTCCGTGCAGGCGTTATGTATCAAGGTGAGTGGGCAGAACTTCGTTCTCTGATTCTTGCACGCCTTAATAATAACCTGTGTTTTTGCTTGCAATATTTTCTTAAGAGAATGATAGAACCTGCCTTGCATGATAATGAACGAACTCACCTAGCTTGTCTTTGAATCAATGTCTGCTAAACGAGAATCCCGATTCGCCTGCTTAGAGTGCATGAACATGTTCACTATCGTCTATGCTTCGAGAGAACCATACTGTGCCTGAATATGTTCAAGTGATAAGTCGGATTGCCCCGCAACAACGATAACTATTCTGATGGTTCGTCTCGTCTGCATACTAGAGTTTATTTGATAGTGTTCCATGCATTCGCACGCGGTCGGACAATGGCTTTTGGTGGAGAGCTGAACTGCATGCGTCCATGCCACCATGGGTCACAGCTGCCATTAGCATCAGAGAAATGAGTCATTGGTATGCTGTTCCACCAGCTGCCGATCCTGAGATACTTGGGGACCGCCCTGCATATAGCTAAGTCATTGTGTTGGCTTGGATAGTGACTGCCCCTAAGAATGTGCATTGTGTGTCTAGCTTTGCATCTGACCCTGGAGTCGCACGAGACACGCTACGCACACCCTGAAACATGAACGGCTTGCTTGCTTGCATATTCAATATGAAACTCTGTTTCCAAACATGTTTCCAAAGCAATGTAATATGACTCTGCTAGAACTGCATGAAACGAACCTAGGTAAAACTAGAAAGATCTCTAGTAATGTAATATTTTATAACATGATTACTTAGTGCTTGTTTGAGTGAATGCTTGTTTCTGTTCAGTTGTTTTATCTCACCAGTACTTGTATAAAGTGCTGACCCACCAACAGTTTACTTGCTCGCAGGTACTGGATCGTCCGAGGGAGCGATAGGCGTGCCACAGTCCCGAAGACCCGGAATCCTGGTTTCGATTGTTGTCCCGAGAATGCTATCGTATAAGGGGGCATAATGTATGGAACGAACGTGTGCCTTTGCTAAAGGAAACCCAAGTTGCCTCGATTGTCCCGAACACTCAGTTGGCTAAATGCATTGCATTGCAACAAGTCCCTTTCTGCTGCTAACTCGATTGATGTGATGATAGCCAACTATCAACTTAAATGATTGGCCTTGCACGGGCGCAACCCCAGGTCCGTGCGGCATCACGTCCCCCGAAAGCTCGACTCGGGCCATTCGATTAGCTCCCCTTCCTCCCTCGCACCCGCGGGACGGGCGCGGTGATTCGCGTCCGGCGCGCCGAGGCACGGTGATTCATGCCCGGTTCGTTAAATCCCGGCCGCATGGGGCGGGGCAGGGCGGAGCGGCGGCCCGGGCAGGACCGGTGCGTGACAAAAGTTATTCGTCGATGCAGGTGAACGAGCAGTAGGCGGCTTACGAGCGGAGTCTTGAAGCGCATCTTTTCTTCTCCCTTCCAACCAACTAAGTGAGTGGCTACCATCCTGATTAGCTAGCCCTGCTTCCATGTCTTCACACCTAAAACTCTTGCATTCTTGTTGTCCCGATCAAACGATACCAAGTAATAACTACAAGATGTCAAGATAAAAAGAGAATAGACTTGGAATGTTATGCTTGTCAATCAAACTTGTGAACGGTTACTTATTTGCATGCTTGTTCGTTTGGAATGTTCATCATATGCATAAATACAAGTTTGAATGCATACTATTCTTAAAATTATGCTATGAATAGAACTCATCCTAAATGCAATAAACTGATCAGGGAGGCTATGCAAAATGAATCATGCAATGCTACTGTCTCGTACTCTACATGAACTGTTAACTTAGTAAACCAATCATCTGATCACAGACAACTTGTGCACAAGGTCATTGGTTCATTCAGACGGTCGCAGGGGCACTGGCACTGATCCGATCCGAACGGAACTTCAAGATAGTCTCTCGAGCGGGTGGTGTAACCCCCCTAATTTTTCAGAAATTTTTAATTTGGATTTTTCACAATTTTTTGTAATTTTCTGGGATTTTTCTGTAATTAAAACTAAGGTATTTGGAATTTAAATGATGTTAATTAATATTAAAATATTATAAAAATAATATTTTTAGGTGTGAAATGAAAAACTAGACATAGGATAATTTTCTGTGAATTTATTGGAACTTAGAAGCATTTTTAAAGTCCTAAAAACTAATGTAGAATTAAACCTAATTAAACCCTGACTGAACCCGGTTTAATTTGAATTAAACCAAACCAAACCGACTAAAACCAAACCAGACCAACCCAGCCTTAACGGGTCGGATCGAGTCGGATCCGAATCAAAACCGACCCAGACCCGAAACCCTAACCGAACCCTAGATTCCGAATCCCACCGGATTCACTGTTCAGGCCCTATAAATACCTCAGCGTTCGCGCTAGCCGCCGCCGCAAACCCTCTCTCATCTACTCCGCCGCCCGCAGCCAGCCCCGACGAACGCCTCACCTGAACCCTAACTGCCCCCGTCGTCTTCTTCCTCCAGACTCCACAGCCGACCGATCACCGCCTCCACAGCCACCTCTCAGCCGACCGATCTCCACCCGATCACCTCTCTAACCCGAGCACCCCGCTCGACCATCACCACCAGAACACCCCACAGCCCTCAACTTCCTCCCCCGACTCCACCGGTGTCGACCCCGACGAACACCACCACCCCAACTCCTCGAGCCCGACCCTCCACCGCCGCAGCCACCAGTTCCGCCACGCCGACCTCCGCCCAGCCCCGCACAGTCTCCACGAACCGTAGCCCTAGCTACGACATAGCGGACACGGACACAGCAACTCTCAGGCCGGACACGGCTGAACCAGGACACGAAACAGTCACCCGGACACAAGAACTTCTCGTTCCACGGAGCCCTGTTCAGGTAACCCGTTCTCTCTCCTCGTTATTCCGTTTTCTATTCCGTCAGTTGTGTCACGTAGAGTGTGTAACCCTCTCGATGTTCGTGCAACCCGCTCGGTGCGTCGCGTCCTGTGGTGATCGCAAATCGCGATCCAAAAACAGGAAAACCTACGCCCCATTTTACCCCGGAACTGAGTGCGCTCCGCCAAACGGGACGACTTGGTAGCGCGTGGTCTTTACCGAAATGTGCGCGTCGTTGATACGGACGTGCGGGATTTTACAGAAGTTGATTTGGATGTGCGTGCACACCGGAATCAACGCATATCTGTCGACAACGCCCCGTATCCGCCTGTTCTGGAACACGTTGTAACTTTGTGTACACACGTCGGATTGAAACGAAACTTGTGCCATCGGACTCGTAGCAATACGCTGGTCCTGTGACCCAAGTTTGGTTCGATTCTGAGAACGTTGACAAAATCGCGTATCGTGTGTCCTGCGACTCCACTTGACGGGCGATTTTGTGATCGGCTCATCGAAATCCAGTTCTAGAAGTTCAGTTGGGTTCGTATCATCGTTCTTGACTTGTTGACACTAAGTTTGACAAATTTGGAGACCTTTGACCCTGACATATTTTTTGGTGCAAAGTGGCCCACATGTGGACCCCGCTTTGACCCGGAACTGTCATTTTTGTTCCTGTGTCCAAATTGGACTTAAGGACAGGCGTTTCTAGCTATTTGATATTTTCTGAGACTGTTGGTGATGTTTATTACAGCTTTTGGAGGAGTACTTGCAGGATCCACTGATACAGGGACAGTTGTTGGTATTCAAACCCCAGGCAAGTGTACCTTGCCAAAACTTGCAGTTCTTGTTACTTATTTCCTTGGCTTATATATATATATATTGTGGTACCTGCTTGACCTAGGACCGTGTGACTTACTTAGCGTCCGATTAATAGTCGAGTGCCAATACCGCACACGGAGTTGTGCAACGTCATCTAGACATGGATATCGTGACCCTTTACATTCTCGTACTTGTCTCATTAAGTACATGATAACCCAGGACACTTGACACTATTTATGAGACAGAATCTTCCTGAGATATTCATGGTGATTCTTTATTGGATACAGGTTTTATGACATAGACATTATATTCATAGATATTATATGACTTGTTGCATTAGCTACGATCTTGCGTGACATGTACATGAGACGTTGTGGACATGAGACGTATCATTACATTGGGTGGGGAGAGTCACACAGGCTACAGGTTGATTATATTATGCTGGCATCTCAGTCTCTCTCCAAGCTAGACGATCACATGATATCACTACTACCGGCTCCCCGACACAGAGCTTGTAGTGGTTTCAGCCTTAGTTCTAGTGCTGCTCTCATCTTGCATATCACTTAGCTGGTTATATAGTGTTCCTCTATTGTTTCATTTATTGTTGGAGAGTCACACAGGCTATAAGTTGACTATATTATGCCGGCGTCTCAGTCTCTCTCTGAGCTAGACAACCACATGATATCACTGCTACCGGTTCCCCGACACAGAGCTTATAGTAGTCTCAGCCTGAGTACTGGTGATGTTCTCACTTGCATTTCACATAGATGGTTACATATTTATCCTATTTATTCATTTATTCTCTGCACTGCATTATTTTGGCTTGAGTTATCTTGTACCTTGCTATGTCCCGTGAGGACCTGGATCCGAATTATGTTCCCAGGATTAGCAGAGGAGATCCACCCAGAGTTATACAGTACAGGAGCATTAGCAGGAGCAGTTACTGGAGCAGTACCAGATTCAGCAGACGAGTGATCACCGAGGTTATCTTCTGAGTATATACTGTTTCTATACTCAGTATTTGTTGGGGTTATCTTTATTATTGTATCTTGACAGATGTATCAGACTCATTATCGGGTTATTTCCCGAGTTTATGTTTTATTGTGATTGATCTTGCTTATTGATTCTGATATTGCTATATTCATATCTGTGGATGAGATTAGTATATTTAGACCCTTATTGTTGTATTACAGCTTAAGTATGCTCCGATGGATCCATTAAATTGGGTTTGTCCATCGGTGTGTGCTGCTGGCCATTGCCACGTGTCTAGTCCCTCGGTATTTTGGGACTGGGGCGTGACATGATTTTTGTGGTGGCCCATGCAGGTCAATGACTAAATTGTTCGGTTTTAACTTAGGGACCGAGCAAGCCTGCAATAAGAATAGGATAAGTTTTTGGATCTCATCCACTTGCTTGAATCGTTCTTGACATCTATAATGGATTTGAATTAATTTCTTGACTTGCATCCTGCCTTGATTCCTGTGCGCCTCTTATTGTTTATTTTGGTTGTTACTCTAAAATATTTATTTTTCTAGGTGATTGGTAATTAGAACTTGACAGTTTAAGTTATTATTGTAGATTATGACCTAATGATTACCCCTTTGCTTTAAGTCGCGTAATTAG
The DNA here is from genome assembly GCA_036927795.1 of Iris macrosiphon. NCBI lineage: Eukaryota > Viridiplantae > Streptophyta > Magnoliopsida > Asparagales > Iridaceae > Iris > Iris macrosiphon. The sequence goes on from JAYESA010000001.1 coordinate 94,417,844, forward strand.
TACCCCCACCTCGATACAAGTTAGATCCCTTACCCTTGACGGCCAGTAACTCTTCTATCCTCACTATCGACACTTGTTCTATAAGCACTAAGACTAAGGCTTAAGACGACCATGACCTATGTAATATAGGAGGATACCCTAATAGGTACCAAGACCCCTTCTCATAGACCTTAACAAGAGTTTCCACGGTATCCTTTAGACGATTTCAGTATTAGTTTATTATTTTAAGTTGGGTAGTATGCCTCACAACATAGTACCACCTAGCCCTATTGACCCATTGATGAAGTGAACTAGGATAACACAACTTTAGACTTGCATAAGAAGATAGTGTTTATCCAGACTGTAGAATTTAGAGGTCCTTGCCCCTATTTGGTCGACTAGCGACTTAGACAAGGAGGTTGTATGATGACTGTAGAGATTGTGTAGTCTTTTATTATTATTGCTTATTCTGTTTTGTTTTTGTAAACTTGAATAAATTTGTACCTCCTTTCATCATCATCTAGCGTACTTATATTTGTTGTACTACCTTGACTTATGCTGCTAATATAGCCTAGTTTTGCAAGCTTATCCTTTTATCGAGCTTGTTCATGACATATGTATTATTGGGTCGACACACTAATACAATTGTCTATTCAGAATCAGTGTATTACGGTCTGGTCAACCTTAGTGCATTTTGGTTCGCTCTTCGCACGACTACTTTACGTGGATTGAGATATATAGTTGACTAGTATACTTGCCCTCTAGATATGTCTGAGCATATCATATCAGTTACATAACTGTACTAATACGAGCATATGAATAGAAATTACCAGAATAGGATTTTAATCCATAACTGCTTAACAATTCCCATTTGAATTCTTTAAACGCCTTGATCCCGATACTTCTATTCTATTACCTCACCCTCGAACTCTTTATTATTGATCTCCGTCTTCCTTTATTTCGGAAAGATGAAACCTCGTGCTTGGTATAAGTTTGATATATAGACAGTACTAGATATACCCCACAGGCCGGTCGCATTGTTGATGACCCTTTTATAAATGATTAAGGGAATATCATAGGTGATATATTTGGTATTAAAGACTTAAGGATTCAATAACATGATTAAATAATTTGGGGCATAGCTTTCTTAGATGTATAGCCTTAGATGGGTAAATTCTAAGTTTGGTAGAGACCGCAATGTTCACTTTAGAGGAATTCTTTAGCCTGTAATCAAGTGAGATTTAATAGAGAGACCCTACACTAGTTTAATTTTGAGGACGAAATTTTTATAAGTTGGGTAGATTGTAACCCCCCTGATTTTTCAGAAATTTTTAATTTGGACTTTTCACAATTTTCTGTAATTTTTTGGGATTTTTCTGTATTTAAAACTAAGGTATTTAAAATTTAAATGATTTTTAAATGATGTTAATTAATATTAAAATATTATGAAAATAATATTTTTGGGTGTGAAATAAAAAACTAGATATAGGATAATTTTCTGTGAATTTATTGGACCTCAGAAGCATTTTTAAAGCCCTAAAAACCAATGTAGAATTAAACCTAATTAAACCCTGACTGAACCCGGTTTAATTTGAATTAAACCAAACCAAACCGACTCAAACCGAACCGGACCAACCCAGCCTTAACGGGTCGGGTCGGGTCGGGTCGGGTCGAATCCGAATCAAAACCGACCCAGACCCGAAACCCTAACCGAACCCTAGATTTCGAATCCCACCAGATTCACTGTTCAGGCCCTATAAATACCTCGGCGTTCGCGCCAGCCGCCGCCGCAAACCCTCTCTCATCTACTCCGCCGGCCGCAGCCAGCCCCGATGAACGCCTCGCCTGAACCCTAACTACCCCGTCGTCTTCTTCCTCCAGACTCCACAGCCGACCAATCACCGCCTCCACAGCCACCTCTCAGCCGACCGATCTCCACCCGATCACCGCCCTAACCCGAGCACCCCGCTCGACCATCACCACCAGAACACCCCACAACCCTCGACTTCCTCCCCTACCTCCACCGGCGTCGACCCCGACCAACACCACCACCCCAACTCCTCGAGCCCGACCCTCCACCGCCGCAGCCACCAGTTCCGCCACGCCGACCTCCACCCAGCCCCGCACAGTCTCCACGAACCGTAGCCCTAGCTCCGACACAGCGGACACGAACACGGCTGAACCAGGACACGAAACAGTCACCCGGACACGAGATCTTCTCGTTCCACGGAGCCCTGTTCAGGTAACACATTCTATCTCCTCGTTATTCCATTTTTCGTTCTGTCAGTTGTGTCGCGTAGACTGTGTAACCCTCTCGATGCCCGTGCAACCCGCTCGGTGCGTCGCATCCTGTGGTGATCGCAAACCGCGATCCAAAAACAAGAAAACCTACGCCCCATTTCACCCCGGAACTGAGTGCGCCCCGCCAAACGGGACGACTTGGTCGCGAGCGGTCTTTACCGAAACGTGCGCGCCGTTGGTACGGACGTGCGGGATTTCGCAGAAGTTGATTTGGATGTGCGTGCACACCGGAATCAACGCGTATCCGCCGACAACACCCCGTATCTGCCTGTTCTAGAACACGTTGTAACTTTGTGTACACACGTCAGATCAAAACGAAACTTGCGCCATCGGACTCGTAGCAATACGCTGGTCCTGTGACCCAAGTTTGGTTCGATTCTGAGAACGTTGACAAAATCGCGTATCATGGGCCCCGCGGCTCCACTTGACGGGCGATTTTGTAATCGGCTCATCGGAATCCAGTTATGGAAGTTCCGTTGGGTTCGTATCATCGTTCCTGACTTGTTGATACTAAGTTTGACCAATTTGGAGACCTTTGACCCTGACACATTTTTCGGTACAAAGTGGCCCACATGTGGACCCCGCTTTGACCCGAAACTGTCATTTTTGCCCCTGTGTCCAAACTGGACTTAAGGACAGGCGTTTCTAGCTATTTAATATTTTCTGAGACTGTTGGTGATATTTATTACAGCTTTTGGAGGAGTACCTGCAGATCCACTGATACAGGGACAGCTATTGGTTTTCAAACCCCAGGCAAGTGTACCTTGCCAAAACTTGCAGTTCTTGTTACTTATTTTCTTGGCTTATATATATATATATATATATTGTGGTACCTGCTTGACCTAGGAACGTGTAACTTACTTAGCATCTGATTAATAGTCGGGTGCCAACACCGCACGCGGAGTTGTGCAACGTCATATAGACATGGATATCGTGACCCTTTACATTCTCGTACTTGTCTTATCAAGTACATGATAACCCAGGACACTTGACACTATTCATGAGATAAAATCTTCCTGAGATATTCATGGTGATTCTGTATAGGATACTGGTTTTATGACATAGACATTATATTCATAGATATTATATGACTTGTTGCATTAGCTACGATCTTGCGTGACATGTACATGAGACGTTGTGGACATGAGACGTATAATTACATTGGGTGGGGAGAATCACACAGGCTACAGGTTGATTATATTATGCAGGCATCTCAGTCTCTCACCGAGCTAGACGACCACATGATATCACTACTACCGGCTCCCCGACACAGAGCTTGTAGTGGTTTCAGCCTTAGTTCTAGTGCTGCTCTCATCTTGCATATCACTTAGCTGGTTATATAGTGTTCCTCTATTGTTTTATTTATTGCTGGTGAGTCACACAGGCTACAGGTTGACTATATTAGGCCGGCATCTCAGTCTCTCTCTGAGCTAGACAACCACATGATATCACTGCTACCGGCTCCCCGACACAGAGCTTGTAGTAGTCTCAGCCTGAGTACTGGTGATGTTCTCACTTGCATTTCACATAGATGTTACATATTTACCCTATTTATTCATTTATTCTCTGCACTATATTATTTTGGCTTGAGTTATCTTGTACCTTGCTATGTCCCCTGAGGACCTGGATCCGGATTATGTCCCCAGGATTAGCAGAGGAGATCCACCCAGAGTTATATAGTACAGGAGCATTAGCAGGAGCAGGAGCAGTTACTGGAGCAGTACCAGATTCAGCAGACGAATGATCACCGAGGTTATCTTCTGAGTATATACTGTTTCCATACTCAGTATTTGCTGGGGTTATCTTTATTTTTGTATCTTGACAGATGTATCAGACTCATTATCGGATTATTTCCCGAGTTTATGTTTTATTGTGATTGATCTTGCTTGTTTATTCTGATATTGCTATATTCATATCTCTTGATGAGATTAGTATATTTAGACCCTTATTGTTGTATTACAACTTAAGTACGCTCCGATGGATCCATTAAATTGGGTTTGTCCATCGGTGTGTGTTGCTGGCCATTGTCACGTGTCTAGTCCCTCGGTATTTTGGGACTTGGGCGTGACAGGTGGAATGGCATGCTTCGCCTCGAGTTCCTAGCGTTGCATACCACTCTCACCCAAGAATATAACCCGTCCATTATGGCATCCAGCCAGTGATCCCCTTGTATATTTAAACATGTTGCAATCTAACTTGTGTCTTCGTGGTAGGGAAGGCATGGTAAGTATTGTGCAGGTGGTTCAGACGGACAGGTAAAAAGTCACCGAACGGTGACAAGTTCATTTCAGTAAATTCTGTATGCTGCTTACTTGTAAATGAATTAAAACAAGATAGAAAGACCATAAATAATAATATACATGCTTCATTAAAACAACATGTTGATTGGTATAGTTGGGTTAGCTTGCATTCACCAGTATGTTTCGATATACTGACCTCGTTGAAACAGGTTTCCCACACTTAGGAGAACCGAGCGAGGAGCTGAAGTCATCTTTCCCGATCGAGTCCAGCTGTAGGTGTGTTCAGATCGCGCCACCCTTGAAGCATTTTGAAGCAGGAGCTTGCAGCTCTATACACAATGCAGCTCCGTGGGAAAGCCGTCCTCCAACCCGGAGGTCTTTATCATTTTGAAGTTTAGTAAAGGGATGTAATGTACAGGACTGCTATCTCATTTTGTGTCAACACTTTTGTAAGCCCGTGTTGCAGATTAACTGACTCGTTCAAGAGTTTGTAATAGATGTTCATTATCAATAAAGAGAACTTTTCTATGTTTCAAATCTGTGTTTTAATTTATCTGCGTACTCTGAATATGTGCTCGTTATGCAAATATCTTTAGTCTTGTGAGGGTGCAACCCCAGGCCCGTACGGCGGTCACGATTCGGGTGATGCCCCAACGATTCCACGGAATCGGGTCATGACAGGCCGAAGGTGCCTGAAGTGGCTTGTCGGCAAAGGCCTGCAGAGAGGAGCCGTGGGACAAGAGGAGTGGTCAGGTCACCGATGGAGCACAATAGGATGGAGACGACCGGATCCTACAGATATGAAGTCTAGCGACCGGTGGAGACGTTCAATAGCGCGGGAGGACTCGGTCCGGGGGTTCACCATGGAGGAAGAGGGCAGGACCCCTAGATCTGGAGGGGCTAGATCCACGGAGACGATTATCAGCAGAGGAATGTGATCTGTGGCAGAGAAAAAGGCTCGACTCTTGCATCGGGGTGGAGCGTCACCGGCTGGAACCATATCGGCGGCGGCGAGGTTAGGTTAGAGCTAGGGTTTGATTTTCTGTGGTTTTCTCTTCTTTTGGGGATGGTTGTTGTGTCGGACACGGTGTGGGATGGAGATTCCTGGTGGATGTGGATTCGTGTCTGAGTGGACAAATAGAGATTTTTGTATGAGAGATTGTACTGGATTTGTAGAATGTATCGGACACAGTATAATAGAATTTGGACACCATGGGGTCGGACCCAGAGGCCGACACATGACTGACACGATGGTTTCTGTGGTGGACACGACAATAGTCTGGACACGATGGTGTGATGGCTTTGATGATGGGAATAGGTATTAACTGAAGGAAAAATTGTTTGTGAATGGTTGTGGCTTAGACTGAGAAAAGCAAGAAATTTTTTTTCCTATATAGTGGGTTGAGCTTGCTCCACAAGAAATGTGGGAGGGGTACTATTGTAAATGTTCAAATGAATGAGGATCAAAGATCTTTGTAAAATTTCCTAATTGTTTTAATTAGTAACTAAATAATCTATTTAGATATAACTCCAAAAGGACATCCTATTCTCCAATAAAGAATTTTCTAACTTCATTTGGGATTGTCCAAATCATAATCTTAAAAGAATATTTACCGTAATAATTAATTGTATACTTATTTAAAATCTAGTCTTTAATAATAATTAAAAATAATTTTTTTTATTAGTTAAAGAAATAATTATGATTTTTAATCGATTTCTTAAACTAACTTTTAAAACTCCAAAATATTAACAAGGCATATTTTATATAATTCCATATAAAAAAATTTCAAGAGAAATCATTTTCCAAACATGCTATTTGAAATTAAATTAAAATCTGAAAAAATGGAAATTTTGGAAAACATAGGTTACAAAGAAAACATAATGTTAATATTTTCAAAATTTTGCCAAAATTTTATTTTCTTTTGATTTTTCAAATAATTTAAAATCATCTATGCTACTAGTAGACCTATAAACTTTTGTAAAATAAGGATTTAATTTACAAGTTGCATAGTCATAATATTCTTCACTCTCACTTAATATAAATTTTGCTTTGGAAAAATAATACATTTTGTTTAATTTGGTTTGGTAAGAACATACAAATAAGTAAATGTTCCTAATGAACAAGTAGAAAATGTGATGCTTAACTATGTTTGTCTAGCATCAATTATGTCCTTATCATCAAAACTATCATAATATCTCTTTATAGTTTTTTAGCCATTATTTATTTTTTTGATGCAAAACACATTTTTGTATCTATTGTATTGTGTATTGGTTTTTGTGTAATGCGATCTAAAATTTCCTCTTCTTTATCATTTGTAACACATATTTTACTAAAATACTTCTAAATAATATATTTTCTTTTAGTTGGAGCAGAACTATTTAATTTTTATTTTCAAGAGGAGACATTTATGTCAGTGGTTTTTTTTTTTTATAGTATTAATATAATGATTATCATAAAAGTTATTATAAATATTATAAAACTCATCGAAAAAATTTAGTAAAATGTTGGATAGAACTAATACCAAAATGATCCATACTATTTTTTTCAAAGTATTTTTCTAACTAAAAAATTTATCAGCCCAAAATAGCAAAATTAATAATATTATATAATATCAAAATTAAATACTTAAATCTTAACTTGATTTTCAAAGCCGTTTGTAGAATTGTTACAGCTTTGTGGTGATTCAATCAAGTTAAAGTCTCATAATTCTAATTTTCCAAACTTTTGTTGTTATTTTTTGGCAATTCAGTGTTTAGAAAGCAACAAATTTTCGAAGATAATACAAAATTGATTAGAAGTATGAGAAGAGAAAAAAAATATTTTATTATAGTAAATTTGAATGAATTGATTTTTATTTTAAAATAAATTGAGTGTCAAAATAAATAATCTTATAATATAGCTGCTACTCAAAGTATTTTGTTTTTAGTGAAATCACTAAAATATTCTCAATAACGACCATAGTGGACTAAAATATGTTGGTATCGGCTGAGTCAGCACTTTGATTTTGGGGTGCCAAATCCAACTAAACCCGTAAGAGAGTCTGATCAAGTTAGGAAAAGTAAAACCCAACCAGACCCAATGAGTGAACATGCCAAATCATGTCGGGCTCGTGCTTTGACCAGATCGAATCGGACCGTTGGGTCCACCAAACATCTTGACATGTTAAAAGGAAACACATTTTCATCCAAAATTTCCGGCCTCCCTCTTCTTCTTTTTTTCCTGTTTATTTCAATTCTTCTTTCTCTCTTCAAAGTGTTGTTTGAACAAGAATTCTTGGTTGTTTTGTTGGTACTTGATGGTGAAAGTGACGTGGAGAAAAGAGTAACATTTATTATTTCATAAAATTTACTGTACAGATAATATTTTTATATTAATTATCTGAAAAAAAGTTATTATGTAAAAATTTAAAATTTAAAAAAAATTTGCCATCTGGAATGACGAAATGTCATCATATTATATTTTAATATCTCCCATAACTCAGAAAATTATATTTTAATACATCATGTCATATTTTTGACAAGTCCAAATTTCAACTGGGATGGCAAAAATTTAGCAATTCCGATTTAACCAGTTTAAGCGATGGGTGCGACGGTTTTCTTTTGGTTTTTTTTTTTCCTTTGGTTTTTTCTTTTGGGTTTTTTTGTGTTATTTTTTGGGATAGTTGGGTTTTTTTTTTTTTTTTTTTGGTTTTTTTGTTGTACATAAAAAAAAAAAAAAATTCCCTAAGAAATTTGCTGTACAGAAAATACATTTTTTTATTTGGTTTTTTTGTGTTTGTTATGGATTTTATTTGGTTTTCTGTTTGATTTTTTTGTTTTTGTTTTTGTTTGGGTTTTCTTGTGTAGGTTTGGTTTTAGTTTTATTTGGTTTATTTATTTATTTATTTTAATTTGATTTATTTTTGCAGAAAATTTGCTATATCTATAATTGTTTTAAATAAATTAGGAAAAATGAAAAAAGTTTGAAATAGTAACGAAATAGTTCGCCAACTTATTTGGCGAAATTCTCAAAATTATTTTTGTTGGTAATGATGTTTTCACGATTTTGGAATATTTTTGAACATATTGTTTATTTTTGAAACAGTAACGGACCCTCATAATCGGTACTCTAAAAATACCTCATAACCACTACTCCCACAATTTATATGCAGACCCTTAAAGTTTCTACCGTAATCGAAAGTTACGATTAGTAAATTATTTTTAAATGAATAATTTTATCATTAAAAAAATAAATAATATATTCCTGTGTATATTTTTAATTTTTTTTGACAATAAATTTATCTATTTATAAATAATTTACTAATCGTAATAAGATCGATTTAACTTTCAATTACGGTAGAAGCTTTATGCTTTTGCTTGCCAATTGCGAGAGTAGCGGTTATAAGATAATTTTATGGTACCGATTATGAGGGTTCGTTACTGTTTCAAAAATAAACAATCGGTCCAAAAATATCAAAAAATCGGTGAAAATATCGTTACTAACAAAAAATAAATTTAAGAATTTTGTCAACTCAGTTGGCGAACTATTTCGTTAATGTTTCAAAAAAATTTTGTTTTTTCTAATTTATTTAAAAAATTATAGGTTTATCAAATTTTCTACAAAAAATAAATCAAATTAAAATAAATAAATAAATAAACCAAATAAAACTAAAACCAAACCTACCAAAAAAAACCCAAAAAAAAAAAGAAAAGAAAAACCAAATAAAACACATGAAAAAAAAACAAATAAAAAATTTATTTTCTGTACAACAAATTTCTCAGGAAAAAAAAATAATTTTCTGTACAAAAAAAAAAAAAAAACCAACTATCCCAAACAAGCAACACAAAAAAAAACAAATAAAAAACAAACTCAGGAAAAAAAAATCAACATAAAACCACCCGCACCCATCGCTTAAACTGGTTAAAACGGAGTTACTAAATTTTCACCAACCTAGTTGGCGTTTGCCGACTTCGTTGACAAAAATATAGCATGATGTATTAAAATATAATTTGCTGAATGATGAAGGATATTAAAATATAATATGCTGAATTTTTTCTATCTCAGATGTCGAAAGCTTTCTTAAATTTAAATTTTTACAAAATAATTTTTATTTAGATAACTAATATAAAAATATTATCTGTAAATCAACTTATCTGTTGTTGTTCCTTCCCAAAACGGTATGCAAAATTAAATGGTCAATTTTGACTTCTTAGAATTGTGGGGCCGAGCTATCATGTGCTCCCTCGTGCTTGTATCATTCAACTTGCTACACGTGGAAGTGAGCACATGCGTTTTGTGGACTCCACCCATTTTTACACCAGGTCAAAGGATTTGTTAGCAAAATACCAAAGGATTAAAACCAGGTCTAAATCCTCAATTTTATACCAATTTAGAGTTTAAGTCCTGACTTATTCAATTAGAAAAATTATATCCTAAATTTTTATAATTTAATTAATTTATTTTTTATACCCTTCCTTCCTCCCATGCAAACAATGAAATATTCCTATATAGACTAGGAAGGGTAAGATGGTAAGAATGAAAAAAAAAAAAATTCAGGATCTAAACTCTTCAATTGGACATGTCAGAACTAAATTCTAAGCTGCTATAAAATCCAGGGTCTAAACTCTAATTAGCCCTTAAAACTATGTTCTAGTTATTACTTTCTAATGTCACGACCTTTGTTGCGGATAAAAATGACTACAGAACTTAGTACTTGCAACTACCTTTTTCATATGTCACGACCTTTATTGTGGATAAAAAGAAAAAAGCTATTTTGTCCGCAAGAGTGGCTTGCGAGTTTGGTCCGTCCGTCATTTGGCCGAATCCCATTGGCCTCCCTATTTGCTTGGGCCCGTCACCGGTTAACATGCCAATGGAACGATGACACATGGCGGACGGGCCAAACCCGTCGACAATGTAGCAGCATTGGGATAAAAATGACAATACTAGCTACCACTCAAGATGGGCGGACACATAAATTTAATAGAGAGTAAACTTCAAAGTTTTAAACGAAAGAAAAGTTAAAAATATATGTATATATAGTTTCACATGTCTTATAAAAAAGATAATAAATCTCATATTGCAGTACTCCTCTCCAATTGTACATATTTTGAAATCGTTGAATAAAGTCTTCATTGATGACAATTTCAGGCATGTCTTCCTCAATGTAAGTGACCAAACAGTCATTCATAAACTCATCTTTAAGTCGATTGCGTAACTGAGTCTTCGTAATTTTACGGCTGAAAATACCCTTTCGACAGTTGACGTCGCAACGAGTAAGATTAATGCTAACTTCGTAAGCAAAAATGCCAACGAATATTGTCGATGCCGCTTAGTTTGAACTATTTTTCTAGTAAGTCCATTAATTCCTGTAACATCAAAAAATTGCTTGTTGGTGCGATCGTCCTCAATATAGTTTGAAAGTTGATATCCAAGACATGAAATATCATCTTCATCAAAATCAGAGAAGTAAACCTCAACAAATCGTGTCAACTTATCCATATCAAATACAGAGAAATAATCGCTTCGATATGACATAGATAACAACAACAACTCTGTATTCACTTAGATAGATCATTTGTTTGAATTATATAAGTCACATTATGTGCATCTTCTGTTATAACCAAAAGCATATTAATTACCAAGGGAAAAAAAAGTTAATCAAACTCACTATTGTGCTGAAATGAGAACCCCAACGTGTATCGTCCGGTCGTTTCAATGTTGTTTCTTGATTCAGACCATGATTGTTGTCACGCCCTTGTCCCAAAACATATAGGACCATACACGTGGCATTGGCCATATGGTACGACTCCGTAGGTATTACGACCCGGACCCGGAATTTGGGCATGAGCCGTGGGTACGTCCAGCCTACGCCGCAGCATCGACGATAGAACATTTTCTAGGTCTCAACATAAAAACACAACTCACAAATAACCTGTTAATGATCTCAAATCCATAAGGAGGACAATGAATATGCATATGATCATTAAACATAAGGTACTCAATCACAATAACTATAAGAAGGTAAATGGCACGATGAGATATAAAAGATATAAGAAGTTCTGACATAAGTCGACAGTCTAACTGTCTCAACATAAATAAGTCTCAACATAATACACCCAAGTCTCACAGTTATAACAATCCAATAGATAAATAAATTAGACTAAATGTTGTCTAAACGACTAAGGCTACACTCTACGTGATATGTTGGGTGAGCTATGATGCATGTAAAGTAGGGTATGATCACATAATCTTGCTAATATTTTTTCATCCCCAGCTAGTACGATGGATTCCAATCACGACTTCTCATGACAGGTATCTATGATACTAGCCCGTGTATCCGCTATGTCGGAATCAAGTATACACTACAACTAGAATCATAGTGATAATCAAAATAATAAAAACTGTCAGAGAATGTACTCGTCTGATATCTGAAGTGAGAAACAGTCAATAATGGTCACACTAGAGTCCAAGATTCCTAAATAAGGAATATAAGTGTTAAAGAGTGAATAGAAATGATAATCATGTTTATCTAATAAATGGTGATGTTTCTAGGCCACTATAGGTTCATACTAGTCAATACTGGGTCAATACCATGCTACCCTAGGTTTTATATGTCATATTAAGGTATACTTTTCAATACTAGTTATTACCAAGCTAAAGTTGGACTATACTAGCTAATACTACTAGTGTTAGGTGATCACTAGGTCATACCTCTCATATATCTAGGCATTAGTTATATATGCACTCTATGTATATAGATACTAATACCTTAGTATGCCTTGACTGATACTCTATACTAACCTGGCCAATTTCCTATTTACCTTTGCACTAACACTTGGTATCAATACCCCAAGAATACTCCCCCATACTGACACCACTTTAGCCTTCTCATTAAGAACCCGAGCCTACTACCTAAACACCAACTCCTTATATATCTGACCAACTTTGCACTTGCATACAGGTATTGCTATTCCATACTTTACATATCTACACACCCACTAATACTATCGAGTATCAGTCACCTACATTACCACTCCTCACCCCACTGTTAAGTACCTACTCAATCCTCCATGCATACATCTGTGCACCTAATGTGCACTGCCAGGAGCCACTTCTCTGCAACACTCCATAAATAGTTGCATCAAATACTCAATGCACAGTTGTGCAGACACAACATGCCCCCACCCCTTGCAGACACTACACTGCAGGCATCACTGCACATATAACTGCTGCAACAAGATCCCCTAACTTGGTTCTGCCCTATACTAACTACAAACCCAATTTCCTGATACACCAGCCCCCCCCCCTCGGTACCTACATACTACTTACTGTGGTTGCTCACTCCTACAACCTTACACACAGCTCCAATCTGATACCTATTCAGATGTCACTCGATACTGATACACTTACACATAGAGCTGATACTCCCTGGTGAATGCCCACCTCACTGCTCACAGGGAAACCCGACCTCTCCATCAACTGTGCTGCACTCGATTAGAGAATTAGTGTGCAACTGATATTGCACATTGATGTGGTTTGCCTCCAGGTAGACCAAGTCGAGCCTATGTTTCCCCCCTTAGTTTTTGATACAATAGTGTATCAGTACACTGCTCATCTGAGGAGGACTCACAGCCATGCTGAACCCCATCCTAATTCAATAGTCAGGGATACCCAATTCCCTTTACTACCTGCATCTGATACTGAAACCAACACTCACCACATTGATATCCTACCTGATACTAAAGTATCAATTTCTCCTACGATACCTGCATCACTCTGTTTGCATTCCCCCCTTAGTACTTACATTACTTTATTCCATGATTTATATATCACATTAAACATATATGTACAGTCACACTCAAAACTCAATGATACACTACTTAGGAAACCCCATTCACTTCAAACTGATCATTTCTCCTATCTCTGTTCAACAACACCCAAATATTCGAACCCAACTGAACTAATGCGGTGCCCCACCACTGTTGAACCTCCAACCACTTGTTATAACTCAGCACCAACAGACCCCAACTCAAGCAATGCCTCTAGACCTGATACCACACTTGCAGGAACTAACTAACCTACACCCAAGCCTTAGCTCCAATCTGCACCAATGTACAGACTCCCTTTGCAGTAAGTTGCTAAACAATAACTGAGCAATTGCTCTCTTTTCCGAGATCTTCCTCCTCTAGTTGCCTGAAGGCAGCATCTGCACTCAGGTAGGTTACAGTGTTCCAGGTAAACCCCCATCACTCAACTGCTGCTGATACTAAAACAAAGACCTACAGCAACTAAACTCCCCCCTTATCCTCACTGCCTAAAACCAAATACCCATACAACCGCATCTCATGCACCCACATATAAATACCCCCACACTATGACACAGTGTCACAACACAATATAATAAGTATATTTATACTATATGTATACACATTATCATATGAACAATACCCTCTAAATAGATACACATTCTAATAATTAATTTAATAAATACCTTGAGTGCACAATAAGGATACTCATGATACTCAACCAATCTTCTTGCAAAACCCCCCATATGCAACTAATGACTTATATACCTATCAAATATGATTATATTTATCTAATGTAATTAGTTATCATAAAGATATAGGAGAAAGTACACCCATAAATCACAAAACCCAAAATATGCATACAACACCAAAAAGGAATCATGATGGATGCTAATAGAACTCATTCTCACTCCTTATGGCTATTCTAAAACCATGGGTGGGCTCCTAATGGCCAAAAAAATAATAAAAACAGAATTTAAAGAAGAGATTTCAGATTTTCACCTATTGGGAGATGGATTCCCAAATACAAACTTCTTCTTCTCCCAAGCTTCTTGAAACTTAAGCTTCTAGGCTTCTTAGATGAGAAAAATGAGAGGGATTGGGGTTTTAAATTCTGAAATTTGGTTGAGGAAGGAAAGGGTTTGGGGAAGAACTATTTATAGGGTTTTTTATGAGCTATGAATGACTTTGAGGGAGGCTCCCTCTCTCTATATAGGGCCGGCCACATGCCTAGGGCTTTGCTAATGCACAACTCCATAATGCCCCCATATGGTTGTCATGAAGAGTTATTTAATTAATGGGATTTTCATTCCTAATGAGGGGGTTTAACTAGATTCTAATTTAAAAAGGATAGGGATTAAGTAGTGGGTTCAAAATGTCTAGTCCACTAACCCATATTATTAATACTAATAATACCACACATAATACATATTATGTAACTACAACACAATATATATATATATATATATATATATATATATATATATATATATATATATATATATATATATATATATATATATATATATATAAATATTGTAAATGATATCAATGCCCGTACTCTAGAAATATGGTAGTGACAAGTCTACCCTCCTAATTTTTTTTATAACTATTCTAGCATAAGAACACAATAAAAAAAATGAAAACTATACCTCAAGGTTCGAAGAGATACGAGTATTGCTCGCGTATTTCATCCATCTCTCCCAGGTTGACTCACCTGGAGAGTGATGTCTCCATGCAATACGAACCAAAGGAATAGTCTGGTTCCACAATACCTTCTCCCTGCGATCCAAAATCTCTACGGGTTGCTCAGGATAGCTGAGAGTCGGACCAACCTCGATCTCCGAGTGATCTAGTACGTGACTTGGATCTGCCACATACCGTCTCAGCTGTGACCCATGGAACACGTCATATACTCCCTCTAGTGCAGTCGGCAAGTCTAGTCTGTAGGCTACTGTACCGACCCTCGCAAGAATACCGAAAGGTCCGACGTACCGTGGACTAAGCTTTCCGCCTCCACCAAAGCGAATCAGGTTCCGTGTCAGAGAAATCCGCAATAACGCCAAATCACAAACCTAGAATAATACAATATTAATACACAATCTAAAATAAAACAATCACAAGCAATTTTAATAAAACCTATTCCTCAAACTCCAAGGGTCTACGGTGGCTGTCGGCCCAATGCTGTTGTCTGTCCTGCGCCACTCGAAGTCTATCTCTGATGAGTTTCACCTTCTCTGATGCATCCACCACCATCTCTGGTCCCAACAAGTCTCTCTCTCCGACGTTATCCCAAGATAACGGTGTGCGATACCTCCGTCCATATAGAGCCTTGAATGGTGACATCTTAATACTGTCCTGATAGCTGTTGTTGTAAGCAAACTCTACCAGGTGTAGATGATCCTCCCAAGAACCTCCGAGATCTAGAACATAAGTACTTAGCATATCCTCGAGAGTCTGAATAGTCCTTTTCGACCGTCCGTTTGTCTGGGGGTGATATGCTTACTGAACTTGAGCTGAGTGCCCAAGCTAGCCTACAAACTCCTCTAGAAGTGGAAAGTAAAATGACTATTCTGATCCGAGACGATGCTCACAGTAAACCCATATAATCTGACAATCTATCACACATACATCTCTGCTAGCTTCTCCGTCGACGTACCCACTTTGAATGGTAAGAAGTGGGCTGATTTGGTCAACCTGTCTACGATGACCCAAATTACGTCTTTTTCTCCTAGAGAACGCGGAAGCCCTGAAATAAAATCCATAGTCACATGCTCCCACTTCCACTCTAGGATGGGTAAAGGCTGAAGCAATCCACCTGGCCTCTGTCTATTTGCCTTTGCCTGCTAACACACTAAATACCTGGGATACAAAGTGTGCTACCTCGCGCTTCATACCATACCACCATACGTGCTCCCTCAGGTCTCGATACATCTTATTGGCTCCTGGATGCATCGAGTACTAAGAGATATGTGCCTCCTATAAAACCTTCTCGCGCAGCTCTCCGCTTGGCACACATATCCTAGTACCGTGCCGCAAGGATCCATCATCAGCAATAATAAAATCCTCTGATAATCCTGCCCGAACCTTTACCCTGATACTCCTCAGAGCCTCATCATCATACCGCGTAGCTCTGATTCTGTCCATCAACTCAGACTGTATCTGTAATCCCTATATCTGAATCTTGATACCAGGAACTAATACCTCAATTCCCAAGCTCTCAAGGTCGGCCAACAAGTGTCTGTCTGTCGTCAAGTACATAGCCATCGGATACCTGTTCAAGGCATCGGCGACTACGTTGGCCTTTCTTGGGTGGTAGTGCAATAAAATGTCAAAGTCCTTCATCAACTCCAACCACCTCCTCTGCCTCATGTTCAGCTCTTTCTGCATAAATACTTACTTCAAGCTTTTGTGGTTTGTGAAGATCTCTACACGCTCTCCGTACATATAGTGTTTCCATAGCTTTAGAGCAAAGATGACCGCTACCAACTCTAAATCGTGGGTGGGTTGTTCTTCTCATTAGGAAGTAATTGCCTGAAAGCATAGGCAATCACCTTCTCGTGCTGCTGAAGAACACAACCCAAACCCTTCCATGAAGCATCACTATAGATAGTGAATCTACCTTATCCCTGATGGCAACGTCAATACTGGATTTATCGTCAATTTCTTCTTCAACTCATCAAATATGGCATGACAATCCTCTGTCCAGACAAAATCTACGTCCTTCCTGGTCAGCCTAGTCATCGGTTCTGCAATCCTGGAGAAGTCTTGTACAAACCTCCTGTAGTAACCTGCTAGTCCACGAAAACTCCTAATATCAGCCACTGAACTGGGAGTAGCCCACGACTCTACTGCCACGATCTTCTTCGAGTTAACTGAGATCCCGTCACCTGTCACCACATGCCCAAGAAATTCAACTTTGTCAAGGAAGAACTCGCACTTTGAAATCTTCCCGTAAAGCTCCTCTTTCCTGAGAGTCTCCAAAACCATCCTCAGGTGCTCCTCATGCTCCTCCGGGGTCTTCGAATATACAATAATGTCATCAATGAATACCACCACGAACTTATCAAGGTACTGGTGGAATACCTTGTTCATCAGGTTCATGAATACTATCGGTTCATTAGTAAACCCAAATGGTATCACCATGAACTCAAACTGGCCATATCGAGTCCGAAAAGCTGTCTTCGGAATGTCTTCTTTCTTTACTTTTACCTGGTGGTAGCCTGACCTCAAGTCTATCTTTGAGAATAACTTTGCTCTGCTCAACTGATCAAAGAGATCATCTATCATCAACAACGGATATTTGTTCTTGATAGTGAGGTTGTTCAGAGCTCTGTAGTCGATACACATGCGTACCGACCCATCCTTCTTCGGTACTAACAATACCGGAGCACCCAACAGTGATAAACTGGATTTAATGAAGCCCTTGTCCTGTAACTCATCAATATGCTTCTTCAACTCTACCAGTTCGCTGTTGTTGACCCTATAGACGTACTGTGATATTGGCTCTGTGCCTGACACCAAGTGTCACGACCCACACCCGAAATTGGGGCACGAGTACGCGGGTACGTCCAGCCTACGCTGCAGTGTCTGCGGTAGAACGTTGTCAAGGTCATGATACTATCTATCCAATCTCACACAAGCATCCAATCTCCATAAGGAGGCACGGATGACACAAAATAATACGAACACATACTCAATCATATGACTACAGCACGATAAGATATCGAACAAATAAAATTAAATACAACACAAGTCTAAATGTAATAATCTAACTCAACAATATCCATGTCTCAACAAGTATGCTGGAGACAAATCTGGTACCAAATAGTCTACTAAAAAAACTAACTAGAAAAACTAGTAATTTCGGTTAGACCTCCCGGAATCACAACTAAACTATCAAGCCCAAGTTGCAGCTACTCACCATATGGTCCATAAAGTGTCGGACACCGATCCTCTAAGGCATAGTCTGAAAAAATATTTCCAGTCAGGAAGGAGCAAAGTACAATCTCAAATAACAGTTCCATTTAATTGATAAGGACTATAAAGCAATAAACAGATGATGCTAGATACTGAGAAGACAGTGAATAAATGCAATGGCAAAATAAAGAGACAGGCAATGCAAAGAGACAGGCAAATAGGCAATATGATACAGTCAGTGTATATATGAAAATAAAGAGAACAAGGTACAGTATCATATACGGGTGATGTAGTATATGATCTAAATAGGGAACTGTAATCTATTCTAAGTGTTTGAAATAGTAGCTTCCAAATGTGATCGGCTTGGGAACATGTACGATTGCTACATAGTCTGGCTAATCATAAGTGAGGGGTATGATTAACACCAATAATATTTTACTTGTACAATGGGTATTTGATCACATCTCTCACTAGCAATTTCCCCGCCCCCAACTAGTACTGTGGATCCAATCATGACACGTCACGATACACGAGCAATATCCAATCTATCATGTACGATGTCTAATATACATGTCGTGTACAATGTCAAAACGATAATCAATGTAACATCTCATGACTGCAGATCCAAGCTATATACTAGTCCGTGTAGCACAGTGTCGAGGATTCAGATGTAACATTTCTAGATTACTGAACTTATAGAAATTATCAAGGAATTGGAAATTATCAGAGAATGTACTTGCCTCGGGTCCTTAGCTGGTAAATACTGATGTCCTGTTCCAAAGTATCGCCTGGATGAACCAACAGTCCTATAGACATATATCAATAATTAAATTAATACGTATTTATGGGTATACCAATAATTATATACAATAGGTATAAGTATATACACTAAATTATATGTTGTATATATATATATATATATATATATATATATATATATATATATATATATATATATATATATATATATATATATATATATATATATATATATCAATAAGTTAAAAATATATATATACCACATTTATATATATATATACTACAACCAATATTTGTATAAAAGAAATATATACTGAATATATATAAATATATAAATATATATATATATATATATATATATATATATATATATATATACCAAGTAAAATATACATATACTCTATTTATATATATATACCAAATCTTAATACATATTTGTATCTATACCAATCAAATATATATATATATATATATATATATATATATATATAATTATACCAAATCATACTTATACTATATACAGGTAAATATACCAAATTACATTTATATATATATAAACCAATACAACATATATATATATATACATACATATACCAATACAAAAATATAAATCTACATATATATATATATACCAAAATACATTTTTATATATATCAATACCAATATATATATACATTTATTCCAAAATAATACCTATTTATTTACACCTTAAATACTAAAACATACATTAACATATATTATATGTGTACAGATAAATTGATACACATATATACATTTACGTATTTATACGTATTTACAAATATATACATACATAAAGAAGGAGGGAGAGGAAGAGTGAAGCTCACTGGGGGTGGCTGCCGGGCTTGGCCGGAGGGAGAGCTGGCCGGCGGGGGATGGCCGCACTGGTGGTGGTGATAGTAGATGGTGATGGTGATGGATGTATGAGGAGAAGGTCGGGGAGTTGGCAGCGGGAGCTCCGGGGATGGCGAGCTGCGGCCTATCGGAGTTTGGGATGCAGCGGTGGATCGGGTGGTGGAGGTCCGGGCTGTTGCTGCCGGAGGAGATGGAGGGAGGAGCAGCGGGTCGGTACTCGGCTGGGGCTGAGGAGCTAGGAAGAGGAGGTCGGGGAGTGATTGTAGAGCTGCAGGCGGCGGGGATGGAGGTGAGCTGGAACGGAGGGAGGGCAGAGGGAGTCGGGTGGCGAGGCTGAGTAATGGGGGAGGTCGGAGTCAGAGTTGCTCGGCTCGCCGGAAGTAGCAGGAAAGAGTGGAGTGCAGCGGGGAGTCGGAGCTCGACGCTCGGTGTGCAGATTGGGGAGATGGCTGAGCAAAGGAGGCTGGAGGAAGTCGGGGTCAGGGCCTGGTCGGATGGCTCGCCGGGGAAGGACCGGAGCTGGGGCGGAGGAGTGGGAGTCGGAGAAGACTGGGAGTGGAGGTCGGTGGCCTGAGCTGCGGGGTCGGGCTCGGCCGCCGGGCTGTGCAGGGACTGCAGGGAAATAAAGCGGGTGCTCGGCTGAAGAACGCAGGGAGAAGCTCGGTTCGATCTCCGGCGGGTGCTCGGCTGAAGGCCTGGCTGGGTGGAGACTGAATCGGTGGCCGGCCGGAGTTGCAAAGTGCACAGTGGGTGAGGTAGTGGTGATGGTTTCCCTCTCTCTTTTAGATTTCAAAAAAAAGAAGAAGAAGAAGAAGAAGAAGGAAGAAGAAGAAGAGAAGAAGAAGAGAAAGGAAATAATGAAAAGTGAAGAAGAGAAAAAGAAGCTACGGTTGAGTGTGGGGGCTTGTGAGGAGGTGGGGGCTAGCCTAGGTTTTTGGGAATTAGGGCTTCCTTGGGAAGAGGGGATGATGTGACTTTAAATATGGAGAGGGTGTGTGGGAATGAAGGGTGAGGATGCACCCATTGAATGGATGGTCTAGATTTGTCATGAGGGATTCTTCATGTGGGGATGAGGGTGAGAGACTTAGTCAAATATTAGGGCTCCTTCATTGGTTTGAACAAATGGGGTGTTGACACCTAATGCAAATTTACAAATTAGCCCCCCTAAATTTGGGTATTTGCACAGACGCATAAAATGATGAAAATTTGGTGGGCGATTTGGTGTCTGGTATTTTGTAGGATGAGGGGGCGTTGTATGTTTGGTATGGGCTCAATTAGCGGGGTACTGGAATTATATCGGGATTTACGGAATCGGTCAAAATGGTATCCTCAATTTAATTAGGAATAAAATGCAAGCTGTGTTCTAAAATTAATTAGGAGGACATGGGGCCAAAATTAGGTCGGGTCATCAATACCATTAGTGAAGAAGACTCAGAACAGAATATTACCCTAATTTGGGTCGCACAAAAAATAGGTCAAGATTGCCTCCAATTTCGATTGGAACGCACAACGATACAAAGTTGGAATTTATTTAGGAATTAAATAAACGTCCGCGATGAATATTGTGCGGCTAAAATGAAGCACAAGAAAGCATAATTATGAGTTACAAAAATGTCAGAATGGAAGGAGGGCATGTCTAGAGCAAGGTTGTGAAATTTGTTAGAATGCAAAAGCTAGGGTAGCGCTCCAAATATTGAAGCAAGGGCAGGGCAGAATAATTAAATAAATTACGATAATTAACTACGACCTCCAATAAATTAATTCTAAATAAAATAATTAACCACATAACCCCATAATTCGGATAGATATTCATCTACTGGGCTTCTAGGTCAAGTCTACCAGCTTAAACATAAATGAACACTGTATATATATAATATATTTAAATACACACCTCATGCAATTATTTAATTTAAATACAATATCGAGAAATCATTTAATATAAATACCATAATATTAATAATATCTAAAAAGTCGAAAATACCCCTGTTTTTGGAATATGGTAGTGACAAGTCTACCCTCCTTAAAAGAATTTCGTCCTCGAAATTTAAAATCCTCATAGTAGTGTTTATTCATACACATTATTATTTTTCCTCAAAGTTTAAATTCATCAACCACGAAATCAGGTAATAATCCACAATGTCCTTTCACAATTTAAAATTCTGTAATTATCGTATTCCTGAAAATCCTCGAATTAAAAATTAAAGTCCATTTTTATCACAATTTCCTCCAATTTTTTTAAGTTAATAATTCAATACTCAAAATTTAATATTCACTCCTCTAGTTTGATTTTTATCAATGTATATATATATAAAATTTAAATCTCATCCCAAAATTGAATTCAAACACTAATCCATCCATGATCTTATTCCTCGGTTTCCCTTTTCCTCAAAGTACTCAACAATACGATACTTATGGATTCTCCAAATATCGTCCATAATATAAAATTTAAAATTCATAACTTGTAGTCAAATAAATTAATGATAATCTCCTTAATTTCCTCAAGTTCTTAAGGATAAACTTCAATCATATCATAACCTTCCTAAAATTAATAATCATCGATTCTGCCATGTTAAATTCTTAATCCTTTATTTAAATCAATATTTATCCCGGAATTTAAATCATCTTGTTTCTTTTGTCTAGTCATAACCTCTTCATAAATCTTCGCTATGGTCAAACCCCAATAATCATGGTCTGAGAAAATTCTACCTACAGTCATACAACCTATAATCTAAGAAAAATATGTACAGTCATGGTATCTTTTGTCATGGTATTGCAGTCTCTGTCAGGGTGTACTACTAACTACATTATAACAAGAAAATCATGCATACAAGCTACGGTACTAAGGTATCAGTCAATCAATCAAATAGATAGGAACAAAAGGAAGGAAAGAACAGAATATGCTAACACATTACCTGCAGTATCGGTCTCCTCGACCATCATCGCAAATGCCCCGCCCTGCTGGGGTGGTTTCCTTTGCGATTGCTGAGCAATATACGGTTCCACAGGTAGCCTAACTGGATCTATATAATCTGAAGCTCCGTGCTGGCCGAGAAGATAAGGGGCTAGAAGACAATCCCTTACTCGATGTCCCGCAGCGCCGTAGTGCAAACAAAGTCCTAGCCTCATTCTACAGCTCTCCCAAAGGTGACCTGGCTTCTTACAGAAATGACAAGTCTGCTGTGTCTCTCTCGGAGGCTGTAATCACCTGAAAATTTTAGAATTTTAGAAATTAATTTTCTGAATTTAATTAGCATTTTCTGTAGTTTTAAACAAATAAACTAAGGTAATCTGATTTAAAATGAATTTTTAAATATATTAAATAATATTAAAATGTGATAAAAATTATATTATCTAGTGTAAAATTAAAAATCGAACATGGGGTAATTTTTCGGGAATTTATTGGATCCCGGATAAATTTTTAAAGCATTAAAAACTATTGATTAATTTAACTTAATTAATTAAACTAATATAAAATAAAACTGAACAGAACCCAAAATAGAACCGGATCGGACCGGCCGGTCTGCCCGAACCGGCCCAAACACTTGACGGGTCGGATCCGGGTCAGACCCGACCCGCCAATACCCGACCCGACCCGGGCTAACCCTAACCCCCAAATCCCAACAGACCCGACCCGTCGTTTCCACTGCCGGCGATCGTTTCTGCCGTCGTGGCCGCCGACAGACCCCCCGGTTCACCTCCCCTGGAACCCCCGACTGCTCCCCTTCGACTTCCGGCCAACCTCCGGCCGTCACCCTCCCTTCAAACCCTATAAAAACCTAGCCCTCCGTCGGAAAAACCCCTTCCAATCCTTCTTCTCCGGCGAGCTCGGTAATTCCGGCCACCTCCCTCCAGCATCCAACCACCCGGCACCACCGCTCAGCCCTCCGGAATCTTCCACCGCACCTCCAGCAGACCTCCGCCCTTCCCAGTCCGGCCATCGCCGGCCCCCAACCCAGCTCCACAGACGCTGTCAAGCTTCGACGAGCCCGAGCCCCACTTCCCTCCGCCCACAGCGCCAGATCCGGCCGCCCAGACCCGTCGCCGACCACTCCAGTACCGGCGTCGCCTCCGCCCGCACCCCAGACCGACTTCGGCGAACTCAGACACAACCCAGAATTCGAGTACAAGCCAGGACACGACTTGGACACAGTGTCCAGGACACAGAGACTCGACTTGGACACGTGAATCGGACTTTTTGAGCCCTGTTCAGGTACTCGTAACTTTCTCCTCGCAGCCCCGATTTCTTTTTCGTCAGTTGTATCGCGTAGCCTGCATGACCCCCTCGGTGCCCGTGCAAACCACTCGGTGCATCGCGACCTGTGGTGATCGCGAACCGCGATCCAAAAACAGGAAAACCAACGTCCTGTTTCATCCGAAACTGAGTACGCCCCGCCAAACGGGACGACTTGGTCACGTGCGGTCTTCACCGATACGTGCGCATTATTGATACGGATGTGCGAGATTTCGCAGAAGCTGATTCGGATGTACGTGCACACCGGAATCAGTGCGTATCCGCGGACACCGCCCCGTATCCGACTTTTCTATTTGTCACTGCAACTTAGTGTACACATGTCGGATCGAGACAAAACTTGTGCCATCGGACTCGTATCAATATGCTGGTCCTGTGAGCCAAGTTTGGTTCGATTCTAAGAACGTTGACAAAATCGCGTATCGTGGGCCCCACAGGCTCCACTTGACGGACGATTTTGAGAACGGCTCATCGGAATCCAATTCTGGAAGTTCCGTTGGGTTCGTATCATCGTTCTTGACTTATTGACACTAAGTTGGACAATTTTGGAGACCTTTGACCCTGACCCGGTTTTCGGTGCAAAGCGGCCCACATATGGACCCCGCTTTGTCCAGAAAGTGTCATTTTTGCCCTTGTGTCCAAATTGGACTTAAGTACAGACGTTTCTAGCTATTTCATATTTTCTGAGACTGTTGGTAATGTTCATTTCAGCTTTTGGAGGAGTATTTAAGGAACCCACGGATACAGGGACCGCTACTGGTATTCCAACCCCAGGCAAGTGTACCTTGCCAAATTGTGTAGTATTAATGTTTATTTCCTTGCTTATTTACATTGTTGATCATGCTTAAACCTAGGACCGTATGACCTACTTAGAGTCCGATTAATAGTCGGGTGCCAACCCCGTACGCGGAGTTGTGTACGTCATTTAGAGATGGACATTCGAGACCCTTTACATTCTTGTACTTGTTGTATCAAGTACATTATAACCTAGGACACTTGACACCATACATATGACAAAATCTTCCTGAGATATTTAAGGTAATTCTGTATAGGATACAGGATGGACATAGACATTATATTCTTAGAGATTATGACTTGTTGCATTAGCTATGATCTCACGTGACATGGACATGAGACGTTATGGACATGAGACGTGTGGTTACATTAAGTGGGGAGAGACACAGGCTACAGGCTGTTCTATATATATATATATACTACTATTGTGAGATTGTAGACTCTCGAGCAGAGCTAGACCCATTACTTGTTATTACTGCTACCGGCTCCCCGACACAGAGCTTGTAGCGGTCTCAGCCTGAGTACTAGTGATGCTCTCAGTTGCATTTTTACATAGATGGTTATGTAGTTACCCTGCTTATTTTATTTACTATTTTACTATATTTATTTGGCTTGTATTATCTGTACCTTGCTATGTCCCCTGAGGACCTGGATCCGGATGATTTCTCCAGGTTTAGCAGAAGAACATTATCTCGAGGTTTACGGGACAGGAGCTGAAGCTGTACCAGAAGCTGTTGCTGAAGTTGAACCGAACTTAGAAGCAGAGGTGATGGCTGAAGACTTTTCTTGAGTTTATGTTATTTGTACCCATCAGACAGTTTATTTTGGACTCCTTTGTTCTGGTCTGATAAACCAGTGTTTTAGACTTTTATCGGGTTTTTCCCCGAAATACTTTGCTGAGACTGGACATTGATGTACTTTCCTTAATTGCTGTTGTTCTTATTATTTTGTGTGTGGATGAGATTAGTTTTGACTTGTTGTAGACCTTTATTACAGCTTAAGTATGCCCCGATGGATCCATTAAATTGGGTTGTCTATCGGAGCGTACTGCTGGCCATTGCCACATGTCTAGTCCCTTGGTATTTTGGGACTGGGGCATGACAGAGGCTGCTGTTGATCCTGCTGAACACGGACTGGTGCCTGGTACTGCTGTTGATACTGATACGCCCATGGATGTTGCTGAATATGAACTGGTGCCAGGTACTGCTGTGGATGCTGAAATACCCATGGCTGAATATGGACTGGTACTTGCTACTGCTGTTGGTGCTGAATACGGGGATGCTTGGCCGGTCCCGCGCTACCATTCGTATCTCCAAAAATATTGTGACTCCTCTTAGGCCTGAGATCCAGATCCTCTTCTGCAATCTGGGCATCCATCAAGATACCCTCAAAGGTAGCGGTACGACAACCAGAAGTGCGTGACCTAATCTCTCTCGTCAGCCCTTTTCTAAATTTTTGGGCTCGATCTCCTGGGTCCCGAATCATAGACGATGCAAAACGGCTCAATCTACAGAATTCTGCAGCGTACTCATCGACCGACATGTTCCCTTGAACCAAGTCATGAAACTGACTTTCCAAGGCTCCTAATGCCACATCGGGAAAGAACTTCTCATTAAAGCGCTCCCTGAAGGTCTCCCAAGTAAGTCATTGTGCAGTAAGTCTCGGCTCCGTGCGATACCACGTGAGTACGATATCGAACATCTGACTGCCAGCCGCCTCTATTCTTAAGCTCTCTGGAATCTGGGCCAATCGCAGGCTCCTCTCTATATCCTCTAGCCAGTCGTCTGCGTAGAGTATCCCTTCGGTACCCATGAACTCTCGAGGCATCATCCTCTTAAAGTCCACTATAGTGCCTGATCTCTGCTGCTGCTGGCCAGGAAACTGCTGGTATTGTGCTACTCTCTCCAAAGCTTGGAGAGTCACTTGATGAGCATTCTCCAAGCTCTCTCTCATCAGCTCAGTTTGTTCCTGGTGCACTTCTGCTTGCACCCTCTGAGCCTCAGCTTGAACTCGCTGAGCGTCTGCCGTCACTCTCTGGGCCTCTACCATGCCTTGGATCAAGGTAAACATCTGTGCCCCGTCAATGGGCAAACCTTCTGAAATTGGAGTCGGTGGAGTTGGAAGGTTGTTCGTCACAACTGCGGCAATCCTCTAGACAGGTGGGGGAGGAGGATCCCCAAAAAGTGCAGATACTCCCACATGCATCAGAGATGTAGGAGGAACTATGACTGTCTGTCCCTCAGTTGGAGAGGTAGCAGACCCCTCTAAAGCTGGTGTTCCCGCTCTCATAGATCGTGTCTTCGGCGACATCCTGAAGACAGATCCAAAAGAATCAATTAAGGCAAAATGCGATATCATCAAGGAAGGACAGTAAAGTTCTAAAGAAGCAACATTCAAGATAAATAGATTGGAATAATCCTAGTTGTGGTTGCACAGGTCAAGATGCATCCAAGGTTTGATACCTCTATCCCTTTAGGTACCATAGTTCTACTAGAAGCACACTCACTGCTAGCTTCCTTACCTACTGCAATCGTTGATACTAGTTATTCTTATCACTCAAGTGCATATCAAATGCAACACACCATACTAAGTACTGCTATCTCTAATACAACCCTAGATGGACACCCAAGTCAGTTGGCAGTGAGATCTCAATCATGCTCAAGCCAACAGATCCTTACACATGTACCTCATTTATATACTAATATATCTCTCCCACTATAAGATTTTTATCCTCAAAATAAATTCCTCAAAATAACTCCTCGAATAATTTTAAAGTAAAATGCATATACTTTCCTCAAGGTCAATTATTCAATACTGAAACAAAAATTTAATCACTTAAAATCCTTACAGCTTTGTCTAGGTTCATTCAATTGAATCTGAATCCTCAAAAATTTTAGTAACAAAATATCTCAACTCCTCCAAATTTTAAAAAAATGAAATTCATTTTTAATCCTCAGTTTAAAATTTAAATCCACCTTTTGTAGTCTAATGGCTCTAATGTTAATCCTTTTCACTATCCTCATCAACATGTGTCATCAGATAATACCATAAATTAGTCTATAAATTTATTTTGATATGAAATCAAACTCTATAATGACACTAAGATCTTAATTTACTAACTGATCAACAAGAATCAAATGTAATATCAACAAGTGAGAATGGACGAAAATAAGGAAAATGTTTTAAATTGGAATTTATAATAAGATTCTCAGGGGTCATCCCAGGAATCTCTCAAGGAATTATGATTGAGTATTCGCTCTCATCCTAGTATGCTATATCTTAGATCCTATCGCAGGCACGCAGTAGTGTAACAAAGATGCCACACTACCACGACATCGCACAACTTGCGAAGTCTGACCTGCACGGGCCACCACTAAAAATGTGTCACGACCCACACCCAGAATTGGGGCACGAGTACGTGGGTACATCCAGCCTACGCCTCAGTGTCGGCAGTAGAACGCTGTCAAGGTCATGATACTATCTAGCCAATCTCACATAAGCATCCAATCTCCAATCTCATACTAGCAATTTCCCCGCCCCCAACTAGTACTGTGGATCCAATCATGACACGTCACGATACACGAGCAATATCCAATCTATCATGTACGATGTCTAATATACATGTCGTGTACAATATCAAATCGATAATCAATGTAACATCTCATGACTGCAGATCCAAGCTATATACTAGTCCGTGTAGCACAGTGTCGAGGATTCAGATGTAACATTTCTAGATTACTGAACTTATAAAAATTATCAAGGAATTGGAAATTATCAGAGAATGTACTTGCCTCGGGTCCTTAGCTGGTAAATACTGATGTCCTGTTCCAAAGTATCGCCTGGATGAACCAACAGTCCTATAGACATATATCAATAATTAGTGTATATACGTATGCCTATTATATATAATTATTGGTATACCTATAAATACGTATTAATTTATATCCCTTCGGTACCCTTGAACTCTCGTAGCATCATCCTCTTGAAGTCCACTATAGTGCCTGATCTCTGCTGCTGCTGGCCAGGAAACTGCTGGTATTGTGCTACTCTCTCCAAAGCTTGGAGAGTCACTTGATGAGCATTCTCCATGCTCTCTCTCATCAGCTCGGTTTGTGCCTGGTGCGCTTCAGCTTGCACCCTCTGAGCCTCAGCTTGAACTCGCTGAGTGTCCGTCGTCACTCTCTGGGCCTCTACCATGCCTTGGATCAAGGTAAACATCTGTGCCCCGTCAATGGGCAAACCTCCGGAAATCGGAGTCGGTGGAGTTGGAAGGTTGTTCGTCACAACTGCGGCAATCCTCTGGACAGGTGGGGGAGGAGGATCCACGAAAAGTGCATATACTCCCACATGCATCGAAGATGTAGAAGGAACTACGGCTGTCTGTCCCTCAGGTGGAGAGGTGGCAGACCCCTCTAAAGCTGGTGTTCCCGCTCTCATAGATCGTGTCTTCGGTGACATCCTGAAGACAGATCCAAAAGAATAAATTAAGGCAAAACGCGATATCATCAAGGAAGGAAAGTAAATTTCTAAATAAGCAACATTCAAGATAAATAGATTGGAATAATCCTAGTTGTGGTTGCACAGGTCAAAGATGCATCCAAGGTTTGATACCTCTATCCCTTTAGGTACCATAGTTCTACTAGAAGCACACTCACTGCTAGCTTCCTTACCTACTGCAATCGTTGATACTAGTTATTCTTATCACTCAAGTGCATATCAAATGCAACACACCATACTAAGTACTGCTATCTCTAATACAACCCTAGATGGACACCCAAGTCAGTTGGCAGTGAGATCTCAATCATGCTCAAGCCAACAGATCCTTACACATGCACCTCATTTATATACTAATATATCTCTCCCACAATAATATTTTTATCCTCAAAATAAATTCCTCGAAATAACTCCTCGAATAATTTTAAAGTAAAATGCATATACTTTCCTCAAGGTCAATTATTCAATACTGAAACAAAAATTTAATCACTTAAAATACTTACAGCTTTGTCTAGGTTCATTGAATTGAATCTGAATCCTCAAAAATTTTAATAACAAAATATCTCAACTCCTCCAAAATTTTAAAAAATGAAATTCAATTTTAATCCTCAATTTAAAATTTAAATCCACTTTTTGTAGTCTAATAGCTCTAATGTTAATCCTTTTCACTGTCCTCATCAACATGTGTTATCAGATAATACCATAAATTAGTCTGTAAATTCATCTTGATATGAAATCAAACTCTATAATGACACTAAGATCTTAATTTACTAACTGTTCAACAAGAATCAAATGTAATATCAATAAGTGAGAATGGACGAAAACAAGGGAAATATTTTAAATTGGAATTTATAATGAGATTCTCAGGGGTCATCCCAGGAATCTTTCAAAGAATTATGATTGAGTATTCGCTCTCATCCTAGTATGCTATATCCTCGATCCTATCGCAGGCACGCAGTAGTGTAACAAAGATGCCATACTACCACGACATCGCACAACTTGCGAAGTCTGACCTGCATGGGCCACCACTAAAAATGTGTCACGACCTGCACCAGGAATTGGGGCACGAGTACGCGGGTACGTCCAGCCTACGCCGCAGTATCGGCGGTAGAACGCTGTCAAGGTCATGATACTATCAAGCCAATCTCACACAAGCATCCAATCTCCAATCTCACACTAGCAATTTCCCCGCCCCCAACTAGTATTGTGGATCCAATCATGACACATCACGATACACGAGCAATATCTAATCTATCATGTACGATGTCTAATATACATGTCGTATACAATGTCAAATCGATAATCAATATAATATCTCATGACTGCAGATCCAAGCTATATACTAGTCCGTGTAGCACAGTGTCGAGGATTCAGATGTAATATTTCTAGATTACTGAACTTATAAAAATTATCAATGAATTGGAAATTATCAGAGAATGTACTTGCCTCGGGTCCTTAGCTGGTAGATACTGATGTCCTGTTCCAAAGTATCGCCTGGATGAACCAACAGTCCTATAGACATATATCAATAATTAAATTAATACGTATTTATGGGTATACCAATAATTATATACAATAGGTATAAGTATATACACTAAATTATATGTTGTATATATATATATATATATATATATATATATATATATATATATATATCAATAAGTTAAAAATATATATATACCATATTTATATATATATATATATATATATATATATATATATACTACAACCAATATTTGTATAAAAGAAATATATACTGAATATATATATATATATATATATATATATATATATATATATATATATATATATATATATATATATATATATACCAAGTAAAATATACATATACTCTATTTATATATATATACCAAATCTTAATACATATTTGTATCTATACCAATCAAATATATATATATATATATATATAATTATACCAAATCATACTTATATTATATATAGGTAAATATACCAAATTACATTTATATATATATAAACTAATACAACATATATATATACATACATATACCAATACGAAAATATAAATCTATATATATATATATTTATACCAAAATACGTTTTTATATATATCAATACCAATATATATATACATTTATTCCAAAATAATACCTATTTATTTTACACCTTAAATACTAAAACATATATTAACATATATTATATGTGTACAGATAAATTGATACACATATATACATTTACGTATTTACAAATATATACATACATAAAGAAGGAGGGAGAGGAAGAGTGAAGCTCACTGGGGGTGGCCGCCGGGCTTGGCCGGAGGGAGAGCTGGCCGGCGGGGGATGGCCGCACTGGTGGTGGTGATAGTAGATGGTGATGGTGATGGATGTATGAGGAGAAGGTCGGGGAGTTGGCAGCGGGAGCTCCGGGGATGGCGAGCTGCGGCCTATCGGAGTTTGGGATGCAGCGGTGGATCGGGTGGTGGAGTTCTGGGCTGTTGCTGCCGGAGGAGATGGAGGGAGGAGCAGCGGGTCGGTGCTCGGCTGGGGCTTAGGAGCTGGGAAGAGGAGGTCGGGGAGTGGTTGTAGAGATGCAGGCCGGCGGGGATGGAGGTGAGCTGGAACGGAGGGAGGGCAGAGGGAGTCGGGTGGCGAGGCTGAGTAATGGGGGAGGCCGGAGTCGGAGTTGCTCGGCTCGCCGGAAGTAGCAGGGAAGAGTGGAGTGCAGCGGGGAGTCGGAGCTCGACGCTCGGTGTGCAGATTGGGGAGATGGCTGAGCAAAAAAGGCTGGAGGAAGTCGGGGTCAGGGCCTGGTCGGATGGCTCGCCGGGGAAGGACCGGAGCTGTGGCGGAGGAGTGGGAGTCGGGGAAGACTGGGAGTGAAGGTCGGTGGCCTGAGCTGCGGGGTCGGGCTCGGCCGCCGGGCTGTGCAGGGACTGCAGGGAAATGAAGCGGGTGCTCGGCTGAAGAACGCAGGGAGGAGCTCGGTTCGATCTCCGGCGGGTGCTCGGCTGAAGGCCTGGCCGGGTAGAGACTGAATCGGTGGCCGACCGGAGTTGCAAAGTGCACAGTGGGTGAGGTAGTGGTGATGGTTTCCCTCTCTCTTTTGGATTTCAAAAAAAAGAAGAAGAAGAAGGAAGAAGAAGAAGAGATGAAGAAGAGAAAGGAAATAATGAAAAGTGAAGAAGAGAAAAAGAAGCTACGGTTGAGTGTGGGGGCTTGTGAGGAGGTGGGGGCTAGCCTAGGTTTTTGGGGATTAGGGCTTCCTTGGGAAGAGGGGATGATGTGACTTTAAATAGGGAGAGGGTGTGTGAGAATGAAGGGTGAGGATGCACCCATTGAATGGATGTCCTAGATTTGTCATGAGGGATTCTTCATGTGGGGATGGGGGTGAGAGACTTAGTCAAATATTAGGGATCCTTCATTGGTTTGAACAAATGGGGTGTTGACATCTAATGCAAATTTGCAAATTAGCCCCCCTAAATTTGGGTATTTGCACAGACGCATAAAATAATGAAAATTTGATGGACGATTTGGTGTCTGGTATTTTGTAGGGTAAGAGGGCGTTGTATGTTTGGTATGGGCTCAATTAGCGGGGTACTGGAATTATATCGGGATTTACGGAATCGGTCAAAATGGTATCCTCAATTTAATTAAGAATAAAATGTAAGCTGTGTTCTAAAATTAATTAGGAGGACATGGGGCCAAAATTAGGTCGGGTCATCAATGCCATTAGTGAAGAAGACTCAGAACAGAATATTACCCTAATTTGGGTCGCACAAAAAATAGGTCAAGATTGCCTCTAATTTTGATTGGAACGCACAACGATACAAAGTTGGAATTTATTTAGGAATTAAATAAACGTCCGCGATGAATATTGTGCGGCTAAAATGAAGCATAAGAAAGCATAATTATGAGTTGCAAAAATGTCAGAATGGAAGGCGGGCATGTCTAGAGCAAGTATGTAAAATTTGTTGGAATGCAAAAGCTAGGGTAGCGCTCCAAATATCGAAGCAAGGGCAGGGCGCAACAATTAAATAAATTACGGTAATTAACTACGACCTCCAATAAATTAATTCTAAATAAAATAATTAACCACATAACCCCATAATTCGAACAGGTGTTCATCTACTGGGCTTCTAGGTCAAGTCTACCAGCTTAAACATAAATGAACACTTTATATATATAATATATTTAAATACACACCTCTTGTAATTATTTAATTTAAATACAATATCGAGAAATCATTTAATATAAATACCATAATATTAATAATATCTAAAAAGTCAAAAATATCCCTGTTTTTGGAATGTGGTAGTGACACCAAGTCCATAGAGAACTCGACATCTCTTTTTGGCGGCAAACCATGCAACTCCTCTGGAAAGACATCCAGGAACTCCGCTATCAAAGGATGTGGCAACTCCTCTTCCTCTATCCTGGCTCCACAAAACGTGCCCCTGCTCTGCTCCATTGCTCCTCTGGCGACCTTGAACTCTGGCTCTCCTGGTAGTCGAAAATTACTCTGCCTCCGTGACAATCTATAGTAGCATGGTGCCTACTCAACCAATCTATTCTGAGTACAATATCATATCCCGAAAGTGGCATTATGAGTAAGCACACACTCAACTTTCGGCCTTCCAATGAAACTCTCTGGTACTTGCAAAAATTACTGACTAGGAAACCTTCACCAGTTGTGATCTTGCAAGTCATAACTAAGGGTTCCGCCTCTAATTGATGCTTAAGAGTATAAGATACAGATACAAAACTATAAAAAGTGCCCGAATCGAATAATGTAAATGCTGGAATAGAATCTTGAAGAACTGAACCTGATATCATGTCTCCTACTAGCTCAGCTTCCTCGACCGTTATGGCATATGCTCGTCCCTGGGGTGCACCTCTCTACAGCTGCTAGTACTGGGCAAACCTCTGCTGCTGTGGTGGATATGGTGGTCCCTTCTGCTGTCCTACTGGTGCAGTAGTTGCTCTGGCGGGCCCCCTCTTAGTGGCTGCTCCACCGTGACCTGGACGAGTCTGAATAGACGGACAATCTCTCAACTGGTGCGCTGACGATCCATAAGACAAACATGTACCCAGCCTCTTCCTGCAGATGTCTCTCGTGTGTCCCGCCTTTCCGTAGTATGTACACTGGACAACGGGATGGGTCTGCCTCTGGGGCTGTTATTGTATGTGTCCTCGAGTTGGTGCCTGGTGCTGCTAGTGCTGATACGGCCTCTGTTGCTGCTGAAAGTGGGGAAGCTTTGCCGGTCCCGCGCTACCACTCGCTCCTCCAGATACGCCACGTCCTCTCTTAGGGATGAGGTCCAAATCATCCTCAATAACCTGGACATCCATAAGAATGCCCTTAAATATAGCAGTGTGATGTCCAAAAGTACGAGACTTGATCTCTCTTATTAGCCCCTTCCTGAACTTTTGGGCTCAGTCTCCTGGCTCCCGAATTATCGACAGTGCAAAATAACTCAAGCGACAAAACTCTGTGACGTACTCGTCGACTGACATGTTCCCTTAAACCAAGTCATGGAACTAACTCTCTAAGGATCCCAGGGTCACGTCGGAAAAGAACTTCTCCTTAAAAATCTTCTTGAAAGCCTCCCAAGTAAGTCCTCTAGCAGTAAGTCTCGCCTCCGTACGATACCAAGTCAACGTGATATCGAACATCTGGCTGCCGGTGGCCTCAATCTGCAAACTCTCTGGAATCTGAGCCAAGAGTAAGTTCTTCTCTATGTCCTCCAGCCAGTCATCAGCGTAGAGTATACCCTCAACACCCTTGAACTCCCGAGGCATCATCCTCTTGAAGTCCACGATAGTACCTGGCCTTTGTTGCTGCTGCTGCTGTTGGCCAGGATGCTGTTGTGCGACTTTCTCAACTACCTAGAGAGCCACCCGATGAGAATTCTTCATACTCTCCCTCATCATCTCAGTTTGTGCTTGGTGCGCCTCTGCCTGTACCCTATATGCCTCAGCCTGAACTCACTGAGCCTCTGTCGATGTCCTTTGAGTATCCACCATGCCCTGGATCAATTTGAACATCTGTGCCCCGTCTGTGGGCATGCCTCCTGGAAACAGAATATGTGGTAGTTGAAGATCCTCGATAACAGCCGTGATAACCCTCTAGACATGTGGGGGAGGAGGACCCTAGAAAACTACGAAAACTCCTACACAAACAGGTAAAGTAGGAGGAGCAACTCCAGTTGTCTGGGTGGCATGTCGAGAGGTGGCAAACCTCTCAGAAATTGTTGGTCCCAATCTCAGCGACCTAGTCTTCAGTGGCATCCTGAAGACAGACCAAAAGAAGAAATCAATTAAGGCAAAAGATACGATATCATCGAAGAAAGACAGTAAAATTTTAAAAAAAGCAATTATTTAGAATAACAAAGTAAAATAGGAGATTTCCTAGTTGTGATTGAGCATGCTCTCATCTATACCCTACCTCATACTCATAATAGTACTCTAATTCTAAGCACTACTACGATACTATACTAGTTGTGACCTAATCTTACCCTTCTAGTTTAGACTAGACCTGCATGGGCCACCACTAAAACGTGTCATGACCCGCACCCAAAATTTGGGCATGAGCCGTGGGTACGTCAAGCCTACGTCGCAACATCAGTGGTAGAACGCTGTCTAGGTCTCAACACAAAAATATAACTCACAAATAACCTGTCAATGATCTCAACTCCCTGAAGAGGACAATAAATATGCATATGATCATTAAACATAAGGTACTCAATCACAATAACTATAAGAAGGTAAATGGCACGATGACATATGAAAGATATAAGAAATTCTGACATAAGTGTAAAGTCAAACTGTCTCAACATAAATAAGTCTCAACATAATACACCCAAGTCTCACAGTTATAACAATCCAATACATAAATAAACTCGACTAAATGCTGTCTAAACGACTATGGGTGGTGTCTCCTCTAAGGGGAGTGGCTCCTCTGGAATCTCCGGGATAAAATCTCCACCTATTCCTGGACCATAGTGGGTAGGGGAGAAATTCTCGAGGTCCCCTGAAAATGTTATCCAGTCAGGATTGGAGCGAAGCACAAACACTAACAACAATTTTAATTATATTGACAAGAACTATAAAATAGTGCAAGGAAATACATGATGAAGAAATACTGGAAAATAAGGAATACTGGAGAGACATGTAATCAGCATATATAACTAACTAGCAATGAATAGATATATGGGAATGCTAGAAATGAGTGTACTGAAATAAAATAATAGGAATTCTAGCTAAGTATTTTGAAATATCAGTTTGCTATATGATCGGCTTGGGACTAGATCAGGCTTGTTATATATATTTGGCTATAATATATGTGAGGTCAGGCTAACCATCTGGTTAGCTATGATACGAGAAATAGTCAAGCTAATCATATATAACAGGCTATGAGGCATGTAAATGGTTAGGCTACACCCTACGTGATATGTGGGGTGAGCTATGATGCAAGTAAAGTGGGGTATGATCACATAATCTTGCTAATATTTCCCCGTCCCCAACTAGTACGATGGATTCCAATCACGAATCCTCATGACAGGTATCTATAATACTAGCCCATGTATCCACTGTGTCAGAATTAAGTATACACTATAACTAGAATCATAGTGATAATTAAAATAGTAAAAACTGTCAGAATGTACTTGCCTGATATCTGGATTGAGGAACAGTCAATAGTGGTCATACTGGAGTCCAAGATTCCTAAATAAGGAATATAAGTGTTAAAGAGTGAATATAAATGATAATCATGTTTATCTAATAAATGGTGAAGTTTCTAAGCCACTATAGGTTCATACTAGTTAATACTGGGTCAATACCATGCTACCCTAGGTTTTCTAGGTCATATTAAGGTATACTTGTCAATACTAGTTATTACTAAGCTAAAGTTGGATTATACTAGCTAATACTACTAGTGTTAGGTGATCACTAGGTCATACCTCTCATACATTTAATCATTAGTTATATATGCACTCTATGTATATAGATACTAATACCTTAGTATGCCTTGACTGATACTTTATACTAACCTAGCCAATATCCCATTTACCTTTGCACTAACACTTGGTACCAATACCGCAAGAATACTCCCCCATACTGACATCACTTTAGCCTTCTCATTAAGAACCCGAGCCTACTACCTAAACACCAACTCCTTATATATCTGACCAATTGTGCACTTGCATACAGGTATTGCTATTCCACACTTTATATATCTACACACCCACTGATACTATTAAGTATCAGTCACCTACATTACCAATCCTCACCCCATTGTTAAGTACCTACTCAATCCTCTATGCATACATTTGTGCACCTAATGTGCACTGCCAGGAGCCATTGCTCTGCAGCACTCCATAAATAGTTGCATCAAATACTCAATGCACAGTTGTGCAGGCATAACATGCCCCCTACCCTTGACGATACTACATTACAGGCATCACTGCACATGTAACTGCTGTAACAAGATCCCTTGACTTGCTGCTGCTTTATACTAACTGCAAACCCAGTTTCCTGATACCCGAGCCCCCTCTCCTCAGTACCTACACACTATATATTATGGTTGCTCGCTCCTACAACCTTACACACAGCTCCAATATGATATATAGGTGCATTCAGATATCACTCGATATTGATACACTTGTACATGGAGCTGATACTCCCTGGTGAATGCCCACCTCACTACTCACGGGGAAACCCAACCTCTCAATCAACTGTGCTGCACTCGATTAGAGAATCTGTGTAAAACTGATACTACACACTGATGTGGTTTTCCTGCAGGTAGACCATGTCGGGCCTACGTTTCCCCTCTTAGTTTCTGATACAACAGTGTATCAGTACACTACTTATATGAGGAGGACTCACGGCCTTGTTGAACCCTATCCTAATTTAATAGTCAGGAATACCCAACTCCCCTTACTACCTATACCTGATACTGAAACCAACACTCACCACATTGATATCCTACCCGATACTAAAGTATCAGTTTTTCCTATGATACCTGCATCACTCTGTTTGCATTCCCCCTTTAGTACTTATATTACTATATTCCATGATTGATATATCACATTAAACATATATGTGCAGTCACACTCAAAACTTAATGATACACTACTTAGGAAACCCCATTCCCTTTAAACTTATCATTTCTTCCATCTCTATTCAACAACACCCAAATATTCGAGCCCAACTAAACTAATGCAGTGCCTCACCACTGCTGAACCTCCAACCACTTGTTATAACTCAGCACCAATAGACCCCAACTCAAGCAATGCCTCAAGACCTGATACCAAGTACATACCTCTGAAAGCAGTTTTAAATACATAATCTAGCATATATAACAGATAATAAAAAATAATACGAGATAACTAAACAACAGAATAAAATGAACTAGGGTGAACTGGTAATGTACTGTAATAAAGAACAAGCAATATGAATATCTGCAATATAGGAATAACTAAAATATAACTAATGTGCCTTGGAATACAAGTTCATTAAGTGATCGGTTTAGGCTGAACACGAATATAATATGGTAACTCGATTACAAGTATGGTATGTAATCGACATGTACACGAATACACTAGAGATTTGATCACATAATCAACTCATACTCTCCCATCCCCAACTAATATCAATGGATCCAATCACGACACGTTACGAACACGAATATGGGCACACTAAACATGAACAATGTGTGTACACGAATATAAGCACACTGAAACAAGCAGTGTATGAACACAAAATATAATAAATCAATACTCGATACACACGATGAAATACATGTGAAGGAGTACCCGCTGAACATGGTAGGGGATAACATTTCTGACACACTACCAGAAAAAGTCAAATTAGCGATGCCCAATAACGTCGCTAAATGACAAAAAAATATCGCTAATCACGTTTAGAGACGTAATTAGCAATATTTTACAGAAGTCGGTAATCATCACGTCGCTGAAAGAAAAAACATCACTAAACGTCGCTATACCGACGTTTTTTAGCGACTTAGATGTGTCGCTAACTTAGCGACGTTTAACGATGCAAAGTCACTAATTAGTGACGTAATAAAACGTCGTTAAACGTCGCTAATTAGCGACTTATATAGCGACATGACAGTGACGTCTTTAATGACCTGGCAG
The DNA here is from genome assembly GCA_036927795.1 of Iris macrosiphon. Classification (NCBI taxonomy): domain Eukaryota; kingdom Viridiplantae; phylum Streptophyta; class Magnoliopsida; order Asparagales; family Iridaceae; genus Iris; species Iris macrosiphon. The sequence continues at coordinate 94,457,376 of JAYESA010000001.1, forward strand.
TACTGCTATTTCAGCAATTTGCGACGTACAATAACGTATTTATCGACGTTTAGCGACTTCATTAGCGACGTCTATTAACGTCGCTAATTAGCGACTTATTTAGCGACGTAGAAAGACGTCGCTAAACGTTGCTAAATACGTCGTTAATTTTATAAAAAAAATACTGAATTTTTCTAAACTATTATTCCTGCAATTTATAAATTTCTAATTAAAAATAGACCCGGAGCAACCCTCCGTTGAATTCTCTGGGTTCGCCGACCCCTTCGGTGGAACACTCAACACCGGTATATTAACATCATTTAATATGAATAAAAGTATCACAGTCATACAATTAATACACACAAATATTATAGACAGACCTGGAGCAACCATCCATTAAATTTTTTGCGTACGAAATAACATAAAAAATATATAAAATATCACAGTCACACAATACACACAAAATAAAAGTATCACAGTCACACAAAATGCATAATATATAAGTATCACAGTCACAAAATGGGCATAATATATAAGTATCACAATCACACAATAACCACAATAAAAGTATATGAAACATCACAGTATCAATCTCGAGGATATCCAATACGCTGGGGCATATACTAGTCCCTCAGATACTGCGCATAAACAGCGTCTATATGATCAATCTCTGCTATGGGTGCTGGGTGACTGGAACTCCCCGTCTGAGATACAGCCACTATAGGTGCTGGGTGACTGGAACTCCCCATCTGAGATACAGCAGGTCGTATCTCTTCCTCCTTAACAGTAGGAGGCATCACTTCCTCCTTAACAGTAGGAGGCATCACTTCCTCCTTAACAGTAGGAGGTATCGCTCTCTTGGGTGCCATCTGGTAAAATAGATAAAAACAAATAATATAATTGATAACAGATATTACGTAAGACATACCCTTAATAATACAGAATGGAAGAATTAGATGACTCACAAAGAATTAGCTGTTTGTTGCAGTATAATAATGATAGTAATAATAAAACTACTTGGAAGAATTAGATGACTCACTTCCTCCTTTTTTTATATTTCTTTAAATCTTCACCCCATGTCTATTTAGGTCTAATTCTACTCCTAGCATCTCCCTTTAACTATTATCTTATTCCTCTTCCATACCATAATATCTATTGCTCAATATTTTGTCCTAACAATAAAAACACTATAAGATGTATCTAGTCAACCAACTAATGTTTCTATTTAATTGATAGATCTTGTATAGGATGATGATGACAAAATGTATAGGATGATGACAATGATGATGTATAGGACGACGACGACGGCGATAACGGATACAAATCTATTGGTAGTGTTGATGATGGAGATAATAATACGAATGATAATGATTATTAGGGTTTTGTCAAGTCTTCTATTTTATTAGCCTGTGGTAGTTTCTTGTGAGTTTGAGGATGGTTAACTCTTAGTTTTATCTTTAGGATTTTATGTTATCAAATTAAAATTTTTTTTTAATGGTGTTATGAATTGATTAGATATGACTTTCTTTATTTAAAACTATATATTATTCAAAAATGTGTACCTCACTTCGTTGAAGCGCACACCTCTATGAGAATCTTGCACCTAGGCTCCAGAGTAACCTAGTGCCTCGAGTGCGCCTTACCCCTTTTAAAACATAGGTTGTGAACACAAACATTTACTCGTAGTTCCTCACTTCAATCAATAGTCGCCTTCATTGTAATCCTTTGTGGTAATGAAGTGTAAAATGTGCTGCTATTTAATCCCTAATTGGCATTACGACTAAGTTTTCAGTATACTTGGAACTTATATATTTAGCAGCTTGCTTCAGTCAAGACTCAAAAGCTGGCCTCTTCTTTTATACTTGCCTAAAGCAATATAAAGTCATCTCACCTTGAAGTCGCCTTTACAGTGTATCAACTAGTTGCAAAAATAAGCCCATAATATGGCGTATAGTGGCACTTTTATGATATTGTTGGCTTAATATGTAAAATGCAAGCTCTTGGAAAAGATATTTTCAAGCACAAAAGTAACGATTTTGTCAAATATATTTATAGGTTGCCTAATGAATATGATGATATGCACCGTATATAAACTATAATAAGAAATAACTTTAACATTCTAACGTCATCTCCTACATCCATCCTCAGGCCAGATGATGAGCAATCTTCAGAAAAGTAGGCAGGATACTCTTCTAGCTGAGATAAGGTATCTTACCAAGAGACTAACTAATGTCTACCTCTTTTCTGTTCTTATGAATATAGGAATAAGAGAGCTTCTAAAACAGCTTTGGTGGCTTAACAATGTAGTTATGTGCACCCTCTAGAACATGCAATCATGAAGAACTTGGCATTCAAATGGAACCTCCTCCAACCATGTTCAAACAATGGATAACAAGCAATCATTCATAAAACATGTGGCAGGATATCTTCAGTATCAATGCTCTACCTTGCTCGGGGACACATTAATTTCCACCTGCTGGTGCACTTATGAATATAGAAAGTTGAAGAAAATAAATGTAGCTTATAAAACACCTTAAGGGCTCAAAGGTTGCATATCCCCATCTTTTTTTTCTCCTTTAACCTTAAGCAGAAATACTCTCATGATACACCATCTTTTTTGCTCCTTTAACAATGAACTTTTTGAAAAAAATCTTAAGCACTAGTCCAAGAGCTCTTAACTGATTTCATTTTTATTTCACCTATCCATTTGTTGTGGTATATAAATGACTTCTGTGCTTTTGTTTCAAATTAACTCACCAAAAGCTATGGCGCAAACCTCTATGCTTTTGTTTCTCAAAAATACTTCTTAAAGAAGTTATCAACCAAGCAATCACTTTTGTCTTGAATCAATCGATTTAAAACTCCATGGTAGTTTACTTAAGCATAAGTATTTCCCTCCATAGTTGTCACAGATAGCAACACACATACCAGGAAGGACCGACAACGAAATAAAGAACCACTGGAACTCCTACCTCAAGAAGAAAGCAAATCCTTATTCATCCTCCAATTCTCAAGACTCGAGTACCAACCATGTCCTCGTCGACGCCGTCGTCGCATATGAATCACCATCGCTCGTCGACTAGGGCCAGTCGGCCCTAACCCTAACCCTAACCCCATGTCAAAAAACCTAACCCTAACCCTAACCCTAACCCCATGTCAAAAAACCTAACCCTAACCCTAGGTCCTTATCAGTGTCTGTGTCAGTGTGTGTGTGTATGTGTGTGCCATGTCTGTGTCTGTGCCACTGTTTGTGTGTGTGTGTGTTGTGTTAGTGTCAGTGTCATATGTGTTCTATGTGAGAGAGAGAGAGAGAGAGAGAGAGAGAGAGAGAGAGAGAGAGAGAGAGAGTTAGGATTTACTTAGAGCTCGAGGAGGAGGAGGGGGATGCCGGAGTAGCCGCGGTGGAGAGACGGTCGACGGAGCGGGGGGAGGGGGGCGGGGAATTTTTTTTCTTTTTGAAATTTCGACAGATGGGGAAAAACGAAATCGAGCCCTAATTAACCAGATTTTAGCGATGTTTAGAGACGTCCAATAAAAACGTCGCTAAATTAAATTTTAGCGACGTTAAGGACGTCGCTAAATACGTTGCTAAATATTTTTATATAAACGTCGCTATATACGTCGCTAAACGTCTCTAACTTAGACATATTAGCGACGTTTAGCGACCTTAATTGAACTTATAGCGACTTATCTTTTAAAATCTTAATAAAAGTCGCTAAACGTCGCTAAATATCGCCATGCGACCTCGCTAATTTATATATAATTAGCGACGTTTCTTTTGACGTCGCTAAAATACGTCGCTAATCCTGCTTTTTCTAGTAGTGACAGGATCCATATAGTACCAGTCCGTAAAATCACTGTGTCAGAATCAAGTATACAGTTTTACAACATGAGATATATACACTATTATAAAATAAAAACTAACAGAGAAATGTACTCGCCTAAGGTCCTGAGCAAGGTGTCTCTCGATGCCCAAGCTGGTGTCACACAGACCTGTATATGGTATATTGCAACAATACAAGATTTTAGGATAAAAATAAGTTAAACTAGTTCAATTCTAGGTCATAAAGCCATTTCAAAGTCAAAATAGTCAACTCTAGGTCAAACTTGGTCAAATTAGCAATTTTTAGGTTGTATGAGTCCATATCTAGGATATTGGGTCCATACACTATGTAACTAGGCCATACTAGCTATGCTAAGATATTAGGATACCAACAAAGTACCGTATCATAGGATACACAAGTTAGTAGATAGGAAAATACTAATATATATATATATATATATATATATATATATATATATATATATATATATATATATATATAGTACTCTTAGTCAAACTAAAGCTAAGTGGATACCTTGGCTTTGAACCAATGCGGTATCACACCACCTACATACCTATCTTGATACTCAAACCCAATACCTTGAGTATCAACCAATACCTTGACATTACCTTGGTATCACAAGGTAATTTAAATTCATTTATGCAGTTAACTACCTATACACCTAACTACATACTAACATGCATAAACTTATATAATACTCTACTAACTACCTACTAACATACCAATATATATATATATATATATATATATATATATATATATATATATATATATATATATATATATATATATATATATATATATATATATATAACTAGTAATCAATAGGTATATATATATAACTAACTAGATAACAATATAACTAACTAACTAAACTATCAATAAAACTAACAAAACTATCAATAAAACTAACTAAACTATGTTATCGTTGTGCATCCTAGCTGTTCTAGCTGCTGCCCTTGTTCTTGCTGCTGCAGTTGCTGCCCTTGTTGTTGATGCTGGAGCTAGCTGTTGTACATGCTGTGAAATGCATGTTGCTCCTCTTGCTGTTGCTGTAGTTGCTGTAGCTGCTGCCCTTACTGTTGTGCTCTGCTGCAGTTGCTCCTAATGCTACTGCTCCTCTTGTTGTTGTTGTAGCAGCTGCTCTCGTTGTTATGCTGTTGAAGCTGCTGTTCTTGTCGTGTGCTGAATACTTCTACCCAACCCCCTTCTCACTGAACCCCCTTCTCACTGAACACATTCTACACTCACTCACTCACTCACTCACTCACTCACTCACTCACTCACTCACTCACTCGCTCACTCGCTCGCTCGCTTAACCAAAGCACCACACTAAGACATACACACACATGTGAACATAAGTACATATCTATACATACACACACCCAAATAATATACTATACTTACATATATACATATATATATATACGCATATATATATATATATATATATATATATATATATATATATATATATATATATATATATATATATACCTCCACATATATATATACCATATCCATATATATGTATATCTACATATATATAATCAATAAGTATATACATAATAATAACCACACTAGTAATGCATATGAACCCCCTATCTCTCATGGCCACCAACACCTCAAAATAAAACATAGACATATCTATAAATATATATATACATATATATCATAAAATTATTATAAATATATCATTCTAATAGCTATTACCATGGCAAATTGAATCTAAAATACAATAAAACAAACACGTGGAGTGCACCACACCCGTATCACACTCATTCTATGATACGCTAGTGATACGGCTCCACCACACAACCAAACATATCCCAAAGGACACGATCAAGTCTAAAATTATAATTATGAATAACATGAATAACTAGCTACTCAACTACGTGCCCATGTCAAAATATGACATGCTCAAACCCCCGTATCGGAAGAAAACTACAAAATCAACCCGTATCGCCAAATTATCGGGATACGGCCTACACGTATCCATTATGGATACGAAACTAGTCACACACAATCAAACACATGTTAATTTGGTCTAATTGACCTATTGACAAACACAAGATATGCCAATCTCGAAATTCTCCCAAAATTGACACAAAATACCACATAACTTTCTCCATAGGCCTCCTATGAACCTAATTTCAATTCCTATGGGTAGACTTAGCATATGTGGTAGTTTCTAATGATTAAATTACAGATTTAGAGTCTAATTAGAGAGGAAAAACTAAATTGTACCTATTGGGAGATGAATTTCTAAATTGAGTGAAAAGAGCCTCCAACTTGTAGATCCTTGCTCCTCTTTGTAGATCCTTGCTTCCTCCTTGTAGATCCTTATTCTACTAGCCTTCAATAAAGAATAGGGAAGGAATCAGGAAGAAATTTGCGTAGAAATTGGTGTGGGAATGAAGAATTTGGAAGAGAAAAAATTCTAGATCTAGATTAGGAATGACAAATGAGAAGAGAGAGAGAGTCTCCCTCCTCCCTATGGTGGCCGGCCCTTGTCCCTCCTCCAAGCTATTATGGAAAGTCCAAAATAGCCCTTGGGGCTTGTCATAAAGAAATAATTAAGAAGAGAAGGTTCTAGTCTAATTGGTTTTACTAATTAATTTATCCTCCTAATGAATGAGCTTACTATTGGGCTCAATTCTATCTAGAATTAAATGTTAGTCCATGGATCTAAACTAAACTAGTTAGGTCCACTAACGCAAGTCCAAAATAAATCTAACATCTACAATAAATAAATAATATAATAATTAATATTTATAACATATACAACATTTAATATTATATTCCTAAAATATAAATACTTATGCCAAATTACCAAACTACCCTTTGTTGTTAAAGTGAGGGTGACAACCTGGAATTCTAAACAACACTCTATCCTTCCGGCAGTTTATCATTGCATGATTTTCTCTCAACCAGTCCATGCCTAAGATAACGTCAAAGTTATCCATAGGAAACTCGATCAACTTTGTAGGCAATAAATGCCCACGTACTATAATTGGACATTCTAGGCACACCCTACTAACTTCTACGATCCTATTGCCAGTGAGTATATTCAGTCTCGCTGGCAATGCCTTAAACTTTAATCCAATACGTGTCACATATTATGCAGATATAAATGAGTGCGAAGCTCCATAATCAAATAAAGTTATGGCAGAAAAGTTTATAACAAAATTGTTACCTGCCACTACGTCGCCCGATGCCGTAGCTTCCTCCAAATACAAGGTGCGTGCCTGCCTTGGCTTTATTGAGCTTCATGCTTCTGTCTTCCTTATTATCGTGGTTGCGAAACCTGCTGATTCTGCTATTGTTACTTATAAAACTGGGCCTGCGTCAGCAACAGACGTTGAGCCAAAGGCCGTACTACTACTACTGGTCCTCCTTCCTGCACTTCCCTTGGAGTTGGCGATGCATGAATCTATTGTACTAGCTCTCCTAGCCTCTACATCAATGGATACATGGCAATATTGTGATCAGGGCTCCCATATCTCAAATATAGTCTGTTTGCTGCTCGACAAACATCCCGGGTATGACCTTATTTCCCACAGTAGGTACAACCTGTCGGTGCTCCCCGTTGTTGTTGTTGTTGTTATTTCTGTTGTTGTTGCTGTTGCTGCCTCGGCTGATCTTGCCGAGTTGGGACTATCATTGTTGAAACTGTCGCGCTCCGCAGTGATGAATCATATATACGAACGCCAGGAGATGGTGCTGACGTTCGGGGTACTGGTCCTCCCTCATTGTTCTGTCCATGAGGCCTCTTCCGATCCACTCTTCTGGATGCCATCCTTTAAGAAGTAAGCTCAACCCTCTTGGCTGCTATCAATATCGTCTCGAAGGTCTGGTAGTCATGTATATCTACCATGTACAAGATCTCCAAGTAAAGTTCCTGCTGGAACCTCATTGCTCTCTCTAACTCTGTTGCCACCATGGTTGGAGCAAATTTGTTAAGTCGAAAAAATTCTGCCACATAGCCGTCTACTATCCTTCCAACTTGCTTGAGGTTAATGAACATTTGCTACAACTCACACTGAGCTACAATACCGAAGTACTTTGCCCTGAATCGGGTCCTAAAATCCTTCCATGAAATAGGTTGCCTCAGTCCTACCTCTATCGTAGCACACCAATCTCTTGCTAGATCTTGGAGTTGTAGGCGAACCAAATCAACTTGTTCCTCGACCGAAACTTTAGTCGATGTCAGAATTATCTCAATATCCTGGAGCCAATCGTCTTCTGTGATTGCGTCCTCCGTGCTATCGTAATATCTTGGGTTCAGTCTGCAAAATCTAACAGATGCCCCAGAATCTGTTCTTCCGCCTCGTTCCAGAGCTGTCTGTAATCCTTGGTTCAATAGGACCTTTTGTTCCTGCTGCTTGAGCTGTTATTGCTGAGGTTATTGTTGTTATTTTTGTACCACTATTTGGTATTGTTGGGCAGCCAATAATCTACCAATATTCTCTAATAAGGTCGAAGTTTCCAGTATTGTCGGCACTGCGAGAGGTACATGAACACCTGGAGCCTGCTCCTTTGTCCCATTAATCGTAGGCTCAAATCGGATCCTTGGCTGGGGTTCCACAAGATTTTGTTCCACTGGCAACTTTTTCTCTCTTGTTGCTGCAGCATCAGGGGAAGGAGAAGCCCTAATGAAAAGCACAAGAAATATCAAGAACAGGACGAGAAGGAACAAGAAAACTATCAATCTGGAAGAATTCAAGCTTTAGTATCGAAGAGGACGAATTCACGATTTCAAGAAGGATCATATTTGATTGAGACTCCTATGATCATGATACCCCACAAGTTTGAAGAACATACCTACATGGGCCACCAATAAAACCTTATCCCATTCCAGTACCAGAATACGGAGACGGATATGGCCAGCTACCCCGTAGAAGGTACTATATGTCGTATGGCGATCACGCCTGTATAAGACAAGGGGGTGCATGCTACAATCAAGTCTCCTATGGTCAAGAAATTTTATGTCTCAATCATTCAAACAATAAACAGTAAGCATAGAGCAATATGATAGCAATAAGGAATCCCAAACTCTTTCTTAAAATGTTCTGGAGTCCAGCTATGCAAAATAAGAAGCTGGAAGAGTAACATAAGTACATAAATGTGATCAACTGCAGTATGAGCTAATATAATCTTGTAAGGAAAACTAATATCCAAACGAGCTTGCTAACAGGTGCCGGTGGCTAAATGCCATAAGAAGTAAATATGCAAGGCGAGTAGGGAAGAAGAAACCCACTCACTATCCCCTGCAACCATATTCCTGGTGCGCGCATGAGTTAGGGGAAAGTAAGTTGGATCCTCAGGTACTGGCTCAAAACCTGGCCATACAAAACTAGTAGGGTTATACCCCAAATAGCAAGTACCACAAAGGAAGCACGAAATAGAGAAACAAAAACCCAAGGAAAACATATAATAATACATAGGTTCAGTGTCGTAACTTAGGTCCATGGCATATACTAGCGCTAAGCCTCAACCCTACAACAAAATAAGGATAATGGTTGAACCATCACACTATGATAGTCTACTTCCCTAGGCTATTAGCTGAATAATACAATCACAACCAAATCAATTTCTTCCTAAATCAGCCAATCATTTGTACTATTTGCTATTTTGTGGAGTCTGAGGTTATCTCAGAATAATGCATAATAAGTATCCTCAGATCACGCCAGTGTCGAACCTGAGCAAACTGAACCAATAAATAAAATCAGCACTTACAAGATGCAACAGTCCCCCGTAAGGGCATTGCGCTAAAAACAAGGTATTAGCGTTTCCAGTTTTTCTATAGAGAAATAGTGGCTCAACATAATAATAATAGTCAGATACTGCACTCCACTAAGGTAGATGATATACAATATATGTGGTGGCCAGTACACAGTGCACTTAGAATGAATCTCCGTGTGAAGGTTCGTTAGCATGATCTCGGAATACCGTTCCCTCCAGATGTTATTACCACTTTTAGTTACCTAATTAGTCATATGTTGTGTTAGAAAACTCAAGGTGTGATCACATAAGAATTTCTTTTAAGATATCGTACAAAGTACGGGCACGCTAGATACAAATCCATGAAAGTCAAATCTGGATTCACCCGAGCGTGTATGCAACATTCATATAATTAATATCCTAGCCACACTTCGGTAGTTGACTCGCTTATTATGTCCGTGCTGGAAAAATAATATATACATTTATAATATCACGTATTCATGAATTTGAAGGCATTCTCGATGCATCACTCAAATATAATCACTTAACACGTGACAGGATGTGTCACACCTCGACGAACATTAAATCATGAATAATAATAAGGCAATAGTGGTATCAGAATGGATACAGTATTCCAATCCAATTACCAATTATATATTGGGTCACATGAATGAAGAAGACATTCAATCAAAACAAGCAAAGCCGCATAGGAAAATTAGGCCACATGACAATTCTGGCCGCATGAAAACTAATGCCGCATGAAGTCAGGCCGCATGGACCACTTGGCCACATGCCCAAGGTTAAGTCTACTCCTTGGGATAAGTGTTGAAGTGACAGTCAAATAAATAAAATGTCAGTAATATGACATAAATTGACTGATATGACTGATGTGACAAGGCATAAAGTTTGTCAGGAAGAAAAGACAAAACTATAGAAATAAGTGCCAACGGTTCAGAGCCATGCGTCCAAGAAATTAGTGGACGCATGCTCTCCAAGCCACATGGGTGTTAGTGCCATATGGGGTTCTCTGCTACATGGAGTTCTCTTGGATTTAACAAATTTCTTATTTGTTCAGCAAGTAAAAGCACAAGGTATTCAAGGACACTTGTGTAAATCAGCTGTCATGCGTCCAATAAGATGGACGCATATTGTCAGTATGAGGCAAGAGTTTAGGCCACTTAACCCTCTCGGGCCGCATGACACTCTCGGTAGCATATGCTCACTGGCCATATTGAAACTTCGTTTTGTCCAATAGCAGGTTCGACCATGACAGAAAAGCTCCAAAAACTAAAATCTTATTTTGTTAATAAAAAACTCATTTTAAGTCTAAATCGGGTGAACCAAAACCCAAAATGCTCTAAATTGAAAGCGCTATCATGTAGCAAAAATTGATTTTCAAAGACATAAGTTTAATAGATCAAAACCAAGAAAAACTCATGAAACACAATAAAATCCTAAGTTAGAAATATAGATCTACACTAATCAATCCATTAAAACATAAAACTCCAAGAACCAAAAGTGCTTAGAAACCTATTATAAACATAATAAAACAATAATATGGAGGGTTTCTCAATTTCTCATGTAGGGTGTACTTGCCTATGAAATGGGGAGAGAAAGCTAAAGAAGGAGAATGAAGAAGTAAGGAGATAGAGAGAAAATATTGGGTTATATATGGTAGTGTTTGAGGGTTGAACCAAAGGCTCTAATGAGTTGAACCAACCCACAAAATAAACCATGAACAAGGTTAAACTAAAGAATGGGTCTAGTCTCCATGCATATGTAACCATGCCAAAATAAAATATGTTTCAAATACGTATATCAGGAACAGGGAGTGACAGTGTAACTGAGTCTTGGACAAGGAGTACTTATGGGATAAGCAAACTAGAAGGAACCTCATATATGAGGTAAAGAATGTAGGATAATAATAAAAAGGAGTAACTGAACTTGAGCATTTTAAATTAAGAGAAGGATCTAGGAAGGACGAGAAAAATACAAAATATAATATAAATTATCACTCAGTGGTTGCCTAAAAGATCTATACCTTGAAGCTGAAGGTACTGGAATATTATTAGAATAGTTGTAGTTGAAAACAAGATTAACATACTGGGAGGATATGAAGATGTGTAGGAAATAAATGATAAGGGAAAGATATTAGGGTCACCTAACTCAAGGAGGAATTTTGATATGGACTTAAGGGATAATAATGTTAGTATTTATGAATTGTAATAATTTTGGAATTTTAAAGATTTAGTGCGAGTGGAAATTGTTGATAAGTCTTTAGGTAATATGAATTTTGATGAACTAAACACAGGTTTAGATTATTACTGACTCATTGGTCATCTTGTAGAGGATTACCACAAGACCGTTGGATTATATATTGACATATATGGAGGAGAGTGTAAAGGGAAGATGGAAGTCTCATAGGAATGATAGATGATTATTGAAGATTACTCATAAACTGCTTAGGGCCAGGGATTCGATTTTTGACTAATAGGGTATGAGCTTTTTGGACCAAATCCTTAGTAGTAGGTGATTATTTGGGAACATATTTTTAATTTACCATAACCGATGGATTTTCAGATTTTAGGAATAGTATTCTTACTATTATTGGTTGTATTTTTTATCTAGGATATTTAGAATCATTGAATGATAATTATTACATATTTGTTTCTATGTATTTGAATAGAGGCTTATGTTGAACTTTATTACATGTAGTTCTTCTAGGAATTGAATTGAGATGAGCTTCTAGACTAGTTACGACTGACTGGCTAGATTAGACGTGTTGCTGCTAAGAGAAACTATAATAAGTTAGTTTGCAGAATTTTATTGTGGATAATATAGGTTGCTGATATTGTACCTAGAAAATAATGATGAGATAGTAACTATTTAGCTTCATAACAAGGGATGTAGCTACTATGTAGGTGACCTTGAGAATTTGCGCTTGTTGGATTTTAGTGCCTAACCCATGCACCCCTTCGGAAGGGATGTATGACATTATATTCTTTATAGATAGTGAAAGATTAAACTGAGATTTTTTTGTGATACCCTTGAGTAACCTAGGCATATAGGTGGTAATTTTCTAGATGATGATTAGCATGATAACAATGACGAGACAATTCATGAAGGTGAGAAGATATTTTGAGAACCAAAGGCCTTAGTTGATTAGATAGTACATATGTGGCAGTTTAAGGTCAAGAGAGTAGAGTGGGACTAAGTACCAAGTTGTGTTTATATATAGAGAGAGATATGTTGAGTTTGTTGTTGGGGAGATGGACTTTGAATTTCGAGGATAAAATTTTCTAAGGTGGATAGATTGTAAACCCTCTAACCTAAAAAAACTAGGTTTAGAGATTTATTTAGAATTATTTTGGAATTATTATTGTATTTATAATTCACTACTTTGATTTTTGATTCAATTATTGTACCTTACCATTGTTTAAATATCTAGAGTACTACACTAGCTTTTACCTTCCAACAAATTTATACCCTTGCCTAGACAAGCCAATCTTCAATCCTGACCTTTGTGTCACTAATAATTATACTCACTTGTGCTTTATTTTAATCGCACAATATTCGTCACAATTATCTCATTTTAAACCCAAAATTTGTACCTATGTCAGTTCTAATCAAAATTGAAGACACAATCTCAACCTATTTCTTACAACCCAATATATGACAATAATCTATTCCGAGTCTACTACATCCATAACACTTGTGTCACCCCTAATTGAGACACCGAGAACTTTCAATTTATTAAAGAATACCTATGACACATTTTTTATTTATTTTGGGGCAACCGACTTAACCTAACCAAAAACTAGACCAAACACTAACCCAAACACCAATCCAAACCCATACTTATACCCTCTTGACTCATAAAAAATACCACACACCAATTTCCTCTACTATAACACACCAAACATGGCTTCTATCCACATACAATCCAATTTTCCTTCTTTTGTGCAAGTCCTAAACTATTAGGGACCTTTGTATAAATAAATATCTAGGTGTCCACCTCCTATTGGGTGGAATTAACAAAGAAAGCCCCTTGGTCATGACTTGATTGGTCATACTCTTCCCCCTCTCCCTTTTGTATGGTATTATGCAACATCACCAACTACCATCATTCATGGCCCTCCATTCAAACTTCAAACCATCCCAACCACTCACTTCCTTCATGACAACCCACACATCCCTAGCCCCTACCCACAGCCGGCCCTAACCCCAAGGAAGCTCCCCTTCTCCCAAGGTTTTTTTCTTCCAAAGCTGCTTCTATTTCTTTTTCTTCTTCTTCTTCTTATTTTCTTCTTCCATAGGAAGCAAGCCCTAACCCTAACCGAGTTCACCTCTCCTTTACATAAACCGAGCAGCCAACACCACCACCTACACCACCACTCGACAACCACCCTCAGCTCGACCACTACTGTTGCTGTCGTTCTTCTTCACCTCCCCACTCCACCACCATTTTTACCCATCTCCACGACCACCATCACCATCACGACCACCACCACTATCACCTCCATGACCACTACCATCAACACCTCTACGACAATCCCCCAGCCTCATTCCTTCCCTCCTCCCCTACAATAACCCTTGCCGCCATTGCTACTGCATTTGCTGCTGCTGGACTTACTCCTTGCTGCTGTTATTATTGTGTTGCTACTGTACCGAGCACAGAAAGGTGTAGTTGAACCCCACAGCAGGCCGGAGCACCCCTCACAAGGCCGATCCCTTGTTGTCCAGGCCGAGAGCACCCCAAGGTAGTTCGATCCTGAGTGCAATATCTCGTATTCACATTATGATATCTCTGTTCTCGATTAGCCAATTCCCGAACCATCACCTTTGGTATACTCTCAACCTAACCCTCTTACAATGACTTCAATTAGAATAATTTAGTTTAATTTCTATTATTAGTAATTTAAGTTCTAAAATCGAAAAAAATAGTTTTATAAAACTTAAAAATCTTCGAAACAGAGTTGGTCCCATCAAATTGGACAACCTTATCGCGTACCGATTACACCGAAAGGCGCGTACGGTATGTTTTGACGTGTGGACTTTGATGAAATTTAATTCGGTCGTGTTTGCGCAACAAAATGAACCCGTATCCATCAAAATCCCAATATCATGAATTTTTGTAATTATCTAATTACTTTGTGCACGCTTGTCGTATCACGCCAAAATTTTCTCCATTGGACTCACAATATTCGACTTGTCCTGTGACCCAAGTTTTGTCTGATTCTGAGGCAGTGACCAGATCGTCGTTTTGCGGTCCCCACGATCCGTTCCAACGGACATTTTTGTGATCAACCCATTAAAATCTAAATCTAAATATATCGTTGAGTTTGTATCTCATCGTTTAGAACTTGTTTGACCTATTATATGCTAATTTTAGAGACCTTTATTCCTAGCATATTTTTTGGTACAATGTGGCCCCATCTATGAACCCCGTGTTGACTAAAAACTGTCTTTTTGCCCCTATATCCAAATTTGACATATGAATATGCTTTTCTTAGTATCTCACTCATTTCGGGACTGTTGGTGATATTTGTGACAGCATCCAGAGACATCTACTCTAGTTCCCTTCTTGTGTTGCTACTTCCTTGGCGAGTTCGATTCGCGAATCTTCGCCTGGCTTCCAGACAAGTATACCTTATCTTGTTTTACTGTTTAAATTTAGTTATTACAATTCACATATTTATTTATTTAAATATTATATAAATGTGCGCGTCTGAGAATGACTCGGATGCAGTCGACGAAGTAGTTGACGTTAAGACTTGTGTTTGACCTAGTATATAGTGTACGCACCTAAAGTTGTGGAGTTATCATTATGACTTCCTAGGCCTTGTAACGTATCATTGCATGTCACACTAGGCTATAACAGCATAATCATAATTGAAAGTAGAACATAACTATAATAAACGAAAGATATAAATATACATGCAAAGATGTCCAACACACCACCATACCATGCATCATGCAACCTACTCAAATAACCTAGAAGGGAACCAGGTCCTCAAAGGGACGTAACAAGATACACAAGTTACATGCCATAAAGTAAATACTGAGTAAAGTGAATCATGATAAACTATCCTTCTAAGTGTATGCAATCTGAGGACAACTTTAGTACGTATGGGTATGTGTAGGCATAACGTCCAACAGTCCAAAGAGCGGGATATATGCACATATAACGCCCATAATGCTCTGAAGAATACGGGAT
>JAYESA010000001.1:95118140-95388140 GCA_036927795.1 Iris macrosiphon
TGCTATGCAACTATTGGATTGTTGGACAAGAACGTCAACTGAAAGTTGAGATTGTGCAACGATCTTTCGTGTTGTCCTAGAGTATTTAGCATGTATGGCTATTGATTAGAATATATTTAACAGAGCATCTTGTATCTTCTACTCTTCCAGCAAAGGATGTCGGATAGATAGCATCGCAGCCACAGACAGCAGGCAAGTGTACCTTGCCATGATGTATCATAGTTCCTTGCCTTAATTATCTTATTTAGTTATTATAGTTATTTGATATGGTTGATGTGTGTGTTTACCCTAGGGCCGTGAGATGTTACTTAGCATCCAAACAAGATTCGGGTGTCGACATCGTATGCGAAGTCGAGTAACGTCACTTAGAAAGTTAATATCATAATCATATTTCACGTTCTTGTATCCTTGCATGTCAGACCGTAGGACACTTGACACTATTTCATGTGACATAATCCTTCTTGAGGTATTCATGGTGATTCTGTATAGGATTACAGGACTCCTGATATGAGATTTGCATATTATATACATATATTATTATGACTCATTGTACTAGCTAGAGGTCCTGATCTTGCGCGTTATGGACATGAGACGTCGTGGACATAAGACGTGAGGCTATATTGGGTAGGGAGAGACACACCATACTACAGGATAATTATGTTTATATATATATATATATATATATATATATATATATATATATATATATATATATATATATATATATATATATATATATATACTATGTTACTGGAGGTGCCTTAGACTCTGTCCCAGATCTTTGGCACATTTACTGGCCCTACGAGATATTACTTGATGCTATGGGCTCTCCGACACAGAGCCTGTGGTGGTTTCAGCCTGAGTACAAGTGATGTTCTCTTGTGCACATCACTTAGATGGTTACAGTAGTTTACCCTTGAGTATGTGGCATTATATTATTTTACTTTGGCATGATATTTTGTGTACCTTGTTACGTCCCTCTGAGGACCTGGTCCCTTACTAGTTTTGCAGCATAGACTGTTGTGAAGCCTGCCTGGAGTTTTTGATTTGGGTTGCTTTGCCATATGGAAATTGGTACCAGTTACTTATTTCATTTCTACCAGAGTTATGCTATTTATTTATATTATTGATTCATCTGCTGATGTAGCCTAGTTTTTATAGACTCATATTTCTTTCTTGAGTTTATTCGAGCTTGTGTGTTACTGGGCGGCCGACTTTAGCACATGTAGCTCATTCTTGTTATATTTTGTTTATTGTGGATTGAGGCATAGATATTTATATTTACTGTATTATATAGATAGTGACCATTATAATACAGCTTATACGTATTCGAGTCGGACTAGAGTCTGGTCGAATGTGTAGCTGGCATGTTACGTATTTCTAGTCCTACGTATTTTGGGACTGGGGTGTTACATATTTTTGTGGTGGCCTATGCAGGTCCTGATTAAATTATTTTGGTTGCGTTATTGTACCGAGCGAGCCTGCGTTAGGATAAGTTTGTTACGATCTCAATCCACAATTGCTATTAGAACTTCCTTTGAATTCTAATTTTGTCCTTGAACCTCAAAATTATATTCATTCATACTTCCTTTGAACTCTTACTGATTGATTCTCGTCTTTTCCTATCTCGGAGAGATGAACACTCGTGCGCGGTAATTTTTCCAGAAGATTCTCGTCAAGAAGAAGAAGACATATTTGGTAGAATATTTGTAAGAAGAGGGGTACTTGAGTAGGAAAGATTATGGTAGATGATTTCTAGATATTAGAGTTAGAATAGATTAAAGATATGAGAATTGATAGAAGCAGTAGGAACCTAAAATAAAAAGGACTCTATCAATTTCCACATATTAGAAGTGATGGGTTACTATTAGATAAACCTTTTGGGCGAATTTGAATCATTTTATGTGAGGGTATAATATTTTGATGGGTTACTATTAGATAAACCTTTTAGATGAATGTGAATCATTTTATGTGAGGGTATAATATTGTGTCTTGATGAGATGGTTTGATCTAAGGTAGGTAGGCTTATCGACTTGCAAATTTGGTTTAGAGGTTATACAATTGATGAAGATGAGAATTATCAAATTCTGGTGCTTTAAGGCTTAAACTTCTATATGATTTAAAAAAAAATTGAATTGGATGAATATTGGACTATTATAATGTTAAATTTGTTGAGGATAATCAATTTATCAATATTAGAGAAATTTAACTAGATGTGAATTAAAAATTATTTTTTTTTTTTGAAGATTGAATTCAAATTTTTAGATTTTGAGGTTAAATAAAAGATAAATTGGTTGGATTGAAGATGGCTAGCAGCCCTCGAAAGATTTTTGTTAGTTGAAAATAAAAAGAATTTATTATTGTGTTAATTAAATATAAAATTTTGAAGAAGGAAGAGGAGATCATGATAAGACTGAACTTGGACTTTAAATTAGAGGATTTTGGGATATGATGTTGGTGAATTATGTCACGCCCCAATCCCGTAGAGGGTCCGTTCGACCTCGTTTGGGTCCTTACAGGACCAATTCATCCTCGCTTGGGGCATGATGCGGTGCAAGCCTAAGTTGCGCTTGTACAAGGCCAAAGTTTTGAACAAGGGCAAGTAAGCTATTTAAGACGGGAGCAGCGGCACAATATTACGGAAAAGTAAAGAACACAATGGCATATAAAAAATATGCTATTTATTGATAATCAAGATGTGTTACAAGCGATGCTTGGCCAAGTTTACAATTCGTTCTAGCTCTCTTTCTCTCGATTACAATGATATCGTTCTATACATTATGTCCCTCTATACAAAAATAGCTCAAAGCAATCTCGATACGACTCAAGGCATCGACTCTAAATTTCTTGGTCCTGGGGATGAGGCACGGCTATCGCTTCCTCGGATGATCCAACACCTACGAACAAGCAAACTTTTATGGGTCAGCACTTTGGAGAAAGTACTGGTGAGTATTAAATCAACGAACAGAAGCAACATTTTTTGAAACCAAAACTAAGTAAGCATGTGGCAAAATATTATATTACTAGTGATCTTGCTACTTTTACCTATGTTTATTTCATGCAGCACAGAATTTGAGTTAGTTTACTTCTTTCAAAAATATAGCTTTAGAAACAGTTTGCATATTCAAACATTTAAGCAAGCTATAGGGACAGTGTTCTATCGTGCAGTGTGCAGCATGTATCGTAAGCCATATTCGATCTCTTAGGAACAAATATTATCTCTAGTGGATTGTTCATCTTAAATTAAGATAAGTGCATCAAGTGGACTATCTTCTTATACTATTCAAGGCGATCATCAATATTTAAGTAATCATGCAAGTCTAGGTGCGATGCAATTCAATATGCAAAATAATATATCACTTATATAGTCATTCTTACCCCTTTTGTCGAACGGTTATCCCTGCAGCGGACATACAAGTTAGCAACATTTGCATATATATATGAATAAGGTTCTCTTTTCCTGTTCGTCTCTGCATCAAACAGTTAGGTATACAAGAAGGTAAACCTAGCATGCGTCCTAACTATATGATGGTCCACGAGAAACCCATGAATAGCAGTATCTGGGACTACAAGCCTAGGCTAACTATTAGACAGGACACCCCCATAATCGCGAGGACTACAAGCCTCAGGGTATTTCGATTATCTTCCCTGGGACGAACGATCCTAGTACCCCAGGAATGGTTTGAGAGACGGTACCTTGTGCACAAGTTGTCCAAAGACCGATACGATACATGTGATTCTATTAGATAAAGACTATATAAAATACATATTTGTGACAAGCAAACTTGATATCAAGCGATAGAGCCGGAACCCTCAATCTCGTTCTTTCAATCAAGTCGATAGGTTCGATACGTTAATCAATTTGATAGGTTTAATCATTCGAAGGTTCAATCTTCTTTCTTTCAATCAATCGATATGTTCAATAGCATACTACACAAGTTATTCAAGAAGTTCTATCTTTCAAGCATCAATAACAAGTAAAATATGGCACGATTCTTCTCTCTCTTTTAGCTAAGCATGAAGTTCTATTCTTGTTTAGCATTCGATGGAAATATATGAATATTTTTTTACTCTTGTTTATTAGTATGGCAGTGGTTCGTTCGATAGTGGTGTCCGTGTAACTAAGCATGCAATATTTTTATCTTTTCTTAGCATGACAATGGTTCTATCTCTTTTAGACAAGCATTCAAGTTCTCTAGTTAGGCAAGCAGATTCGTTTCAATGACAAGCAATACGAGTTCTTTTATCTAGCATGCAGAGTTAGGTTCTATCATTCTTCTTATGAAACTATCTTCTTAGAACAAGCAGTAGAAAACTCAGATTCATTATTAAGGCATGCAAGAATCAGAGAATAAAGTTCTGCCCACTAACTTAGATCAATTATCTTGTGTTTCAATTGGAAACTCTTCGAGAAGACTTTCACTCGAGTCAGCAAACTGATATCTCTTGTACATAGTGTCAACGCGGAGCGGGATACTATATACTTACCCACTAAGGAAAAGTTTCATCCTTTAAACTTCAAGGAGAATCTTTCGATATCCAGAGCAGCGATAATCCTCATCCCTCACCATCCTCAATCGAAAACTCTAGCAATCAATAACAATCACTCAAGCAAACATAAATCAGAAGCCATAACTCTCAAGTAATAAATCAAATCCAAAAAATTTGTGTGCACATCTTTAAGAATATATATGGACTTATTGTATGGAATGCTCATCGAGGCAACAATATCAAGTGGCAAAGAATTACTTAAGTTAAAGCTAAGCAGCGGAATGGCCAAAGGGTCGAGTCGCTCTAATACCACTATGTCACGCCCCGATCCCGCAGGGAGTCCATTCGTCCTCGCTTGGGTCCTTGCGCGGCCGATTCGTCCTCGCTTGGGGCGTGATGCGGTGCAAGCCTAAGCTGCGCTTGCACAAGACCAAGGCTTTGAACAAGGGCAAGTAAGCTATTCAAGACGAGAGCAGCGGCACAATATTGTAGAAAAGTAAAGAACACAATAGCATAAGAAAAATATGCTCTTTATTGATAATCAAGATGTGTTACAAGTGGTGCTTGGCCGAGATTATAGTTCGCTCTAGCTCTCTTTCTCTTGATTACAATGACATCATTCCATACATTATGTCCCTCTATACAAAAATAGCTCAAAGAAATCTTGATACGGCTCAAGGCATTGACTCTAGATTTTCGGATCCTAAGGATGAGGCACGGCTATCGCTTCCTCGAACGATCCAACACCTACGAACAAGCAAACTGTTGGTGGATCAGCTCTTTGGAGAAAGTATTGGTGAGTATAAAATCAACGAACAGAAGCATCATTTCATGAAATCAACACTAAGTAAGCATGTGGCAAAATATTATATTTCTAGTGATCTTGCTACTTTTACCTATGTTCATTTCATGCAGCACATAATTTGAGTTAGTTTACTTCTTTTGACAACATAGCTTTGGAAACAGTTTGCATATTCAAATATTTAAGCAAG
Organism: Iris macrosiphon; assembly: GCA_036927795.1. NCBI lineage: Eukaryota > Viridiplantae > Streptophyta > Magnoliopsida > Asparagales > Iridaceae > Iris > Iris macrosiphon. Next base: position 95,123,624 of record JAYESA010000001.1, read on the forward strand.
CTATAGGGACAGTGTTCTATCGTGCAGTGGGCATCATGTATCGTGAGCCATATTCGATCTCTTAGGAACAAAGTTATCTCTAGTGGACTTCATCTCAAATCAAGACAAGTGCATCAAGTGGACTATCTTCTTATACTATTCAAGGCGATCATCAATATTCAAGCAATCATGCAAGTCTAGGTGCGATACAATTCGATATACAAAATAATATATTACTTATATAGTAATTCTTACCTCTTTTGCTGAACGGTTATCCCTGCAGCAGACATACAAGTTAGCAACATTTACATATATATATGAATAATGTTCTCTTTCCCTGTCCGTCTCTGCATCAAACAGTTAGGTATGCAAGAAGGTAAACCTAGCATGCGCCCTAACAATATGATGGTCTACAGGAAACCCATAAATAGCAGCAACTGGGACTACAAGTCCAGACTAACTATTAGACAGGATACCCCCCTAATCGCGAGGACTACAAGCCTCAAGGTGTTTCGATTATCTCCCCTAGGACGAACAATCCCAGTGCCCCAGGAATGGTTCGAGAGACGGCACCTTGTGCACAAGTTGTCCAATGACCGATGCGATGCATGCGATTCTATCAGATAAAGACTATATAAAATACATGTCCGTGATAAGCAAACTTGATATCAAGCGATAGAGTCAGAGCCCTCAATCTCTTTCTTTCAATCAAGTCGATAGGTTCGATACGTTTAATCAATTTGATAGGTTTAATCATTCGATAGGTTTAATCTTCTTTATTTCAATCAATCGATATGTTCAATAGCATAATATACAAGTTATTCAAGAAGTTCTATCTTTCAAGTATCAATGACAAGTAAAATATGGCATGATTCTTCTATCTCTTTTAGCTAAGCATGCAGTTCTATTCTTGTTTAGCATTCGATGGTAATATATGAATATTCTTTTACTATTATTTATTAGTATGGCAGCGGTTCATTCGATAGAGATATTCGTGTAACTAATCATGCAATATTTCTATCTTTTTTTAGCATGGCAATGGTTCTATCTCTTTTAGACAAGCATTCAAGTTCTATAGTTAGACAAGCAGATTCGTTTCAGTGACAAGCAATACGAGTTATCTTATCTAGCATGCAGAGTCAGGTTCTATTATTCTTCTTATGAAACTATCTTCTTAGAACAAGCAGTAGAAAACTCATATTCATTATTAAAGCGTGCAAGAATCAGAGAATGAAGTTATGCCCACTAACTTAGATCAATCGTCTTATGTTTCGATTAGGAACTCTCCGAGAATACTTTCACTTGAGTCAGCAAACCGATATCTCTTATACATAGTGCCAACGCGGAGTGGGGTACTACAAATTCAAATTTGATAATTTTGTAAAGTTAATTATTATCGTCTTAGTAATTGAAAAAAAATAGAGGAGTAAGTTTGATAGAACAAATTTTGGAATTCAAATTTTAAATGAGAATATTTTAAAGTCTGTAATTGGATTCAAATTTTAAGAATAGATGTAATTAAATTAAATTTTAAGATTTTGAGATTTTGAGAAGATAAAGATGTATTAAAAATTATAAATTTTGAGGATTTTATTTGATCTTAAGAGATTGACTAGGATTATATATGTCATATACCAATTTTTATTGGATAGATTTATGATTGTTAGGTTTAATGATAGAGGATAAATTGATTAAGTATGGGTATTATGGATTCGAAAGAAAAAATAATTCAATAATTGGAGGGATTGGGGAGAAGACTATCTTAAGAATTGAATTTAAAATTTTGAAGTTTGACAACTTTGATGATAGAATTTAAAAGGTATTATGTAGTAATAGTGAAATATTAATTTTTGGAAATATTATGATATTCCAGATTTAAAAAAAATAGATTTGAAGGGTCTAACTCTAGAAGAGTAAATCTTTGGAATTTAAATTTGGAAGATAGAATTTTGATGATTGGATTTAAAATTTTGAGTATTGGGTTATTAATTTATAATTTTGAGGAATTTAAAAAGATTTATATTATAATCCTTGAACTACAAGATGTCGATGTATAATATATTTTTTAAAAAATTATTTTGAAGATGGAAATTAAACTCAAGTTTTGAAAATGTTGAGGACTCGGATTAATTGTTGAAGAGATAATGAAATTTGATCAAATAGAAGAATGATAATTTTAATAGTGAGAATTTAATTTAAATTTGAGGAGTTTAACTTGAAGGGATTAAATTTTGAGGACTTAAAATTTTATTTTAAGTATGGAAAATAAAGTTAATATTGAGGACTTTGCAAAATCACAATAAAGGATTTGACCCCATTGAAAAAAAAGTGTATTATTGAAATTCTTAAATTGCGAGGACGCAATTCTTTTAAGGTGTGTAGATTGTAAGACCCTCATTTTGGAATAGAGATAATTTGGTACTTTCCAATTTATTTATTTATTTATTTTATATTTTAAAGTATTAATTTATAAAATTATTTTTATATATATGACACTTTGCTATGGCAAGGATATTTGGAGCAATGCACAACATTTTTTCTTCCAAAAAAATTTATATTACTAATCTTGAGTGTACCTAATATATTTGGGACATGGATGTTGTATTTATTTGATCTCCCCCATGTTTCAAAAATATTGACAAATATCTAGAACCACGGTTATCGTAAAACTGCTTCCTTTTGACTAGAACTTAACCCAAACCAAATCCAAACACATGTAGTGCACCCAAATACTCCCATATATATATATATATATATATATATATATATATATATATATATATATATATATATATATATATAATTTGTTTCTATTTATAGAAAGTGACATAGGTGTCATCATATTTGGCCTAACTACCCAAGATTCTAACCAACCAAATCTCAATCCTAACAAACAACTCGCACACAATTTTCCTATTCCATAACACATCCCACATATAAAATATATCCACAAAATCTGAACAAATCAATTAAAGATTTAAGTCCCACATTTCAAAATTATGAAACCCATAGTTTGTTGCATATTCCTATCTTTGGATCAAATTAAATCCTATGTGAATATTTTTGTGACAATCCCTTAATTTAAATTTTATCCCTTTACCATATTAAGACTTCACAAAATTCTACCCACATATTTTTAAATATTAAATAAAACCTAACCACCAACATATTTAAACTACATATATTTATCAACTCCCCAACACTTAAATCTAATTATTAGGTTCGACCCCCCTTTTTCTCCCTCTCACAAAAAAACTCCTTCCTTACGTTCTCTCCCTCTTCTAATTCTTTCCCTCTTCCCCACAGGCCACAACTCCATAAAATTCCCAACCAAACCCATTTTTGGCCAAATATTGGCTGCTAGTTACAGCAGCAGTTCAGACTCCTTCATAGCAGAAAAAACCCTAAAAAATCCTATATTTACATCATACTTGAAGTCTCCAAGAGCTTCGTCAAGTTTTGTGAGGTTTGGAGTTCGTTTGGTACTTCGTTTGGCCGTAGTCGCGAAAAATATTTCCACCGTAATCGCAATCGCGTAAGTTTTTTAACTTTGTTTCTTTCCATATTTTTCATGAATAAAACCTTGTGTAAATTTACATTAATGATAGATGATGTTTATAATTAGTTTTATACATTAGATCTATATTTGTTTCATACAAAAACTATCTCAAACCAATGAACAACCTTGACACGGACATGTCGCATCATGACTAGTTATAGTTCTTTGATAGTTGTTATTTACTAAGTAAATAAATTCCAAAAATTAATGTATATTAATTCCAGAATATTTGATGTATTAATTTTTTATTTAATCATATTTAGATGCCAACATGGAGATTGTATGTCAAAGCTACGTGCCAAAGTTGGTTAGAATGACTAGTTGTCGTTCGAAGCAAATAATGGCATGCAATGCCGGTGTTTGGTTATTTTTGATTATTTAGAAATAATTTTAGAATATCAATCATAATTAATTCAATAATAAATGATGTTAAAATACATGATTAAGAGGTTCCATGCATGTTAGATGAATATGATAGCAATGGTGCAAGTTTTGCGACATCGACACGTTCCTACGTACATATAGGACTACGTTTAGCCAAACACATGTAAGTTTCTATAAGTACGTGTGGTATGTCAATGTAAGACACCCTCATAATATATTTTGAGAATGGCATGCCACGTATATCTTGGCACATTGTTCAATGCTATGCAACTATTAGATTATTGGACAAGAACGTCAACTGAAAGTTGAGGTTGTGCAACGATCTTTCGTGTTGTCCTGGAGTAGTTAGCGTGTATGGTTATTGATTAGAATATATTTAACAGAACATCTTGGATCTGCTACTCTTCCCACAGAGGATGTCATATAGACAGCATCGCAGCCACATACAGCAGGCAAGTATACCTTGCCATGATGTATCACAGTTCCTTGCCTTAATTATCTTATTTAGTTATTATAGTTATTTGATATGGTTAATGTGTGTGCTTACCCTAGGGTCATGAGATATTGCTTAATGTCCGAACAAGATTCGAGTGTCGATGTCGTACGCGGAGTCGAGTAATGTTACTTAAAGAGTTAATACCACAATCATATTTCACGTGCTTGTATCCTTGCACGTCAGACCGTAGGACACTTGACACTATTTCATATGACATAATCCTTCTTGAGGTATTCATGGTAATTCTGTATAGGATTACAGGACTCGTGATATGAGACTTGCATATTATATACATATTTTATTATGACTCATTATACTAGCTAGAGGTCCTGATCTTGCGTGTTATAGATATGAGACATCGTGGACATGAGACGTGAGATTATATTGGGTGGGAAGAGACACACCATACTACAGGCTGATTATGTTTATATATATATATAAATATATATATATATATATATATATACTATGTTACTGGAGGTACCTTAGACTCTGTCACAGATCTTTGGCATATTTACTGGCCCTACGAGATATTACTTGCTGCTATGGGCTCCCCGACACAGAGCCTGTAGTGGCTTCAGCCTGAGTATGAGTGATATTCTTATCTGCATATCACTTAGATGGTTACAGTAGTTTACCCTTGAGTATGTGTCATTATACTGTTTTACTTTGGCATGTTGTTTCTTGTACCTTGTTATGTCCCTCTGAGGACCTGGTCCCTTGCCAGTTTTGCAGCATAGACCATTGTGGAGCCTGCCTGGAGTTGCTGATTTGGGTTGCTTTACCATGTGGGCATTGGTACCAGGTACTTATATCATTTCTACTAGAGTTATCCTATTCATTTATATTATTGATTCATCTGCTGATGTAGCCAAGTTTTTATAGACTAATATTTATTTCTTGAGTTTATTCGAGCATGTGTGTAACTGGGTGGCCGACTTTAGCATATGTAGCTCAATCTTGTTGTTCATTGTGGATTGAGGCATAGATATTTATATTTACTGGATTAACTAGATAGTGACCATTATAATATAACTTATCGTATTCGAGTCGGACCAGAGTCTGGTCAAATATGTAGCTGACATGTTACGTATTTCTATTCCTATATATTTTGGGACTGGGGCATTACATATTGGCATTGGAACAGCATGAGTTCAAGACTCTTTATGCTGTGTTAAGAGCAGCAAGGAGGCATGAGTATACCTTCCAAAGAATTGTTGATAGAACTGGGGGGCGAAAGAGTACCCACACATCAGGAGGTTCTTACACTCAGTCTTCATCACCAGTCCTGATAGTTAGGGCTTTAACCATTGGATCTTCGAGGAGGCCAGTTTTGACAGCCTCAATTCAGCAAACAGCCCTAACCCTAACTCAACAGCAAAGGACATCTTCTTCAGCAGGGTGTTCCCATTGTGGAAAGCCTGGGCACGTATTTTTTGAATATCGCAGAGCATAAGGGTTGTGCTTAGCTTGTCGAGCTTCAGGCCACAGAGTGGGATCTTGTCCACACAAAGCTAGTTCATCATCACCTTTTTTGGCAGGATCAGAGTATAGGGCTCATGTACTGGTTCAGCAACACCAGGGTCAGAGGCCTTTGCTGACCCAATCTCAAGTATTCCAGCAACAGAGGACACAACAGTATGTACAGTACAGTCCAGGCAAGGAGGTCCGCAGCAGAGAGGACTAACACAGAGATGACGAGGTCAGGCGATGGCACTCACTATGGAAGAGCAGTTAGCTTCAGAAGAATTGGTGGCAGGTACCACTCTCGTCAACTCTCATTCAACTTCAATATTGTTTAATTCTGGTACATCACGTTCTTCTATGTCTGTACGATTTACGATACGAGTTGGATTAGAACCCGAATCCTTATCAGTAAGACTTAATATACTTACTGGTAACGATATTATGGGAGTCGATAGAGTTTATGCCTTATGTCGAGTCATAATGTGCGGGCGAGAGTTTCCCACTAGATTGATAAAATTTTCTATGGGAGATTATGACGTCATCTTAGGCATGGATTGGTTGAGTGCCCGATAAGCGACGATAGATTGTCTTAATGGCAAGGTTATCTTTCATATCCCTGGTGAGAAGGAATTCTTATTTTCAAGAGGCAAGATAGAGTCTTCAATGATGATCTAGAGAATGTCAGTGACAGAGGAAGTACAATTAACCAGAATCATTAATAAATTTCTAGATGTATTCCCAAAAGAACATCTAGGCATACCACAAGAAAGAGAGATCGAGTTTACTATAGATCTACTTCCAGGAACAGCACCTGTATCAGAGAGAGTCTACAGGATGGCGCCTTCAGAGTTAAAAATCTTGTACCGGATGATAGAAGAATTGAGAACCAAGGGATTCATTTGTGCTAGTGGATCGCCTTGGGGAGCCCCAATGCTACTTATAAAGAAAAAGATGGAATATCATGATTATGTGTGGATTATCGTACCCTCAATGCGATAACCATCAAGAACAAGTATCCCTTGTAAAGGATCGATGACTTGTTCGATCATCTTAGTAGAGCAGCGGTATTTTTGAAGATTGATTTACGATCGGGATATCACCAGATCAGAGTCAGAGAGCAGGATATACCCAAGAGGTATTCAGATCAAGATATGGATATTGCAAGTTTTAAGTAATGCCCTTTAGAGCAACCAATGTGCCAACAGTGTTTATGGATCTCATGAATCATATTTTGATGCCATACTTGGATAAGTTTGTAATAGTGTTTATTAACGACATCTTGGGGTACAGTCAAAGTGAAGCAGAGCACGAGCAGCATCTTCGCATAGTTCTTCAAGTCCTTAGAGAGCATAAGTTATATGTCAAGTTCAGCAAGTATGAGTTCTGGCTTGATCGTATTTCATATTGGGGCATATTATTGCTAACGGAGGAGTTAAAGTGGATCCCCAGAAGATAAAAGTCGTTGAGATGTGGCCAGTTCCCCGAATAGTTGCCGAAGTTCATAGTTTTCTGGGATTAGCAGGATATTATCGGCGCTTCATAAAAGACTTTTCTAGATTTTTGCACCATTGACGCAATTAACACAAAAATATGTCCGCTTTGATTGGACAGCTGAATGTCAAACCTCTTTCGAGGAGCTCAAATAGAAGTTGATCATGACACCTATTTTGACACTTTCAGATGGAACTGGTGGTTTTACTGTATATTATGATACGTCAGGCAGAGGATTGGGATGTGTTCTTATGCAACATGGCAAGGTTATAGCTTATGCGTCTTTGCAGCTTCGAGACCATGAGAAGAATTATTCGATGCACGACTTGGAGTTAGCAAAAATTGTCTTTTCACTCAAACTTTGGAGACATTACCTCTATGGAGATCGGGTAGAGATTTATACTGATCACATAAGTTTGAAGTATGTCTTTACTCAAAAGGATCTCAACATGAGGCAGAGAAGATGGCTAGAGTTGATGATGAACTATGACCTTGACCTTCAGTATCACCCTGGGAATGCCAATATCATAGCAGATGCCTTGAGCAGGAGAGCAGGATCCTATTACTTAATAACGCAATAAAGAATATAGAAGATCTTCAAAAGATAGGCATAGAAGTAGTATTGCTTGGCAATACAGTAGTGATGGCTGGTCTACAAGCTCAGTCCAATATAGTGGAAAGAATCAAGTAGCAACCAATAGATGTCAAGCTTCAGCATCTCAGAGTAGAGTGTGAGACAGGACATAGACCAGAACTAAGCATTCACAATGATGAAACTCTCCATTTTAAGAATCGACATTGTATACCAAGTGGAGACCTTCTTCACAAGATTTTGGCAGAATCTCATAGTTTGCAGTATTCAATGCATCTAGGAGGAACGAAGATGTACCAAGATATTTGTCAACATTTCTGGTAGAATGTAATGAAGAGAGAAATAGCTTGGTTCGTCTCTCGATCTTTGGTCTGTCAATATGTTAAAGCTGAGCATTAGAGGCCCGCGAGACTTCTTCAACCATTACCAATTTTAGAATGGAAGTGGGAGAATATCACCATAGATTTCATGTCAGGTCATCCTAGATCACCAGTCGACAGAGATGTTATTTGGGTAATAGTGGATCGTCTCACGAAAGTTGTCATGCCCCAGTCCCAAAAATACACGAGACCAGGCCACGTGGCAATGGCCAGCTAATACGTCTCTGAGGGATTACCCAATTTAATAGATCCGACGAAGCGTACTCCACTGTCCTAAAATATTAACAAGTTCATTACTAACATCCAACAGGTAATGTCTAATCTCATCCACAATATAAACAAGAAGTACTGAAATAAATACTGTAAAATAAATGCAAGTCTGAAATATCATAGTACAATCCAAGATATGTCTGATGGGAACAAACCGACTACAATAACGAAATAAGAGTACTGAAAGGCAGATAAAATAGTAATGACTAGGCATTGGCTAACTAGATAAGGATGCTCCAGTCCTAGGCGGAAGGCTTACCAATGATCAAGGGAACTCTGATGGTAGCACCTCTAGCTCCTTCTCGAATGCGTACCTCGTCTCATGCCCAGGTCCGTACACAGTGGGATAATATGCCTCGTCCAAATCTGGAAGGGAACCAGGTCCTCAGAGGGACGTAACAAGATATAAAAATAAATGCCATATATAAATACTGAATAAAATAAAGGGTGTGCTAACCATCTAAGTGAATGCAATGTGAGGACAACCTTGGTACGTATGGGTAGGTGTAGACATAACATTCATACTCTGAAGAGCGAGGTATCTGTACATGTAACGTCCATCATTCCGAAGAATGAGGTATCTACAAATATATATGCGTCTGTATCGCTCCGAAGAATGCGGTATCTGTATAAAGAAAGTTATTGGATCCGTGGCTCCTCCGGATACTACATATTCCAATGTGTGTATCCCATATGCCTACTAGTTGTCCTCCCCACCCAGTGCAGATATATAAGTCGAATACACGACGTGCATACCACGTAACTATATGCCAAGTCTCAACTATTAGATAACCCTGATTACGTACTAAACCGTGATGCATGTCACACACACCGATAGCTAGTCGGGTACGCAAACCCGTATCCCAACATGGGTTTGTCACCGTGATGCATGTAAGAGTGTCAGGGTCTAGGAAGATATCAGAATATTCTCACAATAGTGGGTGGGTCTACTAGTGACTAAGTCAAATATACTACTCATCGACGTACTCGTTGACTGCACCCGAGTCAATCTCGGACGCGCATAGTTATATGAAATAATGGCAACAAGATATCATACAACATTGCATAATTTAAATTAAACAGTAAATATGGCAAGGTATCTTGCCTGGGTCCTCAAGCTGCGAGTGCCAACAACCTGCTCCTGAAGTCTCGCCTGAATGATCCAGTGACCCTATACATATAATATAATATAATAATATGATCATCAGTCACTACAATGGTACGTACAGAAAATACTACGCGGCTCTTAGGAACTGACGCAAGGGGGTCTTAATTGGGCAACTAACAGGGTCACGTGTGCACGTAGCTAAGACGTACACGTGTCATATCCTCAATTACCGTGTAGATCAAGACAACGGAATACCAAAAATTTGTTACAAAACTAATCAATGTATAGCACAGAAATACCAGTCCTAACTATCATGTTAGAGTGCACCAGGTTAATGTCTAGGCTTTTAGGTCAACACAGTGTTTACATTAATTAATCATTTTATTTGAGTAATTACTTAACATTAATTACTAATTTTAACATACACACACGCACGTATATTGCACCTAGGGATTCACGTTACCCATGTTCGTTTAACGATACGTCGACACCTTAATTCATGAAGAAAAAGGGTGAAATAAACATGTACCTAGTCGTGGCCGAGCGGGGGGGTCTGTGCTCATCGACGGCTTGTTCTCCGACAAGGGGGCGGAGCTCCGGCGTTGCACGGTGAAACAGCAGCAGCAGCAGTAGTCTTGGCAGTGACTCGCAGCAACGGCAGGAGCTGCAGCGGCAGGCGGCGGCAGTAGTGGCAGCGGCGGCTAGTGGTGGGGGATGGTCGTAGGGCACGACGGCTATGTGGCGGTGGTCTAAGACGGCGGTGGTCGGCTGTAGAGGGGAGCGGGTGAGAGTGATGATGAAGTTGATGATGATGGAGATGGAGGAGGAGGAGGCTGACGGGTTGACATCGACGGGGGGGTGGTCAGGCGGTGCTGGGTGGCTAAGACGGTGGCAGGCGGCGGAGGTCAGTGGTCCGGCGGGCTGGAGGTGATCGGGGGGAAAGAGGAGGCGGGTGATGATGGGTGTAGAAATTAGGGTTTAGGCTAGGAGTTATTAGGGTTGGAGAGAGAGAACAAGTTGTATATATATAAGAGAGAGAGAAAGGGGTCCTCCTAGGGAATTAAGCCGGCTAGGGTTTCTTGGGGTAGGGAACATATTCACATGAGGGAATATAGGGTGTAGATGGGCTAGGTTGGGTCTAGTTTTGGGTGAGGTTGGGTTCTTACACTAATTTAAATAAAAATTAGTGCAAGTGATATTTTTTAATTAATTAGAATTATATGGGTTTAAAATTTAGTGAAACACAGTCGTCATGGACATAGCAGACTCAGAATAAGATACTGTCATAAATTGGGTTGTATAAAATAGGTTGAGGTTGTGTCTCCAATTTTAATTAGAACGAACAATATGCAAAGTTGGGTTTATTGGAATTTAAAACTGGATGTTTATAACGAATATTGTGCGACTAAAATGAAGCACAGGAGAGAGTAATTATAAGTTACACAAATGTCAGAATGGAAGGCTGGCTTGTCTAGGAAAAGTGTGAAAATTTGTTTGAAGGTAAATGCTAGTGTAGTGCTCCAATTATCGAAGCAACAGTAAGGTGTACTAAGTGATATAAATATTGCACAATCATTATAAAACACAGTGTTCTAATTCTAATTGGATTCAACTAACCCTAGTCTTTCTATCTAAGCTAAGTAGACCTAAATTTGGTCGAGGGGGTTTACAAAAGTTGCACACTTTCTTCATTTAGAATTGGTCAGTCCACAGAACAGTTAGCCGAGAAGTACATGAGACAGATTTTTAGACTACATGGAGTGCCAATTTGCATAGTCTCGGATAGAGATTCCAGGTTTACTTCTCATTTTTGGCAAAGTCTTCAGGAGAGCTTAGGTACCCATCTAAAGTTCAGTACAGCCTACCATCTGTAGACAGATGGTCAGTCAGAGCGTACCATCCAAACTCTAGAAGATATGCTTTGTTCATATACCCTTGAATTTGGTGGTTCGTGGGAGAATCATTTGCACTTGGTCGAATTCTCGTACAACAACAGTTTTCAAGCAAGTATCCAGATGGTACCGTTCGAGGAATTATATGGCCGAAAGTGCAGATCCCTTGTAGCTTGGGATGATATTGACGAAAGAAAATTGCTTGGTCCTGAAATGATAGCTTAGACAGTTGAAGTATTCAAGCAAGTCCGGAAGCATATCGAGATAGCTCAAGATCGCCAACGTTATTAGGCCGATTCGCATCTACGACCTCTTGAGTTTTCTGTCAGCGACCATGTATTCCTTCGAATTTTTCTACCCGAGGAGTCATCAGATTCGGTGTGAGAAAAAATCTTAGTCCTCGGTACATAGGTCCATTAGATATTCTCGAGCGAGTAGGATATGTTTTATATCGTCTTGCTCTTCCACCATCACTTAGTGAGATACATAATATTTTCCATGTATCCCAGTTACAACGGTATATACCAGATACGAGTCATGTCTTGGATCATTCAGAATTGGTTGTTGGTACCGACCTTTCGTATGAGGAAAAACATGTATCTATTTTGGACCAGAGAAAGAAGATTCTCAAGAACCGGGCTATTCGTTAGTCCGAGTTGCTTGGGGGCATCACTCACCAAGCAAGCCAACTTGGGAGCGCGAGGATAATATCCGAGCTAGATACCCGTATTTGTTTGACTCGTGAGGTATATTTGTTCGTATATCTCGTATCCTGATCTTGTTTTGTGGATGCTCGTCTTGTTCTAGGTTGTTAGTATGATGTAAATAATATTCTTGCTTATTTTATTACTTGCCCGATCTCTAGAGATACCTTGATAGACCCGGTGCCTTATTGAAATTTCGAGGACAAAAATTTTATAAGGAGGTGAAAGTTGTGAGACCCATCTCACTATTTTAGTATTATTGTATTTTATTTGGTTTATGTGTGTTATAGCTGTATATTACTTTTCGTATAATTTGCGGATTTTTTTAGCTGTTTCATGTAATTTCTAGAATAGTGTATAGTGTTAGTCATCATTTGATATATATAGCCTTCCCTTTCTCTCTCTCCCCCTCATTCTTCTTTATTTCCTTCTCTTTCTTTATTCTTCTCCCTCTCCTATCCTTGGCTGAACCCTAGCCCCAGCCATGAGTTTGCCTTGGGTAATAGTAGTAGTAGTTTGTAGTAGGTTTAGGCAAGTACATCTTGCCAATGAATAAGTACTTACTATATTACACTTATTTAGCTTTCTTCCATTTTATTGCTCTATATTGTTCTCAATGAGTTTCTCTACATGTTTAATTCTTGGTATTTTTAGTTTTAATGCCTTGGTTGGAGTAGATCTAAGTTTCTAGGTTGTAGCTTCCATGAGTTTATTTGGTTTTGTTCTCTTAAAACTTGATATTTTCCAAAACTAGTGGTTCCATGTTGATGAGCACTTGATTCATGCAATTTTGAAATTTACTTTGCTGGATTCGGACTTGAAATGAGGATTTCATGGAGAATACAAGTTTTTATACTTGGAGATTTTCTATGGCTGAAACTTGTTGTTCTAGGACAAAGAAGTTCTATGCGCCCCGCTTGGTATGAGGCATGGACTTCTCGCTCCAAGTCAGCATACGTCCATCTTTTTGGGCGCATGACTGAATATGTACATGCGTCCCTTGGCCAAATGCATGGAACTTGAATGAATGAAAGTTCTCTAAGTTCAAAAGATTCCATGTGGCCCAATTGTGTATGCTGCCAAGAGAAGCATGCGGCTGAGTCGTCCATGCGGTCCAGAGCTATGCGTTCTTATTTCCTTTTAACGTATGACTCAGCACCCCCTTGGCATAACTTTCTATGATTTTTTTTCTATTCCCTCTGACTCCCTGTCTTGACCGGTCACTTCTCTGATACGGCCAGTCATATCAGTCACTTTTCTGACCTTGCATTTATTGCCTGTCACTCACCTTGTCCCGAGGAGTGAACTTTGCATCTCCCATGCGGCAAGTTCTTGTATGCGACCAGCTTACCCCATGCACCAATGATACTTGTAGTAGTTTAAATTCTTTTAATATATTTTCTTGTTTAGTCTGTTATGCTTGATTTCTATGCATGCAATCTTTCTTTAAACTGCTTATAACCTGGTTGTGACAACCTGTCAGAACCTAGAATTTCCTGAACATGGATTGTATTGGCACTGTTGATCTGAACTCCCGACACCTGACCTGTAATAATATTCCTGATAGTGGCTCGACGAAGCGTACTCCTAATATGCTAGAATTAAACATGGATTGTATTAACACTGTTAATCTTGAACTTCTAATACCAGACTTACCCTGATATTCTTGATAATAGCTCGTCGTATCGAGTTAACCTGACATGTACCGATACTCCTGATAGTGGCTCGAAGAAGCACACTCCTGACATGCTAGAATTTTTTTGAACTATAATGCTTGTACTTATAAGATAAAATCTCGTAGTTGATTTTCTTATTCTTGTCCTGAATGTACTTGTCAAGCTCTTGTCCATTCCTGTCCTGCATCATGTCTAAGAAAATTCCTAGGCACAACGGTCAAAAATTCTTAATTACTTGCCCAAGATAACAACTAAATAATGTATTAGAAGCATCTAGGGAGATTTTTTGTCCACATGCGATCCCGGTATCCCAGCGACACTGATAGATTTGGAGCTCTCCGTCGTGAGAGCACACTTCCAACATGCCATTGAGTGTAGCATATTCTTATAAATTATTATACCTGATATAATCTATTATATGTATCATTATGCCTGGATAATCTGGATAGTCTGTAGGGCATGTGGCTGTATGGAATCTCAAAACCTCGTGTGTTAGTAACTATGACTGTGATAACCCTAGTTAGCTAATGATAATAAGTCGTAGGGCATGATTGGCCGTGATTGCTTGATTTCCAGTCTAGTCATGTCCTGATTTATTTAACGACTGATCCTAAGACTGTAACATGAGTACTAATTTCAGATATCCTTGTTTAAATGCTCCAGAACTGTTTAACTGTTATTTTACCTGATGCACTTATTTAATTATTTCTTGTGTTATTTTTTAATTATTTGTCTGCATGCTAGTTTTAGTTCCTAAGTTGGCTCCCTTGTGGTACTTTCTATTTTGGGGTTTGACCCCACTGGTTTTGTATGGCCAAATTTTGGAACAGGACCGTAGGATCTCCCATATTTCTTACCTCAAGATGGTGAACACCAGGAGCACCCGAGGAGATGAGTGGGTTTCTTCTTCATCACCCACTTGATCTTGTACTTATACTTTTGAGGCATTTATCCACCGAGCACGTATTTGCTCATGTTTTGGAACTTGACATTCTAGCCTGCGGGCCTACATGTAAAGCATATTCTAGACTATAGCTAGAGCTAATCATGTAATATTGTGCTCTTTCTAGCCCTTTATTTTATAACTAGATTTATGATCATCTGTGTATGTTTGGGATGCCTTAATATTATATGTTTGTGATCATACATCTTGTAACTTATTGTTTGCTTGAGATTGAGACACCTAGGACTCTTGACCCAGAAATGATTGTTGGATTGTAGAGTAAAACCCTCACATGTCTAGACAGCCATGATTGTATCTCAGGGTATTGAGTACTCTGGTATACATAGCTGGATTTGTCCTCCTCCACTCTCCATTATTCTGGTTCTAGGGCATGACATGGTCGCATGCCCATAGTCGACGCTTTTGTCGTGGGAGGTATTGTTGCCAAGCTCCCACCTGAATGGAGTAACTTTATCTCGGACAAGCACCAAAATAAGATAGAGATCAGCCTTGATCAACTACTGCATAACATCCATGTTGAAGATGAATTGTAGGCTCAAAACAAGTTGGACACACTGACCAAGCAGTTAGCAAAGGCCAACTTGGTGCATGCTA
Source organism: Iris macrosiphon (assembly GCA_036927795.1). NCBI lineage: Eukaryota > Viridiplantae > Streptophyta > Magnoliopsida > Asparagales > Iridaceae > Iris > Iris macrosiphon. The sequence continues at coordinate 95,139,180 of JAYESA010000001.1, forward strand.
GTGACAGCAAGGAAAAGCAGAAGGCTTCTCACAACAAGAAAAATGACTTCAACCATCTAAAGGTGAAGTGGGCTTCATTTATGCCTAAGACCAAGCCCAAGCCCAAGTCCAAGTCAGATGTGACTTGCTTTAACTGTGGCAAGATGGGGCACTACCGTAAAGATGTAGATCCAAGCCCAAACAGGCAGAGCAAGGTGAGCCTAACAAGGTTACTATGATTGCGCAGATTGTCACGAGTGGTGTCGACACTGAATGGTGGGTGGACACTGGCACATCCTGCCATGTTTGCTCAAAGAATGAGTTGTTCACCACCTATAAGCCTACATCTGAGAAGTTCATGGTGGCGAAACAAGCACAAGATGAAGTACTTGGGACCATAATGGTGGTACTGAACCTAACTTCAGGGAAGTCGTTGACGCTTCAAGATGTAAAGCACGTATTGGTGATAACCAAGAACCTGGTCTCGAAAAGTCTGCTCTGCATCGCAGGCTTGAGGATGGACATCAATGTTGTGCATATGGTGATGTCATATGAAGTAACCTACTTTGGAAAAGCCTTTTGTACCGAAGGGATGTTCAAACTTCATATTGTAACTCATGTAAATAATATAAATACAGTCGCTTCTTCTAGTTATTCTCTTAAGTTGTGGCATAATAGACTATGACATATTCATTGTAAAAGAATAAACAAAATGTCTAGTATAGGGCTTATCTCCAAATATGGGGGTAAGGAGGTGGAGAAGTGTGAGATCTGTGCGCAGACAAAGATCATAAGAAAACTGTTCAAACGGGTAAACCGAAGCATAGATCTTCTGGAGTTGGTGCACTCAGATATTTGTGACTTCAAACAGTTCTCCACAAAGTCCAAGATGAAATATTTTATTACATTCATCTATGACTACTCGAAGTACGTATTTGTCTACCTGCTCAAGTCAAAAGATAAAGTATTCGAGAAGTTCAAGGAGTTCAGGGCTTAGGATGAACGTCAAATTAGGAAATAACTCAAGAGACTCATAAGTGATCGAGGCGATGAGTATAGGTCTATTAGATTTGTATCGTTCTGCAAGGAACATGGAATAGTCAATGAGACAACTGCTCCATATTCTCCTTAATCGAATGGAGTAGCTGAAAGGAAGAACAAGACGTTGACAGAGATGATGAACTCAATGATGTTGACTGCGGGTCTTCCAAAGTGCTTCTAGGGAGAAGCTGCGCTAACGGTTACGTTCATTCTGAACAGAGTGTCATGCGCAACTTCTTATGTCACTCCTCATGAACTCTGGTTCAAAGTTAGACCCAACTTGAATGTCATTCGAGTGTGGGGGTGTCTGGCGTATGTGAAGCTTCCGGACTTGAAGATTCATAAGCTAGGTACTAGGACTACAAAGACCATCTTCTTGGGTTATGCTGAGAAGGGTGATGCTCGGAGGTTTCTTGATATTGAATCAAATCATATCATCGAATCTCTTGACGCAGAATTCTTTGAAGATAAGTTTGCAAGGCATAAAACATTGTTATAGCAGATATTTCGAAGAATAGTGTGGGTGCACAGGAGGCTAACACTTCCAATGAAGATGTGGTCCAATAAGAAATTATCATTCCAGAAACAACGATTTAACCAGAACTCTCAGAATCGATGTCTAAGTAATTGAGGAGACAGAAGGACTGCGGAGATAATTTCATCACCTATCATGTGAAAGCTAATCCGCTTACCTATGATGAGACGATGAAGACCATAGACGTTATCTTCTGTAGGAAGGATATCAATGATGAGTATGACTCAATAACCTCTAACAACACTTGGGTGTTGGTCAATCTACCTGAAGGAGATAAACCAATCGGATGCAAGTGGATATTCAAGAAGAAGATGAAGGTCGATGGAACTGTTAACAAGTTCAAGGCAAGGCTGGTAGCCAAGAAATTTTCTCAGAAGCAGGGGATCAACTACTTTGACACATATGCCCCAGTAGCACAGATAACGACCATCAGGATGTTGATTGCTCTGAGTGCAATTCACAAGTTAGTTATTCATCAGATGAATGTTAAAACATCATTCTTAAATGGAGAGTTGACCGAAGAGATTTACATGCAACAGCCAGAAGGATTTATCGTCAAATGGCTTGAAGACAAAGTCTGCAAGTTGGTGAAATTATTATACGGTCTGAAGCAAGCCCCCAAGATGTGGAATGAGAAGTTTGATAAAGTTATAAGATCAAACGGCTACAAAGTCAGTAAGACAAAAAATTGTGTTTACACAAAGTTAGCTGACGGGAGAGGATCCATCGTTTGTCTGTACGTTAACGACATGCTGATTCTTGGTACGGATCTAGCACGTGTCACTGAGATAAAGAAGTTTCTCTCATCCAAGTTCAGTATGAAGGACTTAGGGGAAGCTGATGTTATCCTGGAAATAAAGATCATCCAGACGGATACTAGAATGGCACTGTCACGGTCTCATTATATTTGAGAAGATGCTCGCACGCTATGGATATCAGGATATTTCAGGGATCGATACTCTGTACAGGTGTGACAAGAAGTTGAAGCCAAATCCAAGAAAAAGTGCCAGGCAGCTGTAGTACTCAAGCGTCATCGGAAGTTTGATGTATGCAACCACTGCCATAAGGACAGAAATAGCTTTCGTCGTGGGGATGTTTAGTCAGTTCACGAACAACCCAGGTGAGGAGCACTAAAAAGCTGTGAAGAGAGTGATGAGATATCTCAAGAGGACTCAGAAGTATGCACTACACTACAGCGGGTATCTTCTAAAAGTTGTAATATGTCATGTCCGTTTGCAAATGCGATTGCAAGGAAGAACGAGAGGTTTATTCCTTTTTAATTTGTGATATTTGTAAGTTGTAATCGAGACTTTTATTGGATATAGATCTTCGTTGGAATCGAGGTATATCGGGGAGGAAACTTTTATGTGAACTCCTGATCTCGACTACAACTTCAGGTTCTACCATATTTGATTTAGCCTAGGGACTAACAATACCCGACCTCCCAACTCTAAAAGTGCTTCAATTAATTGATACAACAATACGATGACAATCTTGAATCCAGATTTTTCAGAAAAGCCCTTCTTTGATTCAAGTCAAAATACAATGGATGCATAGATGCTCGGCTTTATTTATAAGCAGCCCATGCATATCATGTCCAGTACATATAGAACACAAGCAATATAGATACAACGTCAATTTTAAAGTGCCAATGCTTCTTAAGATGGTGGATATTAGCGAGAGCGAACTAATAGCCTAATATGTACATTATGTACACATGCAAATTATCCCTTTTTCAAATTGATTTGTATTAAGCTGCGCATGCACATCATCACTAAAATTTGTGAAGATCGTCACTTCTTTTAAGTATGCATACTTAGGAAGCTCAGGAGCTCTTAGTATGTATTTTGCATAATTGCTTCCAGAGCTCACACAATCCATGATCACCAAACATGCATCTTCCATTTCCTTTTGGGTTGGTTACTTCACAAGAAATCATCCTCTAACAGCTGTGACATATTCCGGCCCTCTATATAATCCAAACCCAAAGGAACCCTCTACATCAAAGTGCAAAGAGTACTGTAAACCGATCAACAATGAAGACAGTCGCCCTCTTCGCTGCTGCAGTACTGCTCGCAACCGCAGTCGTGAATGCTAGAGCAACAACACTCAACAAGCAGCCAGCGGCCAGTGGTCCTGACACAGCTCTCTTAAGCAACTCACTAGGAAGAAAGATGGCCACAGAAGGAGGTATGCACGATGCAAGTATGCTGGGAAAAACTGGGTTACAAAGCTACGACGACAACAACAACCACATTCTCGTCGATATCAACACCCTTAGGACATTCGGTCTGATAGGTGAAGACTTTAGGCACGTCGACAAGGCAACAGAGGACGCTCCCTGTATGACCAAGGTGCAGTGTGCCAAGAAGAAGCTCGTCTGCTCCAAGAAGTGCAGCAACGAGGAGGTCAATGAACTCCATCCTTTTGCTGCAAAGTGTATCCTCCACTGCAAGAAGTGTCTACCCACCTGTTAACACTGACCATTGAGAGCTCAGAATGAGTGTTGTCAGTGTTTCTGGTCTCTGCTCCTGTTGGTCTGTGTTCGTCTTCCCATTTCCTTTTCTTTGTATGGGCAGCTAGAGAGATGCAATAAAAGAGAACTACTACTTGACAATACCTTTGGTTTATATCTAATTTTATTTTCAATTCCAAGATCGTTCAATGAAGCAACAAAAATAAACATGAGTTTAGAGCTCTAGTCTAATAATGTATTATAAGAAATGAAGAGAACTAAACAAAAGAAGACACCGTCGTTTGGTATTTTATATGAAAGTTGATTAGAAAGTTATTTTCCCATAAGCACCATCTAGTATGCAAATTATATATTGCACTACACAACAGTCATTATAGTGAAAATAACAAAAATCCAGCCTCAAGCACATAGATGAAGACACAAAGAAGCCCCCATATCTAAGATAAGGAAGACTGAGCATGGAAAGGAAGACTTAAAAGAAACTCAACAAGGGAAAGAAACAATCCACAAAACAAGTAGTTTGAATTCTAAGTAGTTAGAATTCAAAGACTTAAAAGGCACTAGGAGATCACAGATAAAATTCCAATGGTAACACCACCATGTTAAAAGAATCAACTACAATCTAAAAGGAAGGTTTCTACATATTGCAGCAGAGAAGACTAATAGGTTACAAATCATTAAGTTGCTGCAATGTTGCCTCCTAGGAAGTTCAAATAAAGATTAAACTCCTTTGTAGAGTTTTTAATCAGTTGAGAGCTTCATGCACGCTTTGGGGGCACATATTGCACATTGTTTTCAGAACAAACGCTCTGCATTTGAAGAAGTATAAAGATCAAGACCCATATGCAACCAAAATAAAAAAAAATAAGGTTGATAATTTGCAGAGTTTTACCTGGTATTCTTCTGGAAGTTCCTCTGAGACTGCAAGAGTGTAGCATCCGGGAATAAACCTTCCTGTGGAGGGATATTTGAAATTTCATGAATATCAAAAGTTCGTCGATACTTTATTGTGCGTTCTGTTTTATCTGCTTCAAAAATATACGCCGATAATTGGTCATACAAGTTCATATTTAATTTTGCAATACCATTCACCGTTTGAATTTCTTCTAATTGATTCTGCAATACCATTCACTATTTTGGTTTCCTCTAATTACCTTCATCTGCCAAGCTTCTTGCCATCCCCTTAATTAGGCTGGCTAAATCACCAAAGTGCCATATGTTGAAGGTATAAACCAAGTATCATGCCTGCTTGCATGCTCCTGAAGAGCATATAACTAATAAGACAAATCTACTGAAACACCAAGAGTCTAAGGTACCTAAAGTTAGCAAGGATTGTAAACCTACTCCTAAACCAACAAAAAAAACTTTGGGTTTATCCTTTAATGGAGTCTTCTTGAGTTAGTTTGTGCTCCAGGATACCCATTTGATAGGACAGTGTGTGGATGAATATGGTGATGATCCTGATGATGGAAACTGAAGATCCATAATAGTATCAGAAATTCTTGCTTAGGATTCTTTCATGAGAACACCTACCGTATCCTTTTGTGACAAAGTTCACATATGTGCGTAGTAGGTACATTATGATACCTTTAAACTTTAAAGATGATTCCTATCCAAGAGCTATGTGAAAAGATTTCACAACTCCAAAGACGGGCAACAATAAAAGTCAAAAGTGACGAGGCTATAACATGTTTATCCACAGATCAAATGATCATAATAGTTAGAATGAACGGATTAATCGAGAAAGATCGCTTGTTCTTATTAGATTAGAAGATCGTGATTTGATTCGCGTATCTTTGGTTAAAAAAATAATAATCTTCTCCTTTGATCAATTGGAACATGAAAACGTGAATGAATTGGTCTTGGTTACTTTTCGGGACTGAGTGGAAGGAGGGAGGAGATTCTAGAACGAATTAGAATGAGGAAATAAAAGCATAGTAAATAAACATGGTTTACAGACCATGAATCAGTGCAGAAAATATCAATGAGGTCAATGCTTGAAAGATAACAGTGATATAAATGATATTTAAGTTTGATAGCTAATATGAGAGTAACGGCATTAGAAGAAAATCAACAAAAAATTTGAGTCATCGTGAAGGAAACTGCATCGTAACTTAAAAAAGAGGATTAGATAGTGCATAAGAGTTAAGACCCAACTTAGAGCTCTTGGCAAAGTCTGGTAGTTAACGAATAAAAAACATTCTAGGCCACAAAGCTCATCTTTCGCAAACCAGAAAAGCTAGCAACAGAGAGCTTACATATTTTTATGGTTACAAGCCAATGACAGCATTGTCGAACCATCCCTTCAAGTACCGCACACCAAAAGGCCAGAAAGGAACCCAATACCATTAACAATAAATCCTCAGGTCTGTACACATGCATGCACTGATGACTGAGTACTATTACCGTGTCACCCCACTTGCAATATGTTTTCAGGTCAGACCCATATAATGTTAACCCATTCCAGATATCATAAAAGGGCACCCTCCAGGCAATCACATAATGAAATACCCAAACAATGTCTTGCTGTTCTCACTGAGATAATCATATCCTGTTTCCTCCATCAAACAGAACCCATCACCAATCTGTAAGTTAATCAGGTTTAAAGATTTTTATCAGATTGAATTAAGAAACGCGAAATTCGAAACACTGCCTTGTCCCTCCCCTATCATGTCAAGTGACTTACAAGAATCACAAAACTCTATGTACATAAACATACAAAGTAAAACTACTTCAGAAACCCTGTCCCTCCCTTAGAAGTCAGAAGCGGGGGCAGGAGCAAAAGCGGGAACATGGGACCACGACTACTTAGAAAAGTCTAAAGTTGGGAGTGTGATGGGAGCGTACGCTAATAAATTTTTTATGTTTATTAATTTTTGTTATCAATATTTATAGATATTTTAATATTTATTAGAATTTATAAAGTTCATTTCAAAGTTACAGAGACATCATTCACATGGTAATTTTTATGATGTCAAGATAAGTAATCCTTAATTTCTTATTACTTTGATAAACATTTATTAAAAATTCTCAACTTTCTTCCCAAAAATTGTCCTCTTTTAAAATTCTGGTCCTGTTATGAAAAGCGTTCATATCGTCGGGGAAACGCGCTACCGCCGCCAGGAAAATGAGCTTCCATCGTCAGAAAAACGAACTCTCAAGTAAGAACCGCATAATCGAGGTTCTTACTAAGGTTCGTTGGCCTCCTAGGAGTTTCTGGCTTATAAGGTCCCTCCCCTTCCTAACTTCTCTTTATCTAAGCAAAGTGCGTCTTCTAGTGATAGAAAACCTGGAGCATACCAAGGCCGCTGATCTCTCTTCTTTTAGTGACACAAGGCTTGGGGCATCACAAGATTTCTTGTAAAAGATTATCATCATTGCAGAGTCGTGGGTAGAAACAACAAAATTGGAGACAATTGTAACAAAGGGCAAGACATGACCAAAGAGAGTAAGCATAGTAGCATCGTAGAGGTTGATGCTCAACTAGTAGAAATAGGAGAGGTCTACACGTGTGAACAAATAACCAAAAATAGCAGAGGTCAGCACACGAGAACGCACTAACAGAAATAGCAAGGATCGACGCAAAAGAATGCACAACCAAAAATAACAAAATAGAGGCAGTCGGATGGCTCGGATCAAAGATGAGGAATGTAGACAAGTAGTAAATGGATAGAAATTGGTACCAGAATAGGAGAGGTCTACATGTGTGAACAAATACCAGAGGAAATAGCAGAGGTCAGCACACGAGGACGCACTAACAGAAATAGCAGAGATCGACGCAGAAGAATGCACAACTAGAAATAACAAAATAGAGGCAGTCGGATGACTCGGATCAAAGATGATGAGTGTAGACAAGTAGTAAATGGATAGAAATTGGTACCAGAATACCTAGCTAGTACTTCCCCTCAAGTTGGACTTGATTAGCTTGTACAACTTGGAAGAAAAAGTGAACTATGGCTTGGATGATAGCTAGAAGTTTTGATTTAGTATGTATTCCTTCACTCCGTCTTCTTAGACATTAGACGATAAATTCGAGTTTCCTTGACCTGTGGCTCTATACCAACTCTACATTGGAGGTTAATAGAATTGGAGCCGTAATGAAATCCAATTTTTAATATATAGAGTGATATTAGGTTACTGCATGCCAGTTAACATATCAAGCTCAATCTGATATATTAGCCTATACTCTCTCAAACGATATAATTGACATGGTGTCAATATATGTTGTTTTTCGTCTAAAAAAGATACGTCGAAAGTGTCGACGACATCTATAACAGTCTTTAAGAAATCTAGGATATTGAAAAGGCTGCCAACTAATTTTCTTTTAGATCTAGGATCTTGAGGGCAAGGGGTGATAGCTAGGCCTTCAAGATTTTTTTTTTTTTTAAGATCTAGGGTTTTGGAAAGTGGGTTCTATCGGATTACTGATTATGACAATGGGTTTTGTGTGACTTTGGTTTGAAAATAATAGATTTGGAGAAGATGGTGAAGTCGAATTGGAGAGGATGGGTTTGAAGAAGATGGTGTTTTTGTGTGAAAAAGACTCAGTCGAAAATGTCGACAACATCCATAATAATATTTTTAAGAAATCTAGGATCTTGAAAAGGCTGACAACTAGGTTTCTTTTGTATCTAGGATCTTGAGAGCTAAAGGGAGGTGAGTAGGGTTTTAAGTTTTTTTTTTTTTAAGTTATAGGGTTTTAAAAAGTGGGTGTTTATTGGGTTACTGATTATGCTAATAGGTTTTGCGTGTCCTGGGTTTGAAAATAATAGATTTCGAGAAGATGGTGAAATTGATTTGGAGATGATGGAATTAAAAGACGGTAAAGTGGGTTTGGAGACGAAGGATTTGGAGAAGAAGGTAAAGTGGATATAATAAAGTTGGTTTGGATAAGATGGATTTAGAGCAAGGTAGTCAAAGGCGCGAGGCGCACTCGAGGCGCAAAGGGTCCAAATCGTCCGAGGCGCAAGGCGCACTTAAGGCGCGCGGCCGAACGACACGAGACGCAAAAATTATATATATTTATATATATATATATATATATATATATATATATCGGATTTCTACAATGATAAACATGTGTGCTTCAAATTCTCCCATATCTAGGTTGCAATCACTTTGAATTGAGTGAGTGAGAAAAAACAGTAAAAAAAAAGTTACATCAGTTCAAAAAACAGTCTAAAAAAAGTACAACAGTTAAAAAACAGTCTAAACATGTTATTTTTTTCACAAGATTTTTAAGGCGCACCTTAGCTATTCCAAGGCGCTCGGAAAAGGCGCACCTAGGGGCGCCCTAGGCGCGCCTTAGGTGCGACTAGCATACGTTAGATAGACTCAGCTCTGATACTTCTCCTTAATGTTAATATTGGTGTGAGTACATATTTATAGAAGAACCTTCTGCGTACAACTCTATCCAATGTACGACTAGCATAGACTATATAGACTCGTTAATTCTTATACTTCTCGTTAACATTCTTGCAAACTAGTGCCACAAATATTCAAATTGATATATCAGCAGAATTACCATCGGAACATAGTGAACAGGCACACTTTTAAGAGAGTATGAAGATTGTGGTCTAGTTGGGTTGGGTGGATGGGTAATGGGTAACTTTAGGTGTCCATGAAGCAGTTCATTCGAAAGAGCAATACATTGGTTAAGATGTCGATATACAGGACTTCAATGGCAGGTTCATTTTGGGTTACTTTTGGATTCCATTGTAGATTTAACCCAATGTCATTTGAGGTGTAGCAACCCTCTTGGGTTATGAAATGGGTATTTACCATAGTTTTCAGTATCGGCTGATACCGATCCAATACGGTCGATAGCGATACGGTTTGGCATATCCCAATCCGATATTAACCAATACCGATACTAACCGATACCGACATCATTGGTCTCTTTTTTAGTCAATTTGGCAAAGAAAATTGAACGAAATAGATCAATCAACAAGGGTGTAAAAGCATAGTAAGATTGTAGAATCATGTAAAAGAAGAAAAGTTATCTTATCGTAGGTAAACCAATCAGCAAGGGTGACTACTATTTCATTTAATTACAAAATTACTAAGAAACAACACAGAAAATACTTAAAATTATGCCTAAATATATAAAATATTTTTTCTAAATTTTTTTAATAATTTTTTGTTTTCTGATACCAAAAATTCTATACTCCGATCCAAAACCGCTGATAGTGCCGATCCCGATGCTCAGAGGAAGGGTCCGATGCCTTATAGGTTTTTTTCAGCTTTTGAATTATATAGTAAAGGGCCAAATAGATTCTTTTTACAGTTGATTTATGTGCAAGAGAAGCTCCTTGTGATCCTATTCACTGTCAGCATTCCTGACTTCAATTCCTTATGTTGTTGATATGCAGATTTTAGTTTTTTTCTCTCTTCTGGTTATTATTTGTGGTCAAAACTTTCTAGTTTACAAGAATAAAGATTAAGCATCCTATAGTATATACTTTCTTCCCTTAAATTCGACTTTTCATCATATAATAATGCATAGTTTCTCTATGGACGGTCCATAATCGTGAACTCTTCGCAACAAAATATATAGTTTTATAACCATAAAACCACAAATTCGACCCAAAAAAAATTCTATAATCTGTCCATCTTTCTATTTGGATACTGAATATCCTAGTTCTTTGAAGATTGAAATATCTTTATACCTTCTCCATTACAGTACTTTGGCTTACAAATCATTGCATCTGAAAGGAAAGAAAATGAACTGAATCTCTTAAATTATTCTTTGATTAATTTGTAGTATGATTATTTCCTATGAAAAAGTATTTCACTAAATCTCTCCATTATCCTTAATGTTCCTTGTCCAATCCTACAAATGAACATCCTGACCGGTCTTACCTCTTCATTCTTCATTTAATACTCTTAACATTACCAGTAGGCCACTTGACATCCCTAGTATGCCAAACACCAATCATCTTCTCTATGCCATATGAAAAAAGAGCCATCCCCTATTATATTCTTGAAACACAGGAGATGATGTGCTTCGGAGCAGGACATACTTTATAATCATGCTTTAATACTAACATATCTAACAAAAGAATAAGTTGTGAACAGTATATCCGATAGATCTGATACTGATTGAACGATGCCTTGGATATTACTAGAAATTTCTAATTTCTATAAAAAGTTATAAGTCATATGCAACAGGCTATACGAAATAGGTAACAAGCCTGAAAATAGCAAAAAGCGTATAGATGGTTATCCACAGGGAAAGACGCTCTAGGCAGAATGGTTTTAAATAAGCCGATCATGACTTGTAACGTTGTCTCATAAGTGAAAGAGTGTAAATACCTATTCTCAGCCAACGAGCAGCCCAACTTCTACTAGGATCCATGACTGATATTATCCTGCAGACAAAGGGAATAGCAGATTGCTTCAATGCAATTATTACTTCCATGATGTGAACTGGTAATTTAACATACAGGACACAAAATTTAACTGGAGTAAGACATCCATTTGTTGTAATATTTTAAATACTCCAAAGTTTCCAACATTGCATATCCAGCTTCTTGAGGTTTATCCTGTATCAAAGCACCTAGTTTATGCAAACCTGCCTAATTTGTCATTTTCATTGTCAAGTAACCAAAAATAGCAGCACAAGAAATCCTATACTCTAATTGCAAGAAAAACCTGTACCTTGCATTTTATATTTCTAAGGTAAGTCATTTGAATGAGATGGAAATATCTTATGATAGAAAAAGCTGTCAATGTTTTCACCATTGATCTGCAAGAACTGCTTTTCATACATCAAAAAAGAACATAGCATGAACAATGAGAAAGTTTTGAGTCTAGCCTACCCAGTAAAATTGGGAGTAGTGCAGTTGACAACATTATCGTGCTCTTTCTCCATATCCAAGAAAGGACAGTTCTCGCAGCCCGACTCTCTGAACTGGACCACAGAAAGGAATATGGTTAATAACTTCTGAAGTGAGAGAGAATGGAGGTGGGGTGGGAGTGGGTTTTTGTGGGGAGGGGGGGGGGGGGGGGGGGGGGGTTAGGTAATATCACATCACTACAGTTTGATAAAGGACTTAAATAACAATTAGCTGTCCTATAACACCTAATTCCCACCCCTTCATACAGTTATCTCATCCTGTCAATTCAAACTTTTGAACTCAATGCATAGAACAGAGAAACTGAAAATGGATAAGCAAGCTTTCAGATTCAATAAGAAATGATAAGATCATGACACTAAATGCAGCACAAGAGGTGGAAAGAAACATCATATAAACCGTGCACTTTTGGGGCATCTAATTAGGCAAGCAAGAACTAACAAACATCATATAGATTATCCATTCAGTATGAGCTTGTTTTCACTTTAGCACATTCACAATCAAAACCGTAGGTATGTGAAAAATCCACTTTAAGTCAGATATAAGGACTTCATAGTTTATTTTTCTTAGTACTACTCCCTAAAACTGAAAGTGAAGAAACTTTACTATCCCTTCCATCATGTTTAAAATAAGGTTCGCTGTATCGGTATTGTTATCGGACCCTTCTATGAGTATCGGGATTGACAGCATTGTCAATTTCGGATCAGCGTATCAATTTTTTTGGTATCGAAAAGCAAATAATTATTAATAAATTATTAAATTTTATAAAAAAAATATTTATACATTTAGGCATAATTTTAAGTCTTTTTTGTGTTGTTTCTTAGTAATTTTGAAATTCAATGAAATAATAATTGATTTATCTGTGATAAATAAGTTTTCTTCACTTGCATGCTTTTACAACCTTAGTATGCTTTTACACCACTCACAATTGGTCTTTTTCGCTCAATTTTCTCTACGTATTGACTGGGAAAGAAACATCCAACATCGGTATTGGTCAGCATGGATAGTAGTTGGTATCATATCACGATATCTCAAACCGTATCGGTATTGGCCCCTATCATATTGGTATAATCCGAAATTGCAAACTATGATTTAAATCCCTCTAGGCAGCTTGCATGCATAAACGTAATCCTCTTTTTCACAAACTCCTCCCATGATGTTAACAAGATATGCATATGACACACCCAATGTATACGCTTGAGCCTTTTCGCATCTCCCAACACGCATCAGATATGCATGACCATCAAATGTTGCCCTATTCTTCTGTTGTTGGGTAATCCTTTTGTACCTGCCATGCACACAAGATGTTGCTGGCTATGGTCCTATTGGATACAAAGTTAAGACAAGTAAGCTCCAAAGAAGGACGGCTGTGAAGGAGTGAGTGGTTCTCGATGATCTGCCACCTCGAGGACTGTGCTTCCTCCCGCGGCTCGCAAGCTCGCTACACCCCTAACCACAACTCATCCGCTGATTCTTCAACATCAGTCGGTTCGGACCTTCTCTTGTTCCCCGACCGAATGACAAATCCGGAATGACGAATGTCTAGTTCTCCCTTTAAAATACCTCATATGGAGGTTCTCTCCTTTTATAAACAATTATGCCGCGTTGATAGCTGCTCCTTTGACCTCGTTATACACCGTCCAACTCAGATTTCTATACCTGGTTGTTGATATGATGTCAAAATTTAACAATCAGTACATGCATTTATAAGATGAGACAACTCCCTAAAGAGATTAATAACGAGTTGTACACAGTAGCGGATCTTGAATCAAATTTTGAAAAAAGGGGGAAGGGGGGGGGGGGCAAACTTTGGGTAACTAAGAAAAAGATAGATAATGCTATAGTAGCATATCATACTAAATATGGAACATTCAATAGTATTTAAAAAATTAAGACAATCTTAATTTTGATTCCACTTCTTGGTTTAAAAATGAAGAAATAATTGTTGGTAATAGCCAGTTCGATTGGTCTGACCAAATAAGCACCACTAAGAAATTTAATTAATGTTAAAAGTTTAATCATGATAACAATTTGATATGTTTATGTATATACAATTTCACTTGCAACTAGTGATATAGATGGAACCCTAAAAAACCAATATAGTTTTTTAGAAATTTAGCACTTTAGACTAACCAATATGTTAATTATCTTTAAGCATGATAGATGTTTTTTTTATTTTTATGATGAAGAAAATAGGGAAACAACTAACAAATCAACAACTAAATATAATTGTTAGGTTGGTTTCCTGATATCTACTGAAATAATCATGGACCCACATTCACAAGTCAACATGATAAATTTGAAGAACCAGTTCAGTTGTTAAATATTGGAGGGGTCGGGGCCATACAAAGACCGAAAGATGTGCTAAATGTTTTGCATTAAGAGCCAACATTGCTTTAACCACAAGAACCAATGTGTGTGTGTGTGTATATATTTGAGAGAGGGGGGTGGGTGGGGGGGGGGGGGGGGGTGGCCCCCACACAGATCCACCCCTGGCTGTACACAGTACATCATTGGTTGTGCAGCTTAAGCTAAGGAGATATCAGAGTTTTGACATGGTGATGGATAATAAAATTACTGGAGGCCAACTACTGTCAAGCTTTTTAAGGCGACGTGATACGGCGAGGCAGCAAAGCCCAAAAAGGCTTAGGTGGGGCCTCAAGGCAGGACCCTCAAGACAAAAGGTTTGGGTTGTGTAGTAGGTAGATTAAGACAATCATGTAGAAGGTTCCTGATATCACATGTCCGACCCATGTCGGTCGGGTTTGCCATATTGAAAATCGGATATCAAGCAATATAAGATCTCATGGTGGTACATGATAGTAATTCATTTCATAGATGGCATGTGTAAAAAAATTTGAAGAATAAATATAAATATAATAGAATTAGTCTTTAGTTTAATTTAAAATAAAACTATCTACGCATACATAATCTAACTTTCTAAAGTACACTAATGAAACATACATATTCTAAACCAGGTGTCTTTAGTAATTGCATTAAAATCGAATGATCCAACTCGTACTTAGTTAGGCCGACATATCAGCCAATTTAATCAATATATTGGTCAATTTAGTCGGCATATTGGTATGGATACTACCGACATGGGACTTAAGACCATTTTTTCCATATTGGTTAGTCATATCGTATCGAACCTCCTTCAAAAATGGTATATTGGCCGGTATTACCAGAGATACAATCCCGAATAAGGCCCCAAGTCGTTAGCAACTCTCTCGTCAACCCGAGGGACATCAAAAAAGAAAAACAAAGACAACATAAGACACAGGGAGAGAGAAAAAGAGGGTAGATCTTACTTTCTCTTAGTGTGAGTCTCAAACTATGGCAAGCATAACTCATGAGAGGATCTTTCACTTCTCTCTAGAGTCTCAAATTAGGAGAAAATATGTTTATTTCTTACTCATTTTACTTGTGTTTTATTTCACTTGGACATGGGCTTGAATCTATTTCTAATATGTCGGTTGTATAAACTTTAAAGTCAAGATGTTAGGTAGTTGAGGCGGACCAAAGTGGGTCGAGGTGGGTCGAGGCAAAGCAAGGCGGGCGCCTCACGAATAAACCGCCTAAAACTTTGTTGTCTAGAAACCAGTATGGCCAAGGCACCTGAGCGACCACCTAAGGCGGCCGCTTTTTAAAAGATTTACTACTATCAAACAAAGTAGCTGAGATAACATTACCTTTGAGTTTGCATGCTTCCACTAAAAGATAAACTTGTTATCTCGCACTTAATTTGATGTTTTTGCACCGCTCGATATCTTTTTCCTACATGAGAAATCAAAGTGTCTAATTTCTCCTCATAAAAGTTCCCATGGCAAGTAAGGTAATGCATTCTTTTAATGGGAAATTGTGAAGAATAGTATTAGCTATATAGTAAAGAGTCCAGCAAAAAAAAAAGCATTATACTAATTGTGAATCAACTTTGACTGCCCACTGATTTGTGGGGAAGGTATCTGGAAACTCCCTCAACACTTGGTAGGAAAATGGCAACCATGCAACATACTTATGTTACTTTTATGCCACTGTCATTAGTCGATTAGGTTACAATTTCTTCCTGTTTGAATTTATGACCAAAAAGAAGTTTCCGATTATTACTGGAACGTTTTTTTGAGCAAAAAAAAAAATCTTCCATTCATCTCTACAAGGGCCATGTCCTCTCTAACATTAACAAAATCCACGCTCTCTTTGACAGCCTCAATCCAAAGTTTGTTTAGGCCATCTCCTTTAACTAGAATCTTATCACCCATACTCCTCCTAACTGACACATATATTGCTCTGTCTTGCACACGTCCAAACCTCTTGAGAAGGTATCCTCTCATCTTATTCCTCAATCGGCATCAACTCCAACTTCTCATCTTAGGTCCAGATCTTGTCCCTGACCAATCGGCAGCATCCAACATGTCAAAGTTGGAAGACGACCCTCTGGTTCTTGTAGATTGATGTGCTTACTCAGCATATACAACATCTACTATGTATGGGCCAGGGCAAGGCTCAGCCCAACTCCTCTGTGGTTATCACAACATAACCACACTCTCCATCATTTCAGCAAGAATGAAAGACAGATCGGGATAGGCAGCAGTGGTCTTGGTAGTTCTTAACACCTGGTCGTCTATCACGCATACTCCTCTTCGTCTTTCCTCTTGACTTGGATCTATCTTTCTCAGCATTCACAGGAGCTGGCCCTACAGAGCCAGTCAAGGAATCCCTTCTCACCATCTATTGATTGTAGCAAGCTACCCAAGCTGCTCTTCATGAGAAGCAGTAGCACTCACTTCTATCACCTCCCGGCACGGTCATCTCATTTTGGGAACATGTTAATTTTTTAATTTCAATCCATAAAGAATTCCTGTCTTATAGTTGGTTATAAAGAAAACTTCTTCTTTCAACTCCAATGACACATATTATAAGCACAAATTACACAGAGATAGAAATTTTATTGGAAAGTTCGAAGATTTTTGGCCGATATCCGGTATTTTGTAATAGAATCGGAGCACAATTAATGAATTACGGAGGAAATTAAGACCTGACGAGCAAGAAAGCATCAAAATTTAGGGCAATTACTCAAATAATAGACATTCAAACCCTAATCAGTATGAAACCCTTATAATACATAGGGGAGTGGAGTTATTGATTGGAAGAAGAAACCAGTTGCACCTGATCGTAGGTTTTGACGAGGCGGCAGCGGAGACATGCCCTCAGCTCGTGGCCGAAGCTGGTCGGGATCTGGGCGAAGCTGGCCACCCGGTCTTCCTCCGACGCCATGTAGCTGCTCCCCTTCCCGCTCCTCATTGCTCCTTTCTTTTCTTTTCTTTTCTTTTCTTGAGAGAGAGAGAGTTGGTTACTTGATGGATGAAATTAGGGTTTAAAAAGAGTTTATCGATGTTTGTTCAAAAGGCAAATTCTAAAGACACTATCTAAATTATTTAAGACAGTCTAAATTTTTTTCATTTTCTTTATAAATTTATTATTCATTTTTTTTCAGTTTAGTTATAGGTTTGTCATCCAATTTTTTTTTAGTTTAATTATAAATTTGTCATCCAATATTTTTACTTGAAGACAGTCTAAATTCTCATATAAAAGTAAATAATTTCTATTTCTCAGTCCAATTTTTTTTTCCATTGTTACAGTCCTTCCAATTGGAAAGACTGTCAACTTTGTGGCAGTCCTAAATAATTAGGACTGTAAAAAAATTGACAGTCCTTCCTATTGAAAAAACTGTCATTTTTGTTTACAGTCCTAACAAAGAAGAAAAGAAGAATAAGAAGATGAAGCAGCAGCATCAAGGGCGAGGTGCGGGGGTGGGCAGCGGCGAGAGGGGGCGGACGCTCGTGAACTGCGGGGGCTGCGCGGACCGGACGCTCGCGAGGTGCTGGGGCTGCGTAGGGCGGACGCGTGTGGGGTGCGGGAGGCTGCACGGGGCGGAGGTGCGCGCACGCGTTCAGGGGCGAGCCGGCGACGGCAGCAACAACAGCAATAACAGCCCCCCGCGCGCACCTCCTCCACCTCCCTCGTCTTCAGTCGCCATCGTCTCCTCCTCCTCCGGCGGTTGGGGTTGGGGTTAGGGTTAAGATTATGATTTTGGGGTTTGGGAATTTGAAGAGGGAGTAGAAATTTAAAATGAAGTTTGGGAATGTTTGGGGGGGGGGGGGGTTGTCCTGATTAAATATTAGGATGTTCTAAGTAAAAGTTACAAAAATCTGGACTATCCTGAAGTAATGGGCTATCCTAAGTAACTATTGGAGTACCTTTAGAATTTGTCTTATTCTAATTACAAATTTGCCACAACAAATTCTTACTTGGGACTAGCTCACTAAAGAGTATAAAAGTCAAAAAAAATTCTTTTGTCTTCCTTACCCTTTTCTTTCTCGTATCCCAAAATCCTAGTACCATTTTTCTATGGAAGATGTGGTCAGTGCCACTCCAAACCAAGTTGGTGATTGTTCTACCAATATTGAATCGTTATCCCGTATGTCTTCGAGAAAATGTGTTCTAAATTTTTCAAGTATTTGGTCCCCCAAATTATTGAATTATTTTTGACTAATGTAGGGCATACGCACGAAAATGTCTTTGGAGAAAGAAATTGAATCATCGAATCCACTTAACCCTGATTGTGCTCTTTCCGATGAATATTATGGTTCTTCCGAAGCACCCTCGGTAAATAATTTTATAATCCAAGTTTGACAGTTTTCGTGTTAGCACTGTGACGTCCTAACAATAGGAAGGACTGTCAAAAGTTTTGACAGACTTAATAATAACGTGTCGGATTTAGAACTGTCAAACATTTTGACATTCCAACAAAAAGGAAAGACTGTCAAACATTTTGACATTCCTTTTGGTTGGACTATCAAAATTTCTGACAGTCCTATATATTATGTTATTATTAGGACTAGAAATTTTTTTTATAGTCCTTCCTATTGGTAGGACTGTCAAAAAAATTGACAGTCATAATAATAACAGTCTATCTCCTTGGTTTTGAATTTTTTTTTTAACTTTGTTTTCTATTGGTAATAGGATGATCCATCTACAATTGTCATCGTACTTCATGTTGATATTTCGTTTGATTCTCATGAAGACACGGTAGATTGGTGCAGAAAAATTAGAGTTCAACATAACATAGTCATTGTCATTTCAAGATCGGTCAGATCTGGGCCGCACCAAAAATATTTAGAGCTTAGATGTGAATGAGGTGGTGTGTTCAGGCGTCATCATAAAAAAGATATACTTTCCGACAGAAAAGTCACGTAGAAAATTGTTGGGACGAAAAAATATGGATGTCCATTTAAAATGGTGATTATATGCGAAGACGGCGAGAAGTGGATAATTAAATTCAAGAATTGCATGCACAATCATCTTATTGCCGATACACTAATGGGACTTCTATACGTGGGACGGTTGAAGAATGATGAAAATAAGTTAGTTGAAGAACTGTCTGTCACGCCCCGATCTCCCGCAGGCAATCGGCCGTTCCCGCTAGGCGGGAATCACCCTCACCAGCGCTCCCGCGGAACGATCGCTTGACCCATCCGGGCGTGATGTCGTACGAGTGTGAGCCACGCCCGCGCAAGGCCATGGTTCATTGGCTGGCGGTAAGAGTTCTAAGTCACAGAGTCGCACAGATTGTCTGAGTGCAGCGGAGTCATGAACGCATAGGCGATCGATAACAGGTTCACTGAGTCGACAAATATAGCGGAAGCATTGAAACACAAGTTGAAGTAAAGCAAGCTCTTTTATTGATATGAACAAGTGTTACAGGCGGCGTATAGCCGAGATTATAAGTCGCTCAAGCCTCTCTCTCTGAAACAGTAAAAGCGTGCCAAGTGGCTACAATTGTGGAATGATTGTACAGGCGATGTTCAGGCGACGCTCCAACATTATGTCTTGTATATGTGCTTCTGTTCCGGACGCACCGTTGCTTCGGAGTGATGTCCACGCCTTAGCACGCACGTTGGAGGCATCCGCACCGAACGAGGTTCTCCCGCACCCTACATACAAACTGGTGGATTATCAGTACATTGAATGCACTGGTGGGGAAGCTACTCGCCCGCTCGATAAATCCAAACACGTAATATAAGTTCTGTGCACCAACTATTAAGTTGTCTTTCTAGTTGCCTTAGGATCAATTTCATGCAAGATTTAAATAGCCTAACTCGTGTGGCAGTGCGCCGTGCAACATGAGAGGAAATACGGCGAGACTTACCAACTTACCATCTCCATCCCTGTCCAAGGCAAACATTGAGGCAAACTTGTTAATTTAAGCACGGCAAGTATAAGCATTCATGAGGCAAAGCATATGCAAACACGAGGGTCGTTTTAACATGATCGTTTAGGTGTTCAGTTGTTTGTTGATGCGATGCAGTAACTCGCATGCGGATAGCCGCTAAGCGAGGATGACTTATCTATATGAACAGTTGTCGTTGGCAAAGCCATAAAGGACCGTTTATAGTCTCGGGGCGGTTGGGTACGAGAGGTCTTGCATCGCTACATGTCACCTCGCCCGGGACGGTATGGAGCGAGACGCGAGGCCTGAGGCGTTCACTCTATGCCGCCCACAAACATGCGACTAACTTGAAGTTCCGTCCGGATCGGATCGGCCCCGGTGCCCCGGTAACCGTCCGCAGGAACTTGAACAATCAGTTACCGTGTGCACAGGTTGTCCACGACATGCAATTGTTGGGTCTGTTAATTATCACAAGATACACGAGAACATGAGTGCACTGGAACTTGAGGACGCAAGTGCACTTTGAACACGAGAACACGAGATACTTGAATCTTGATTCTGTACAGTGATTAACTTGTCTTGATGCATTCCCCTGGTTCGGGGCTGCCTGGTGACCCAACGGTCCCTGATACTTGCAGGTTTAATCATGCACGGGACGACTACTTAGTAGTCTCCCGGGGTTGGATGAAAATAAGGCAACGTTCAAGCAGACAAGCATGCGTTTCTAAGAAACATAAGTAAACACGTTTGCTCGGACCCGAAGGTAAGCCGAGAGATGAAACCGTTAGGGACTTAGCATGCGAGGGTCTGATCATAAGCAGTATTTCAATTTCCATGTTCTAGCACAAGCAATACAAGTTGGGACTATTCCCTTAGCTAGGTGCGTTGGATTTATTAGCATGCTGGGGGTGATTCACCTAGCGACTAGCATGAATATTCTATATTTTATGTGTGCTGGCTAAGCAAAGACAAGTTCACCGTAGCCACCCACCTTAGCGATGATTTGCCTCGGTAGAGCGATACGTCAAGCGAGCCTCTGAAAGTCCAAGCCGGATTCCTGTAGGGACAAGTCTGGATATCCTTTGCTTCTCGTTTGAGGCAAAGCGGGTCGGGACAGCTGCACTATTATCGTTTGAAATGGCAGTCCGCTTGAGCGGAACGGGGTGTTACATCCTACCCAACTTAGAAAAAGTCTCGTCCTCGAGACTTACTAAGGACAAGCAGTGATATAGGGTTGAGGCAAACCTAGACAAGTCGTTGTACTTGTTTATTTGGATCTTCACTTGCACAAGCTTCGAAATCAGCATATCGCTTAGACTGGATCGTGCGTACTTTCGAAGGGTCCCTCTAGCGTGAACACATCAACCGGCTTAGTGATAGCGAAGTCTCAGCACTCGAGTTCCACCTTTTCTTAAGTCTTGGATGGTGCACTAGTTCAAGGCGTCCCTCGAATAGATGCATTCAATCAAACTTAGAGTTAGTAAAATCGGACAAGCTACTAGCGATACTCTCAAGGGTTCGCACAGGTTGGCATAAAGGCTACTCGCAGCATACAACCAGACAAGCAATCATATCATTCAAAACGCATTTTGAAAGTATTTAGACTTATTGTTGGAACATCCCATCGAGGCATTGAGAGAGAGCGTGCACATAACCCACGAACGAGCTTTCGAAATAGAGATATTGAATCGAAGTCCAAAGGCGTAGAAGCCAGGCTCTGATACCAACATGTCATGCCCCGATCTCCCGCAGACAATCGACCGTTCTCGCTAGACGGGAATCACCCTCGCCAGCGCTCCCGCGGAACGATCGCTTGACCCATCCGGGCGTGATGCCGTACGAGCGTGAGCCACGCCCGTGCAAGGCCATGGTTCATTGGCTGGCGGTAAGAGTTCTAAGCCACAGAGTCGCACAGATTGTCCGAGTGCAGCGGAGTCATGAACGCATAGGCGATCGGTAATAGGTTCACTGAGTCGACAAATATAGCGGAAGCATTGAAACACAAGTTGAAGTAAAGCAAGCTCTTTTATTGATATGAACAAGTGTTACAGGTGGCGTATAGCCGAGATTATAAGTCGCTCAAGCCTCTCTCTCTGAAACAGTAAAAGCGTGCCAAGTGGCTACAATTGTGGAATGATTGTACAGGCGATGTTCAGGCGACACTCCAATATTATGTCTTGTATATGTGCTTCTGTTCCGGACGCACCGTTGCTTCGGAGTGATATCCACGCCTTAGCACGCACGTTGGAGGCATCTGTACCGAACGAGGTTCTCCCGTACCCTGCATACAAACTGGTGGATTATCAGTACATTGAATGCACTGGTGGGGAAGCTACTCGCCCGCTCGACAAATTCAAACACGTAATATAAGTTCCGTGCACCAACTATTAAGTTGTCTTTCTAGTTGCCTTAGGATCAGTTTCATGCAAGATTTGAATAGCCTAACTCGTGTGGCAGTGCGCCGTGCAACATGAGAGAAAACACGACGAGACTTACCAACTTACCATCTCCATCCCTGTCCAAGACAAACATTGAGGCAAACTTGTTAATTTAAGCACGACAAGTATAAGCATTCAGGAGGCAAAGCATATGCAAACACGAGGGTCATTTTAACATGATCGTTTAGGTGTTCAGTTGTTTGTTGATGCAATGCAGTAACTCGCATGCGGATAGCCGCTAAGCGAGGATGACTTATCTATATGAACAGTTGTCGCTGGCAAAGCCATAAAGGACCGTTTATAGTCTCGGGGCGATTGGGTGCGAGAGGTCTTGCATCGCTACACGTCACCTCGCCCGGGACGGTATGGAGCGAGACGCGAGGCCTGAGGCGTTCACTCCATGCCGCCCACAAACATGCGACTAACTTAAAGTTCCGTCCGGATCGGATCGGCCCCGGTGCCCCGGTAACCGTCCGCAGGAACTTGAACAATCAGTTACCTTGTGCACAGGTTGTCCACGACATGCAATTGTTGGGTCTGTCAATTATCACGAGATACACGAGAACATGAGTGCACTGGAACTTGAGGACGCAAGTACACTTTGAACACGAGAACACGAGATACTTGAATCTTGATTCTGTACAGTGATTAACTTGTCTTGATGCATTCCCCTGGTTCGGGGCTGCCTGGTGACCCAACGGTCCCTGATACTTGCAGGTTTAATCATGCACGGGACGACTACTTAGTAGTCTCCCAGGGTTGGATGAAAACAAGGCAACGTTCAAGCAGACAAGCATGCGTTTCTAAGAAACATAAGTAAACATGTTTGCTCGGACCCGAAGGTAAGCCGAGAGATGAAACTGTTAGGGACTTAGCATGCGAGGGTCTGATTATAAGCAGTATTTCAATTTCCATGTTCTAGCACAAGCAATACAAGTTGGGATTATTCCCTTAGCTAGGTGCGTTGGATTTATTAGCATGCAGGGGGTGATTCACCTAGCGACTAGCATGAATATTCCAGATTTTATGTGTGCTGGCTAAGCAAAGACAAGTTCACCGTAGCCACCAACCTTAGTGATGATTCGCCTCGGTAGAGCGATACGTCAAGCGAGCCTCTGAAAGTCCAAGCTGGATTCCTGTAGGGACAAGTCTGGATATCCTTTGCTTCTCGTTTGAGGCAAAGCGGGTCGGCACAACTGCACTATTGCCGTTTGAAACGGCAATCCGCTTGAGCGGAACGGGGTGTTACACTGTCCATCTCCAAAGTTGCATCCAGATAAATTTATTTTCTTATGCAAGAAAAAGACGATAAGAACAAGTCAACAATGAGGATAATATACAACGCTTTGGCAGTTTAGAGCAAGCTGAGTCAATACGACTGTCAAAAGGATGGTCGGTTTGAAAAGGATTAGTAAGCTGACTATTCAAAGGAAAAATAGAAAACGAGCATTGCAGACATAGTTGATAGTTCATATAACTTTACTTGTAAATTGTGTAATCCCCGTTTTTCGAAAATCATAAATGAAATAATTTTGTTATTGAAATATTAGTTTCGATCTTCCAATTAAATATTAAACTAATATCTAAAACAAATTTCTCAAAATGAGTCTCTATAATTCGAAATATGAATTACTTAAAAACAATTTGAAACTAAGTAATTATAGAAGAATGGCAATTATTGGTGAAGAGGGGTGGCAAACTGGTAACTTTTAGATATTTTTCAAAACTCTAACCCTAGCTACCTGGTAACTTAGGACCTAGAACCTTCATAGAATCCCTGTAAATAGAGTCATCCCTACATTAAATCACTACAGCCCATTCATTTCCAAACAAATCTCTTTTCTCCCCACTGTTCCTTTGAGACCCATGTCTCTGTCGTTTAAGTTCTGAAGAGCAACGTCTCTTCTCTCTCACAGCCGAGATCAAGAAGTCGTCCTTGAGCTCAAAACGGCCTCGAGCTCGAGGTCGAGCTCCGGCCATGGTGGTCCTCGGAGTGTGAAGACGTCTTCTCTGCTGACGAGCTCCCCCGTTGAGTCTTCTCCGGCGCCAATTCGTTCTCGCAGCCAAACTTTCCTCGGTGTCGAGATCGATCGGCGTTTCGAGCTCCGACCATGGCAATCGATGGCGGAGGCCTTTTTCTTCCACGTTGACGAGCTCCGACGAGCCATAACTGATCTCCATCGCACTTCGGTCATGATCCACTGTAAGGATCAATTCTCCACCGATCCGCCGTGCTCGATCCCGCTTCGGTCGGCGAGCTGCGGCCTTTCTCGAAGCTGCACGCTGACACGTGTCCGATTCTCTGCTCGGATCGGTCGCCCAGAGCCTCCTTGGGCCAACTAGCATCGTCCACGTGGTTCCCGACGCCACCAGATCCCCACCAGTGCAGATTGTCTCTCCGACGATCGAGACGTCAAGCTTGCCTATGTGAGATTTAATCGTCGACGAATCGGTAAGTGCTCAGTGTTTGATTCTCTTCTATTCTTCTCCTGATCGATTCTTTGATACTAATACTGCGTGAATTCGAACAGCCGAGGAAGAACTCGGCAACCACAGTTTGGAGCTCAATCGAATTGGATCGATCGAAGATCGGTAGATCATTGACAATGAGCACGGTAAGTCGACTGACTTTTCTTTCTTCCTTCTTGATTTATTTTCTTGATGTTTGATCGATAGAAATTCAAATAAAACTCTGAAGTCTCTTTTATTCGATATGCCTGCCATGTGTTTGAACAAATGTCGTAGAGGAGTTCCGATAATTTGAATTGTACGAATTGGACACGGGAGCACTCGTATCTGACATGACTATCGGTTCATGGTTGTATCCGCAAGTTTGACTCGGACTCGGCTTCGAACAGCACAGGTATGAACGTTGGTTTCTCTTCTCCTCGAGTCTGACAAGTTGTTTTTGTGTTCAGTGTGTTGGTTGGACACTGTGTTAGTATCGGGCTGATGACTTGTTCTTCTTTCTAGTTCAAAATGGAGAGAGGCGGATTTGTGAATTAGTTTTGAATGAACAGGAGAGAACAGTTCCTGGAATTTGACTTTAACAGTGGGTAGTACTGTAGCTGACCGTTGGAATCCTGATTTAGGTTAAATTCAAATGGCGAGCCATGGTCTATTGATTGGGTTGAACCAACAGTGACTGGGCTGGACCCAAGTCATGGTCTGTGGACCAGGCTCTAAGGGTTAAGCTTTAGGTCAAAGCCAGTTCGGGGTTCAATAGGAAATTTAGTCAGGACCCAAGCTAATATTGTTCACAAGAACAATAAATTACTATTCATTATAGAAATAAGAAGAAAGTGAACTGATAATTATAGTTTGAGAATTAATCATTTAGCAATTAGAATTGGTTAGGCTAATAAAAAATAATTAGTTAGGGACAACTAAATAATAATAAGATGTAATAATTAGAATTAGTTATTTGGAAATAGGAGTCTAACAATTGAATATTATTTTTCTAGGAATATCCTTTCATCATCCATTACAGAGATTAAGGCAAGTACATTTACCTCTATTGAGTACCATTTTCTTACAACTGCTATCGTGCCATTTTTATGCTCTTTTCATGTATTATTATTATTATTATTATTATTATTGACACGAGATTGTACATGTGGTTCTTGTCTTGTTGTGTCCTGTCTTGTTCATTGTATCGTGATTATTCTTGTCTCTTGTCTAGTTCTCGTGTCTAGTATGAGGAAAAGACTAGTGGCATGAGATTATCTTGTTTGTACGTTCAAACATGTGTGATTGTCTTATTTCTGGATTCCTGTAAATTCAATTACATATGATTGTCTTATTTCTGAATACCTGTACATTCAATCATATATGGTTGTCTTATTCCCGGCTACATGTATATTCAATCACCATGGTTGTCCTATTTACCTGTTGTGAGACTCGTCTCACAGTATCTGTATTGTTATATGGATACATATTTTGTATTATATATATAATTTTTTATTGGATCTCGTGGAATCTCGGAATTTTCTCAAATTTAGAACTTTACTACTTGACCGACATACCGACGGTATACTCCGGCATACCGACAATATACTTCGGCATACCGACGGTATAGCGTTCAACAAATATTTGTTTTACTTTTGAGATATTTTCGAGATATTTTCGTGAGATATTTTTCGTGAATAGTGTTCGATTCTTTCTATTATCCATTGGTTTCTTAGTTTTGTTTTGAGTGGTCGAGATTGGTTTACTCTCGTGACTTAGATTGCTGACGAGCCAGATCGGACGGTCACGATTAATATATATATGAATTGATTTTCTCTCTCATCTCTCTTATCTTTCTTTCTTCACTTTTTTTATTTTCTCTCATTTTCTCGTGAGAGCTAGGAGCTTGGTCTTGAGACCTAAGAGTGTGATTTCTGAACCCCTCTTGGAGGTGGAGTTGAAGGTTTAGGCTGGGAGCTTGGCTTGAGGCAAGTACATCTTGCCAAAATCTTGAACGACTTTACTTTGCTGTAGTTTTCGATTTTCTTGGTAGTTTATGCTTAGAATTTCATGATACTTGTTTTGTTAAATATGTTTCTCTGGTAATATCCCACCATGGGCTAGTTTCAGGAACTGTTTTGAGTTTGGTTTAGACTTTTTTGGTAGAAATCCTGATATTTACTGGTTAGGTAACTCGGTATTGAAAATGATAATCGGAGTGATTACCATGAGACATAGTGTTTATGCTATATGAGGCTACTATTAGACTTGACATCTTATTGGACCATTTTCTGTTAAGTTTTGGAACGTGATTTCTGTTCCGAAATACCCGTCGTGATTGGACTTTCCCTAGAATTTTCTATGAAAATCGACATACCGACGGTACACTGGTGTATACCGACGATATACAATTTGGGCTCGACTTGAAATTTTAGAAAGCTGATGTGATGCAAACTGACATACTGACGACATACTGGTGTATACCGACGGTATATCGATTGGTTGGAATCGAAACTTGCTGTGTTTTTTCTATCTCTGGACCGGCATACCAACGATATACTGGTGTATACCGACGGTATACCGGTAATGTACTCTTTTTCATGTGCTTTATTTTTTATCGTGTTTTCTTTGGTTTTCTTGCGTGGCACCTAGGTGCATATACTTTTAGTAGGTTTACTTTTGACTAGTAGCGCCTAGACTTGACCTTGGAGTACCATTATTTTCGTGATCAGTCTCTTGTATAGCTAGGGGATGATTTACACCCTAGATGTATTTTAACGTGATTTTCGTGACCAGTCGCTTGTATAGCTAGGGGATTATTTACACCCTAGATGCATTTGACCATGATTTTCGTGACCAGTCCCTTGTATAGCTATGGGATCATTTACACCCTAGATGCATTTGACCAGGTGAGCTCTTATGTTAGGGGATTGATTTACACCATATATACTTGTAATAGTGACTCGTAGCAGTTCACTCATGGTCATTGTATATGACATGCGTGATAGTGACTCATAGTAGTGCACTTGTGTTCATTGTCCCATACATGCGTGACAGTGACTCGTAGTAGTGCACTCGTGATACTTTATCAGTATATTATCTGTTGTGGCTTGTTATAGCGCATGCTAGTCATGTCTATAACCGTGTAGTTGTATTATTTTCTTACTGTGTGCATGTGTTGTTAAAACATCGTCTAGTCTCGCATTTCCCTGCAGGGAGCATCATGTCTAGGATGGATTCTGTGAAATGCTACACCCGGAATCCTGAAATTAAATGTTAAGGATTATAACTAGCGTGAATAACTAGATCATTGGAAGGGGAGAATCTCTAGGTTGCATGCAGTCCAGTTGTATAGTCACCTTGCTTCGTGTGGACTTGTAGCTCTCTGTCATGAGGGATATTTACAACTCACCGTCGTGTGGGACATTATGTCTATGTAGACGATTATTAGCTCAGGGGCATATTAGGCTCACCGTTGTATGGTGCCACTTCCTAGGATGCATGCTTTGAGGCCGAGCAATCCACTATATATAGCTACTTCATAGGATACAGGCTTTGAGGACGGGCAGTCCACTATATTTATTAGCTTAGTTATGACTGGGCTTAACTTGGATAGTCTGCAGGGCATGTGACCAATAGAGAGATTATCAAGATTGCATTTGCTAGTAATTAGGTTTTATGATAACCCTAGTTAGCTAATGTTAGCAAGCCGTAGGCATTGCTTGGTCGTACTTTCTTAATTGTTACTATTGCTTGCCTAGTGTCTTTTCTTTTCTCATATGGTTACGTTCCGGTAAGTAACGAGAGACTAGGTTCGACTCAAAAAAATAATCATAATCTTGGTCCTTGTTTGGTTTAAGGGTTATGGTTCATATTTTGAGGAGTTCATGTCACGCCCAATATCGAAATACGAAGGCAGACATGGCCAACTACCCCGTACAAGGTACTATATGTAGACGACGATCACGGTTGTAACTAGACAAGGAGGTGCATACTACAAGCAAGTCACTTATGGTCACACAACACATCTATTGTCTCAATCAATCAAGTAAGAACAATAAACATTGAATATATATGACAATGAAGTAAGGCGTCCCAAACGTCCTGCCACAACATTCAAGAAACAAGCTGTGCAAAATGAAAAGCTGGCAGAGTAGCAAAAGTACATGACCATGATCAGCTGCAGTCTGATTAATTACAATCATGTAAAGAAAACTAAATGTCCAGATTTACGGCTAACAAGTACCGGTGGCTAAACGCCCAAAAGAGTAAAATATATGATTAACGAGTAAGGAAGAAGAAACTCACTCGTGCCCTTCAGCGACCATCCGCCTGGTGCGCGCCATCAGGAAGGGTAAAGTAAGCTGGATCCTCTGGAACTGGCTTGAAACTTGGACATGCAAAACCAGTGGGGTTAGACCCCAAATAGCAAGTACCACAAGGAATCATGAAATGGAGAACCAAAACCCAAAGCAATAGATAGGTATAATATAGATTATGTGTCGTAGTTTCGGTCCATAGACCCTACAACCAAACAAGGACAAGGGTTGAACCATCACACTATGATAATTCATGTCCCTATACTACCAATAGAATAATACAATCACAACCAAGTCCATTTATATAATGATCAATCAATTGTACGGGTTGCTACTGTGGAGTCTGAGTTATCTCAGATTAGATGCATAAGAGAAATCATCAGATCGTGAGCTGTTTAGCGGGGCTAACCTAGCCATAGAAATCACATAGCACTCGTATATTATGCACCGGTCCCTCGTAAGGCTACCGTGCTAGATTACATAGAACGTATTATACAATATAAGTATTCAGATATTGTCGTCCACTAGTGCGGATGTGACCAATATCCATGGGGGTCAGCCTTGCACGTCATGACAGTTGTTTTAGGTGGCTAATGTGCACGATCTTGGGATTTCATCCCTCCCAATGCTCTATCAATTTTAGTTGCCTAAGTTAACCCTATGGTTATGTTAGGAATCCCATGGTGTGGTCACATGATCAATCCTCCTATATGTCATACCGTAGTACGGTCACGTTAGATACAAATCCATTTTGTTACTTGATAACTCAACTGGATTCACCCGAACGTGATGTGTAATAAACAACAAGTCCTAGCCATGCTTTGGTAGTTGACCCACATACCATGCCCGTGCTGGGAAAATAATATAATAATATCACATGTCGCGTAGTATATGAGGCATTCTCGATGCACAATCCGAAACATGTAATCTCATAGCACATAGCAAGTTATGTCGTACCCCAGTGCACATTTATAACACATGTACACGTAGCACATAATAATTGTATTAGCACAGATACAAAAAATTTGGTTGAATTACCAAACTTAAAGTTGGTCGTATGATCCTTATCACATTGAGACACATGGCTCATGTTATGCACTTAGTTGGTTAGTCGCTTATGACATAGTCAATTCTAGCACATGGTCATGTCTAGCACAAGGTCGGGTTACTAGGTCCATTCTTCCTTAGGATCAATCACAAGCAATTGTCAAGACCAACCACTCAGAACAAAGAAATATTCCAAGTAAAATAGCTAAGTCGCATGCACAACTTGGCGCATGAGACGGGTGCCGCATGGACTGTCGGCCGCATGCTACCTCAGGCCGCATACTCCTCCAAGTCGCATGCTACCTCAGGCCGTATAAGATCCCAGGCCGCATGCTCCTCCAAGCCGTATGCTCCTCCAAGCTGCATGCTCCTAACAAAAGTTCACTCTCTTGGAACAAGTGTCGAAGTGATGTGTGTCAGAAAAGTGACTGAAGTGATGGATGTGACAAGCCATAAAATGTGTCAGAGAGAAAAGAAAATCATAGAAATATGTGCCCACGGTTCATAGTCATGCGTCCAAGGAATGATGGCCGCATACTCTCTAGGCCGCGTAGGTCACTCGGCCACATGTTGCTCATTTGGACTTAGCGAATTTCTCATTCGTTCAGCGAGTAAAAACATAAGGAGTTCAAGGATTATCTCCAGAACACTTGTGTGATGGTATTCATGCGTCCAACAAGATGGATGCATGCTGGTCAATATGCGACAAAGAGCTTAGGTCACATATCATTCAGGCTGCATAGCACTCTCCAAGCCGTATAACTCGCTGGCCCAGGAAGACTTCGTCTTCTCCAAACAGCATGTTCGGCCAAGGCAAAAGCTAAAAAAATCGAAAATTATTTTGACCATAACATTCTCATTTTAAGTCCAAATCAAGTGAACCAAAAGCCAAAACGCTTGAATTTGAAAGCTCTATCATGTAACAAAAATCCCAAGTTAGAAATGTAGATCTGCACTAATCCATCCACCAAATTCGAAAACTCCAAGTTCTAAAAGTGTTTAAAATCATGCTAAGAACATAATAATCAATTAATATGGAGAATTTCTCCATTTCTCATGCAATGTGTACTTGTCTATGGAAAAAAAGGAGAGAAAACTAAAGAGAGAGGAAGAAATAAAGAAATAAAGAGAGAGAGAGAGAGAGAGAGAGAGAGAGAGAGAGAGAGAGAATATTGGATTATATATGGTAGGGTTGAGGGTTGAACCAAGGGTTCTCATGACTTGAACAAACCCACAAAATGAACCATGAACCAGGTTAAACCAAAGAATGGGCCTAGTCTCCATGCACATGCAACCATGCTAAAATAAAATACGTTCCAAATACGTATATTGGGAACGGGGAGTGACATCTCTATCCATCTTAGAAAATTTTTGTCCTCGGAATTCCAATCCAAGCAATAGCTAGAGAAGTCAGGACAAGCACGATACAAATTTACTAGCAACTACACATGCAAGCAATATCATCACAACACATAAGTGATCACCTGATCACAGAATCTGAGATATGAAGGCGTAAGAAATAATAAATCTTCTGGATCGAATATGTGCGGGTACCGGGATCGAATATCGTCCTCGCGCTCCTACGTCGATTCCCCTAGAGAGTGATGGCCCTAGGCAACCCAAACAAGAGAAATAGTCCGGATCTTGATCACCTTCTCCCTTCTGTCCAATATGGATACGGGTTGCTCCTTGTAAGATAAGTCGGTACCAATGACTAACTCAATGTGATCGAGGATACGACTCGGATCCGGAATATACCTATGCAATTGAGACACATGAAATATATCGTGTACCTCACGTAGCGAAGGCGGAAGGGCGAGACGATAAGCAAAATCGCCTACTCGTTCGAGGATATCAAACGGACCGACGTATCGCGGTCTAAGATTTCTGCGAACCCTGAATCTAATGAATCCACGGGTCGGCGAAATCCACAAGAACACGTGGTCGCCGACACAAAACTCTAAAGGTCTACGATGCTGATCTTCCTAATGTTGATGCCTATTTTGTGCAACCCGAAGTCGCTCTCTAATTTGCTTGACGACCTCTACTATCGGTGCGATCATTTCAGGGCCTAACATCTTTCGCTCACCTATATCATCCCATGTTAATTGTGACCTTCGCTTTCTTCCATACAACGCTTTGAAGGGTGCCATATGGGTACTCTCCTGGTAACTATTGTTGTACTAGAACTCAATGAGATGAAGATGATCTTCCCAAGACCCACCAAAGTCCAAGGTACAAGCTCTTATGATATCTTTCAATGTCTGGATGGTTCTTTCTGATTGCCTGTCTGTCTGAGGGTGGTATGCCGTGCTAAACCTCAACTTGGTGTCCAAACTCTGATGCAAACTTTTCCAAAAATGAGAAGTGAACCGAATGTCTCGATCTGACATAATAGTTACTGGGACACCGTGCTGTCTCACTATTTGTCGCATATATATTTCAGCCAACTGTTCTGTAGACTGTCCTACTCGAAAAGGAAGAAAGTGAGCTACTTTGTGAGACGATCCACTATCATCCAAACTGCATCACGACCCGTCGGGGATCTAGGTAAACCGGTCACAAAGTCTATTGTGATATGTTCCCACTTTCACTCCGGAATATGAAGCGATTGTAATAATCCTGCATATCTTTGCTGTTCGGCCTTCACTTGTTGACATATCAGACACCGAGAAATGAATCGAGCTATCTCCCTCTTTATCCCATTCTATCAAAAGTGTTGTTTAATGTCTTGATACATCTTGGTGCCACCTTGATGTATTGAATACTGAGAACTATGTGCCTCGGTCATAACTTCCTATCGGATATCACCACTAGGTACACAACGACGATTACCAAATCTAAGGGTCCCATCTTCATGAATCTTCAACTCCTTCCTGAGACCAGACTCACATTTTGTCCGTAGTTTTTGAATCTTCGGGTCCTTTGCCTGAGCCGCCTTGATTCTCTCTACCAAAGTAGACTGTACTTGCAAGCTAGCCAAAATTCATGAGTCCTGCGAAAGTACTACCTAAATACCCATTTCTTGAAGATCCTCTAATATATGTTGCTGTAATTTCAATATGAATGCGCTGCCTCTCCTGCTAAGGGCGTATGCTACTACATTAGCCTTGTCCGGATGATATTGAAGTTCTACATCATAGTCCTTTATCAATTCTAGCCACCTTATCTGCCTCATATTCAAGTCCTTCTGAGTGAATACATACTTCAGACTTTTATGATCCGTAAATATCTCTACCCGATCACCATACAAGTAGTGCCTCCATAGTTTAAGCGCAAATACCACCGCTACCAATTCTAAGTTGTGAGTTGGATAGTTCTTCTCATGATCTCGAAGCGGACGAGATGCATAAGCTATCACCCTTCCATGTTGCATCAATACACACCCTAGTCCTTTGCCGGATACATAACAATATACTGTAAACCCTCCGGAACCTAGTGGAAGCATGATGATTGGTGTTGAAATCAGTCTCTTCTTCAATTTTTCAAATACAGTCTGACACTCTGTTGACCAATCAAACTTAGCCTCCTTGTGTGTCAAATGAGTCAACGGTACTGGAATCCTTACAAAGTCTGTCACGAACCTTCTATATATCCCGCCAATCCCAGAAAATTACGCACCTCTGCTACTGTCTTAGGAACTGGCCAACTCTCTACGGCCTCAACCTTCTTCGGATCTACTGCCACTCCTGCTCCCGAGATGATGTGGCCCAAGAATGACACGTGATCCAACCAAAACTCACACTTGCTGATTTTCGCGTATAACTGGTGTGCAAGACCTTTCGAAGATGTTCTTCATGTTCCTCCTTGCTACTGGAATAAATAAGAATGTCATCTATAAACACCACCACGAACTGATCCAAGTATGGCATAAAGATTCGGTTCATCAGATTCATAAATATTGTTGGAGCATTTGTCAATCCGAATGGCATAACTAAGAATTCGTAATGCCCATATCGTGACTTAAATGTTGTCTTAGGTATGTCTTGCTCCCGAACTCTTACATGATGATACCCTGATCGGAGGTCGATCTTGGAGAAAACCTTATCCTTGCTCAATTGATCAAACAAATCATCGATTCTTGGTAATGGATACTTGTTCTTCACTGTCACTGCGTTCAGTTGTCTGTAGTCAATACATAACCGGGACGACCCGTCCTTCTTCTTTACTAGAACTACTGGCGCTCCCCAAGGCGATCCACTGGTTCGAATGAACTTCTTCGCCTTCAGCTATTCTATATGTTAGTATAGTATGTTAAGCTCTGATGGTGCCATTTGGTGGACTTTATAAGATATTGGTCCTGCCCCCGAAATTAACTCTATACAGAACTCCACATCTCTTACTGGGGGTAAACCCATAAGTTCATCAGGAATGATATCTAGAAATTCTTGGACTACCTCAGAAATCTGCTCTTCTTCTACTGTTGCTACTGCTGCAACTCTGTCTTCTCATCGGTCCCTCACGATTCTTTCAAGGACAAAATCCTCTGTGCCTGGGATACTAAATAACATTCTACCCCTATGGCAATCTATCGTAGCAGCATGACTGTCTCTCAGTCAGTCCATGCCTAGAACTACGTTGAAGTTACCCATAGGGAACTCGATCAACTTGGCGGGTAATGAATGCACGCACACTACGATTGGACATGCTACACACACTCTACTAACTTCTACGAGCCCATTTCCAGTGAGTATATTCAACCTCTCTGGCAATGTCCCGAACTCCAATCTAATATTTGTCATAAATTATGCAGATACAAATGAGTGTGAAGCTCCTAAATCAAATACTGCTATTGCAGAAAAAGATGCGACATAAATGTTACCTGCCACTACATCACCTGATGCTAAAGTCTTTTCCAGGGACAAAGTGAATGCCTGTCCTTGGCCTTGTTGTGCTCCTTGTTGTTGTCTCCCTTGGACACGTTGTTGTGGCCTCTGTTGGCCCTGCTGCTGGTCCTTTTGCCGGAACATCTGTGCCTGCGTCAATAATGGACGCTGAGCCACTGGTCGTGCTGCTACCGCTGGTCCTCTGTACTGTACTGTCCCTGGTGCTGGCAGTGCTGGAAACTGCTGGGCTGGCCCTGCTTGCCTCAGTATTATTGGACAATTGACAATCTTGTAGCCCGGATCACCACACCTTAGGTAAATCCTATTTGCCGCTTTGCACACGTCTCTAGTATGGCCTCCCTTGCCATAGTAGGTCAACCTACTGGTGCTTCCTGCCGCTGTTGCTGTTATTGCTGCATCGGCTGCTACTGAGCTAGTACTGTCACTGTTGAAACTGCCGCCCTCCGTGGTGCTGAATCATTGATACGAACGCCAAATAATGGTGCTGATGTTCGGGGTACTCCTCCACCTCCTCCTCTACTTTGAGCATGAGACCTCTTTTGGCCTCCTGCCTTGCTGACAACCTCTATATGGTAAGCTCGTGCCTTCGAGCTGCTATCAATACTCCTTCATAAGTCTGGTAGTCGTGTCCCTCTACCAGTTGTAAAATCTTCAGGTGAAGCCCCTGCTGGAACCTTATTGCTCTATCCGTCTCAGTAGCCACCATAGTTGGAGCAAACCTACTCAATTTGCAAAACTCTGCTGCATATCCATCTACAGTCCTACCGGCCTGCTTAAGACCGATAAACCTCTGTTGTAGCTCATACTGCGCTACAACTCCAAAGTACTTAGCCCTGAATCAAGCCCTGAAACTGTCCCAAGAGATAGAATGCCTCAAGCCGACTTCCACTGATGTCCACCAGTCACGGGCAAGGTCCTGAAGCTGCAGTCGGACCTGATCAACTTGCTCATCATCCGGAACCCTTACCACTGCTAGAATGACTTCGATGTCTTGGAGCCATGCATCTTCCATGATGACGTCCTCCGTGCCCTTAAAGTATCTCGGGTTAAGCCGGCAAAATCTGATCAACGCCCCCGAATAAGTCCTTCCGCCTCTCTCCAGGGCTGTCTGCAAACCCTGACTTAAACAAGACATTCTGTTCTTGCTGTTGAAACTGCTGGTGCTGTTGCACTGCCATCTGATGTTGCTGTGTAGCCATCATTCTCCGAAGGATCTCTAATAATGTTGGGGTATCAAGTATCGCTGGTACCGCTAGTACTACGGGGGTTATGGGGATCTTAGGGGTTGGTTGCTCAATATGTCCAACTTCTGGTTCTACTTTGCTGGCTTGCTCAATTATTGGCTCTATCCGAATCTGACTCTAAACAGGTACTACCTCCCGTTGTTGCCCAAGGGAACCCTGTCCTGCCATGCCTGCTGCTCGAGCAACTGAAGAAGTCCTAAAGAAAGGATAAGAAACATCAAGAACATGACGTGAAGGATCAAGGAAACAATTGATTCGATAGTCAAGCAAGGCTTCGAGAAGAACGAATTCAGGATTCCTTGATTAAGACTCCTATATGACCATAACACCCCACAAGTTTGAAAACACAAACCTGCATGGGCCACCACTAAAACCTTGTCACGCCCCAGTATCTGAATACGGAGGCGGACATGGCCAGCTACCCCGTACAAGGTACTATACGTCTTACGGTGATCACAAATGTAACTAGACAAAGGGTGCATACTACAAGCAAGTCACTTAGGGTCACACAACACATATATTATCTCAATCAGTCTAGTAAGAACAGTAAACATAGAACATATATGACAAGGAAGTAAGGCGTCCCAAACGCCCTTCCACGATATTCTGGAAACCAACTGTGCAAAATAAAAAGCTGACAAATTAGCAAAAGTACATGACCATGATCAGCTGTAGTCTGATTAATTACAATCATGTAAAGGAAACTAAATGTCCAGATTTACGGCTAACAAGTGTCGGTGGCTAAACGTCCCAAAAGAGTAAAATATATGATTAACGAGCAGGGAAGAAGAAACTCACTCGTGCCCTTCAGCGACCATCCGTCTGGTGCGCGCCATCAAGAAGGGGGAAGTAAGCTGGATCCTCTGGAACTAGTTCAAAATCTGGCCATGCAAAACCAGTGGGGTTAGACCCTAAATAGCAAGTACCACAAGGAAGTATGAAATGGAGAACCATAACCCAAAGCAATAGATATGTATAATATAAGTTATGTGTCGTGGTTTCGGTCCATAGTTTATCTTAGCATAATAGCCTAACCCTACAACCAAACAAGGACAAGGGTTGAACCATCACACTATGATAATCCATATCCCTAGACTACTAATAGAATAATACAATCACAACCAAGTCCAGTTATATAACGGCCAATCAATTCTACGGCTTGCTACTATGGAGTCTGAGTTATCTCAAATTAGATGCATAAGAGAAATCATCAGATCGTGAGCTGTTTAGCGGGGCTAACCTAGCCACAGAAATCACATAGCACTCATATATTATGCACTGGTCCCTCGTAAGGCTACCATGCTAGATCACATAGAACGCATTATACTATATAGGTATTCGGATATTACCGTTCACTAGTGCGGACGTGACCAATATCCATGGGGGTCAGCCTTGCACGTCATGACAGTTGTTTTAGGTGCCTAATATGCACGATCTCGGGATTTCGTCCCTCCCAATGCTCTACCAATTTTAGTTGCCTATGTTAACCCTATGGTTATGTTAGGAATCCCATAGCGTGGTCACATGATCAATCCTCCTATATGTCATACCGTAGTACGACCACGTTAGATATGAATCCACTTTGTTACTTGATAACTCAACTGGATTCACCCGAACGTGATGCAATAAACAACAAGTCCTAGCCACGCTTTGGTAGTTGACCCACATACTATGCCTGTGCTGGAAAAATAATATAATAATATCACAAGTCACGTAGTATATGAGGCATTCTCGATGCACAACCCGAAACATGTAATCTCATAGCACATAGCAAGTTATGTCGCGCCTTAGTGCACATTTATAACATATATAACGTAGCACATAATAATTGTATCAGCACTGATACAAAAAATTAGGTCGAATTACCAAACTTACAGTTGGTCGTATGAGCCTTATCACATTGGGACACATGGCTCATGTTATGCACATAGCTGTTAGTCGCTTATGACATAGTCAATTCTAGCACATGGTCATGTCTAGCAAAAGGTCGGGTTACTAGGTCCATTCTTCCTTAGGATCAATCACAAGCAATTGTCAAGACCAACTACTCAGAACAAAGAAATATTCCAAGTAAAATAGCTAAGCCGCATGCACAACTTGGCGCAAGAGACGGGTGCCGCATGGACTGTCGGCTGCATGCTACCTCAGGTCGCGTACTCCTCCAAGCCGCATGCTCCGGACAAAAGTCCACTCTCTTGGAACAAGTGCCGAAGTGATACAAAAGTCCACTCTCTTGGAACAAGTGCCGAAGTGATGTGTGTCAGAGAAAAATGACTGAAGTGATGGATGTGACAAGCCATAAAGTGTGTCAGAGAGAAAAGACAAAATTATAGAAATATGTGCCCACGGTTCGGAGTCATGCGTCCAAGGAATGGTGGCCGCATACTCTCCATGCCGCATAGGTAACTTGGCCGCATGTTGCTCTTTGGACTTAGCGAATTTCTCATTCGTTCAACGAGTGAAAACACAAGGAGTTCAAGGATTATCTCCAGAACACTTGTGTGTTGACAGTCATGCGTCCAACAAGATGGACGTATACTGGTCAAAATACGACAAAAAGCTTAGGCTGCATAGCACTTAGGCCGCATAGCACTCTCCAAGCCGCATAACTCGCTGGCCGCATGAAGACTTCGTCTTCTCCAAACAGCAGGTTCGGCCAAGACGGAAGCTCCAAAAACTGAAAATTGTTTTGACCATAAAATTCTCATTTTAAGTCCAAATAAAGTGAACCAAAAGCCAGAACGCTTGAAATTGAAAGCTCTATCATGTAGCAAAAATTGGTTTTTAAAAATACATGTTTAATAGATCAAAACCAAGAAAAACTCATGAAACCTATAAAAATTCTAAGTTAGAAATGTAGATCTGCACTAATCCATCCACCAAATCCGAAAACTCCAAGTTCTAAAAGTGTTTAAAATAATGCAAAGAACATAATAATCAATTAATATGGAGGGTTTCTCTATTTCTCATGCAAGGTGTACTTGCCTATGGAATATGGGGAGAGAAAACTAAAGAGCGAGGAAGAAATGAGGAAGTGAAGAGAGAGAGAAAATGTTGGGTTATATATGGTAGGGTTGAGGGTTGAACCAAGGGTTCTCATGACTTGAATCAACCCACAAAATGAACCATGAACCAGGTTAAACCAAAGAATGGGTCTAATCTCCATGCACATGCAACCATGCTAAAATAAAATACGTTCCAAATATGTATATCGGAAACATGGAGTAACAGATCCCGAATCATCTTGTTGCTTGCCGACTTATTTATTTCTTTTCATGGATATTGTCACTTACCAGTTTTCTCTTTTCACTTGTTATTATCATTTACATATATTTTGCTTTTACCGTTCCGTTATCCCGTGCATGCCACTATTCTAGTTTACTTGACATGAGGTGTACGTGTTCACGTGCCCAGTTTTAATTTTCACATCAGCAGTTTATTTTCATGTTTTACGATGCTTTTATATACTGGTGGTTATATCTTGCTTAGTATATTGTAGTTGTGTTGCATGATGGTTTTAGTTCATAGCTTTTGGCCTCCTTTGTGGTACTTGCTATTTGGGGTCTGACCCTACTGGTTTTGCTTGGCCAGATCCGGTAGCAGAGTTAGATGACATTTCATTCATTCTCGAGGATGATGACCACTAGAAGAACCAGACCGATTGGGTGGGTTTATATTTTGTTCTCCCACTTATTGTACATGTTCCTTTGTGGCATTTAGTCCCGAGCACATTTTAGCTTATATTTTGTACCTGATACATTGTGTACAGGGCATGACATGACCATCATATTCTAGGCCATGGCTAGAGTTGATCATGTATGACTATTACTCTTGATAGTTCTTCATTTTGTATTACTAGCTTCATGATCATCTATGCATATTTGGTTTGAGACGCTTTACTATTGTCTTTACTATCTTGCTTCTAATGATCACATATCTTGTATATCATGGATTCCTGCTTGTCATTAAGATACTAGGATTGCTTGACTTAGGATTGACTATTGGCTTATAGTTTTAACCCCTATATCTATTCACAGTCGTGATCGTATTTCGAGGTACTAGAGTACTCTGGTATACGTAGCTGGCTTTGTCTGTCCTCACTCTCCAGTATTCTGGTTTTGGGGCATGACAAAATTTTAGTGGTGGCCCATTCAGGTCTGGTTTTCAGATGTGTGGGGGTTATCAATGATTAGATGTCTCAATCCTAACTTGCTCTTCCTGGTCTCTTTTCGGACTATCCTATGCCTCTGATCTTTGACCTGTTATCTCCTTTCATCCTTGCCCTATCATGTTCCTCGATTTGATCCTTGTGTCCTTTGACTTTCAGGGGCACTGTTCCTGGTCCTTCTCATCGGATCATTAGGGTACCGACAATGGCAGATCATTGTCTAGATGGTCAGCTGATACTTGGGGCTCAGCCTCAACATTCAGGAGCAAAGTTGAGGATTTATCTAGAGACAGAGCAGTACATTCAGCCCGATCCACTAGCAGTACCAGTAAAACTCGTTCAGCCAGAGCAGCCAGATGTTGTTCGAGCACTAATGGACATTCTTTCGGGGTTCATGGTGACTCATCAGCGACATAGTGACGTTCTCACTCAGTCAGTTCAGACGACCATGGAGTGTCAAATCCTGATCTTCCGCAGGATTGGCCGTCCCCGTTGGGCCCAAATTACCGCGCCAGCGCTCCCGAAGGACGATCATTCCCATTAGGACGTGATGCCGCGCGAGCACAAGTTGTGCCCGTGCAAGATTATGATCCGAACATGCGGAGAAATAGCTAAGCCACAAAGTCGCACAGACAGTCTCCAATTCAGCAAAAAATTGAACAACATGAGTAAACGGTCGTTCGATAATTAGTTCTCAAAGTCGATATAGCGGAAGCAATAAACACAAGTATGATACATAAACAAACTCTTTACTGATAATAAACAAGGTTACAAGCGACGCTAGGCTAAGATTATAAGTCGCTCAATCTCTCTCTCTCTCCTCTCTCTCTCTCTCTCAAACAATAAAGGCGTGCCAAGCGGCTTACAACTTGGGATGATACATAGGAGATGTTCCGATATATTATGTCTTGTATATGTGCCTCAGCTCCGGACGCAACATTCCAAGGCTCCAGAGTGAACTCCATGCCTTAGCGCGCACGAGGGAATACTCCACACCAAACGAGGTTCTCCCGCACCCTGCAAGCAATCTGGGGGTTCTCAGTACATGAATGCACTGG
Organism: Iris macrosiphon; assembly: GCA_036927795.1. Taxonomy (NCBI): domain Eukaryota; kingdom Viridiplantae; phylum Streptophyta; class Magnoliopsida; order Asparagales; family Iridaceae; genus Iris; species Iris macrosiphon. The sequence goes on from JAYESA010000001.1 coordinate 95,180,866, forward strand.
TGAAAAGTTTCTCGTCCCTTGACAAATCCAAACACGTTATATTAGTTCCATGCACCATCTATTAAGTTATCTTTCTAGTCTTGCCTTAGGATCAGTTTCATGGCATACGATACAAAGCCTAACTCGTATGGTATTGCGTCGTGCGATATAAGAGGAACACGACAAAACTTATCCACTTACCATTCATCCTTCCCTGTCCAACGACACAACCAAGTTAACCAAACACGAATATGTAAGCCCCTGATTTTTTCAAAAATATTAAAATTAGGTTTTTCGCAATTTTCTGGAAATTTCTGGGAATTTTCTGTAATTAAAATCAGGGTTTTGAATTATTACATGATTTTTAATTGATAATAAACAACATTAAAATATTATGAAAATAATATTTTTGGGTGTAAAATGAAAAACTGGACTTAGGGTAATTTTTCTGAATTTTTCTGGGCCTCAGAACTATTTTTAAATGCCTAAAAACTAATTTTAATTAATTAATTAAATTAAAACTATTATTATTATTATTATTATTATTATTATTATTATTATTATTTATATTTTTATTATTTTTCTTCTGGGCCGGCCCGGCCCAGTGGGCCGAAGCCCAGCCCAGCCGCCCGTTTCTTCCGGGTCGGGTTGGTCAGACCCGCCAACCCGCCAACCCGCCTCCGACCCGCTGACCCGTTCTCCCCCACGATCGGGTCAGCCGCCGCCCGCCGCGATTCCCGGCCGCCACGACCGCGCCTCCCCTCCGCGCGCAGCGCCACGTCGCCCCACGCTCCGCCTTGGCCGGCCCCCCTAACCACCGCCTCCTCCTTTAAAACCCCCCCGAGCGCCGTCTTCCTCCTCCAGCCTCCCCCTCTCCAACCCTAGACGCCGCCGCCGCCTCCCAGAGCTCCGCCGACCGGCCAGCACCTCCGCGCCGTCTCGTCCACCACCGCAGCTCCCTCGCCCCGCCGTCTCCTCCCCTCCGGCGCCCCGCTCCGCCGTCCCCGACGCCAACAGCAGCCGCAGCGCCGCCCTGAGCTGTCCCCGGCGCGCCGCCGACCACCAGCCGCAGCCCCAGCGCCCGGCGAACCTTCCCCGGCCCCCTCCGGCGCGTCTCCGGCCGGCCTCCGCCGCCTACGGCCGCCACAGCGTCGAAAACCCTAGCCCTAACCCTAATTTGGATTCCGTGTCGGACACGACACGGACACGCCTCGACCTTGAATTTTCAGGTCCCCTTCAGGTGCGTGTAACTTTCGCCTCGTAGCTCTGTTTCCAATTCCGCAAATTGCGTTGTGAAGCCTGTATGACCCTCTCGGTGTCCGGACAAACTGTTCGGGGCATCGCGTCCTGTGGTGATCGCACACCGCGATCCAAAAACAGGAAAAACCAGACCCTGTTTCACCCCGGAACTGAGTCCGTCCCGCCAAACGGGACGACTTGGTCGCGTGCGGTCTTCACAGATACGTACGCATCGTCGATACGGACGTGTGAGTTTTCGTGGAAGCTGATTCGGGTGTGCGTGCACACCGGAATCAACGCGTATCCGCGGACATCGCCCCATATCCGCCTTTTCTGTAATTCACCCTAATTTCGTGCACACTCGTCAGATCGAGACGAAACTTGCGCCATCGGACTCGTAGCGATACGCTGGTCCTGTAGGTCAAGTTTGGTTCGATTCTGAGAACGTTGGCGAAATCGCGTGTCGTGGGCCCCACAGGCCCCGCTCGACGGGCGATTTTGTGTTCGGCTCATCGGAATCCAAATCTGGAAGTTCCGTTGGGTTCGTATCAGCGTTCCTGACCTGTTGACACTAAGTTTGGTGAATTTGGAGACCGTTGACCTGGACACGTTTTTCGGTGCAAAGCGGGCCCACCGGCGGACCCCGTTTTGACCCGAAACTGCCGTTTTTGCCCTTATCTCCAAATTGGACCCAAGGACAGGCGTTTCTAGCTATTTGACGTCTTCTGAGCGTGATGGTAATGTTTATTTCAGCTTTTGGACTCATCTCTGGAAACTTTCCTAGAATAATTAATCAGATCCAAACAACAAGCAAGTACCTGCACTTCAAGTTTATTCTTTATATTGTGATAATTAATTCCTTGCTCTACTAGCACCATTGGATGATTACACGTAGTGTTAGAACACTGGATTTTCATGTCTTGAATACTGGAGTTCATGTCTTATTTTTCGTGTTGGGTGGGAGAATACTAAGGAGGCATGGAGTTTACCATTTCCCCTGTATTGTCTAATAGCTGTTGGTACACGACTGTCCATCAGCCGGATCTCGATTATATTGTCTAATAGCCGTTTATGACGGCCGGATTAGCCTTATAAACCCCTACATGCCGACTATGTATTCTAAAAACAACACAAGTTCACACAGATAGTTCTGGTCATGTTATATTTCTTGCTGGCTATTGTAGTTTCATTTCCTGTTTCATTTATTTCTGTTTCTCATATTCCTGTTTATAGTTAACTCTGAGATAATGATGTTCTGTTATGCAGTTTCTTAACTTGATATTCAATATTTAATTGTCATAAATATTTAGTTTAACCTTGTTGTGCACTGTGTACTTTGCTCCTTTTCTGACTGGATCTGTTGATTTAGGCGATGATGAGGATCTTGCCCCTACTTATTATGGTCCCTATGAGGGGACTGATGTTACCTATGAGGAGCCAGAACCCACCCAGGAGACCCCTGCTGCAGAGTAGCTAGTAGTAGCTATCTTTCATTTATATTCTTATCTCATTTATCGGGTTTGTCCCCGACTTCATTTTGAAATCCTGTACTAAAACATTTGAATCTGTTGTCACATTTATTTTCAGTTGAAATCTTAAGTTTCATTTCTCATTATTATCTTGTCTATGTTATTTGTGAATGAGCTAGTTAGTAAATTTGGATTTGACCTAGACAGCGTACTACCGCCGATTCTGCGGCGTAGGCTGGACGTACCCACGCACTCGTGCCCGAATTTTCGGGTGCGGGTCGTGACAGAATATATATAAGGAAAACCATGAATCGCATAAGCAAACACAAGTGTTACTAACATGTTTCTAACTCAGCTGAAAGACATACACAAATTGTGATACTCATATTACTTTGTGACTCAGGTTGTTCACATGCATTATACTCAGGCCGTTCAGATTTCTCAGATGTCTTATACTCAAATTATTCAAGTGTGTTTAGAGGTTCAAATTACTTGGTTCAATTAACGATCTGCACACAGAGTGCGTCGTGCATCCGTTACTTACCTCAAGTCCATATGAGCCCATACGCGGGTTGCCGCCACGTATGCAATATACTTAATGATACATATTTGGTCTTATGATTTGACGAGCCGCAATGGAAAAAATATAATCTCGGCACGGGAATGGGATGCAACACAGGTAGCGAGCCCCGCTACACGCCTTCCCGTCCAAAGCAAACGACTATCAACATGCTCCTGACCGATTCAGATCAGCCTCGATGCCCCGGTGCACCATCCGCAGGAACCCTAAGCATGTGCACCGGTTGTCCATGACCAATGACGATCTATATACTAAGTTTACATGCGAGGCATTTCAAGAAACATAGTTGGAACACATTGATTCAATATAGGTCCATAGAAACGTCTATCTGTTCAAACGATTCAATATAAGTTCATAGCATAATATGCATATTCTAATCATCGCATTATCCCGTGTGTTCTTTTCAATGCACAGTTAAGGTGATATTTTTACTACTTATTGCAGCTCCCGTTTCAGAAGTTACCTTGGCGACCCAAAGGTCCCGGAGTATTTCCATGTTTCTATTACTTGGCTTGGAACGACTATTTTGATAGTCTTTATGCCTCAGGTAAGTGAATAATGTTCTGTGTTGTGCTTTCATACTGTGGCATTATCTCTGTGACAAGCATATAAGATAGATAGCATAAAGACTTCGTCTCGACCAGTTCTAGACAATAAGTGGAGTCTACTTGCACGGAGCTAAGGTAGCATGTGAGGGTCAAAATATAAGTCAAGTTTTATTTCCATATTCTAACACGAGCAATACAAGATGGGATTATTTCCTTAGCTAGGTGCGTTATATTCTTATTAGCATGCAGTGGGTGATTCGCCTAACGACTAGCATGTATCGTCCGTATTTTTAAGTGTGCCGGCTATGCAAAGGCAGGTTCATCGTAGCCACCCACCTTAGCGATGGTTCGCCTCGGCCAAGCGATACTCCGAGCGCGTCTTTGAAAGTCTAAGTCCGAACTTCTGAAGGGCCAAGTCTGAATTCCTGTGTCCAAGCGAGTCTTCTCACCGAGCAAGGCTGGTCTGATCGTCGCATTTGTGTCGTTTGAACCGACAATCCGCATTGATGCGAAACGGGTCATTAAATTATATACCACTTAGAATAAGTCTCGTCCTCGAGACTTCCAATGCGCAAACCGTTATATTGCACACTACCGAATCTAATAAAGTGTATTACTCCGTATCCTTAGATCCGTTTCGAATACTAGTTCCTACTCGTTTTTCACGTTCCGTGTCACATACGTTCTAGGGATGTTTCATTAAATGACTCTATCATTCAATTCAAGCTCTGACTCGGTATCAACTGTGCCTTAGCGCTGAACATATATCGCTTAACGCAGGACATGATATATTGTGTATAAAGATCTTATGATGAGGCAAACTTAACCAAATCGTTATACTTGTCCATGCGAATCTAACATATTCACTTGCACTAGCATTCGAGATCATCATATCGCGAGTCTGGATCATGCACATATTCAAGGCGTCCCCCAAACATATATATGTCAACCAACCAACTTGGCGATAGCGAAGTCATTGCACTCGAGTTCAACATATCACTAAGTCCTGAATCGTGCACACGTTCAAGGCGTCCCTCAATCATATGCATTCAACCAAACTCAATGATAGAGAAGTCAAACAATTTACTAGCAAAAATCTCAAGGGTTTTAGTTTAAGAATCACAATGATACCTCAAACGGGTAAATCGAAATCCATGTTATTTCCAATTCAACTCAAAACCAAGAATTTCATAATCATCAAGCACAATTTATCCGGTTATCGACTAGCGTACAAGTCCCATCGTCCATTCTATTCGTGTCAAACACAGCGTACACTTGTCGACCCAAGCCTAACTCTAAGCTGTTGCCCCAGTTCTATGGCTAGCTCAAGCAATACTCTAAAGTCGGTCACAGAGTTTTTTCACTCGGCATAGGGTTGTCTGCCTAACCGCTAGGTCAGCTCACAAGGTCATAGGTACAGTTCAAGTTTACGATTCTCATCATGAAACTCATTGCATGATACTCGCCTCAATTCCTAATATCAAACCATTGTTCATTCGTACGGGGTATTCTATCCAAGCTCGTTTATTCAGATTTCTAAACATCGAGCCTAGATCATCCTATCTATATCAACGCATTCGTTGTACAGGGTCTGAGTCCGTTTAGCAAAGCCATTCCTAAGACACATTCGTTCAACCGAATCTACGATATATCAACGTCGCATCCAACCTAACGATTCACATAGTCTATCTTCTCGAATATGTTTCGATATAATCCACTTATCCAATATTTTCTAAGTCTAGAACACAAAGTCACGATTCAATTTCTAAATCTTCGATCTCAATTATAAACTCTAAGTCGTCCAACCCGATTCACGTATCCGTTCATGAAACCATCAGGCACAACTTACTTAACGTTCTAGACTAACTCCTCCTCGAAACACTTTCGATTCAATTGTATCCTGAAACTCGTCTTATCGTGTTGAACCACAAGTCAAGACGATCATTCAATTATCGCGCTCCGGTCTTCCGTAAGTTCAATCATCCCCATTGGACATAAAATTACCACGCCAATGCTTCCGCGGGATAACCGTCCTAATCCGGGCGTGATGCATGTGCAAGCAAGGAGTTGCACTCGCACAAGACAAGAACGTTAACATTATAGTTATTACCGAAATGACCAAGACCCTTATCTTTATACTTCGTTTCATCCAAGTTATACATTGATCCACCAAATCATATTCATCTTATAGTTGTTCATGCCGTGATCATAATTCGTCTAGCAAAATCGTCCAACTTCAATATTACAGTTCGATCAATCTGTAGCCTACTTCTGGTATTCCTCATCCAACCAACTAAGTTCGAATCCTCAAGCCAAAGTCTAATCACTTTCGATACGTTCTCTTTCATCGAGTTCGTCTGAATAATCATCGAACATGTTCCCGTAAGTTTAATCATCCCCGCTAGACCTAAAATTACCACGTCAGAGCTTCCGTGGGATAATCGTTCTCATCTAGGCTTGTCACGACCCGCACCCGGTTTAGGGGCACGAGTGCGTGGGTACGTCCAGCCTACGCCGCAGCATCGGCGGTAGAACGCTGTCAAGGTCTTGATACTATCTAGCTAATGTCACACAACATCCACTCTCCATAAGGAGGCACGGATGGCACAAATAAACGAGCACATACTCAATCACAGGATTACAGCACGATAAGATAACGAACAGAAATTTAATTAAATACAACACAAGTCAAAGTAATAATCTAACTCAACAAATAACCAAGTCTCATAAAAAATGCCGGAGACAAATCCGGTACCAAATAGTCTACTAAAAGAACTAATCAGAAAACTAGAAGAATTAGTGATTCCGGCTAGACCTCCCGGACTCACAACTACTACCAAGTCTGCAACTACTCATCATATGGTCCATAAAGTGTCGGACAGCGGTCCTCTAAGGCATAGTCTGGAAAAATATTTCCAGTCAGGAAGGAGCAAAGCAACACTCTCAAATAACAGTTCTATTAATTGATAATGTCTATAATACAATAAAACATGTCATGCTAGCTACTGAGAAGACAGTGAAATAAATGCAATAGCAATTAACGAGAGACAGGCAATGTAAAGAGACAGGCAATAGGCAATATGATACAGTCAGTGCATGTATGGAAATAAAAAGAACAAGGAACAGTATCATATACGGGTGATGTAGTATATGATTTAAAATAGGGAACCATAATCTATTCTAAGTGTTTGAAATAGTAGTTTCGAAATGTGACCGGCTTGGGAACATGTACGATAGCTATAGGGCCTGGCTAATCATGGGTGAAGAGCATGATTAACACTTACAATTTCTACACTGCAATAAGCGGTTATGATCACATTTCTTACTAACTACTTCCCCGCCCCCAACTAGTACTGTGGATCCAACCACGACACGTCACGATACACGAGCAAGTCAAGTCTATCATGTACGATGTCTAATATACATGTCGTGTACAATGTCAATACGATAATCAAGATAACATCTCATGACTGCAGATCCAAGCTATACTAGTCCGTGTAACACAGTGTCAAGGATTCAGTTGTAACATTTCAAGATTATTGAATTTATAGAAATTATCAAGAAATTGGAAATTATCAGAGAATGTACTTGCCTCGGTCCTTAGCTGGTATTTATCGATGTCCTGTTCCAGAGTATTCCCTGGTGAACCAACAGTCCTATAAACATATCACAATAACACTTGTATCAGATGCTACTCTAACACACAGACAAAAACACTGGCCTCAGGGCCATGCCAGGCAGGGCACTAGTCAACTAGGGTCACCTAGTAGATAGATACATAATTATACACATCTTAAATAAAATATGTACTTACAATATATATATATCAAATTAAATACATATACAAAATATATGTATATATATTAAAATATGCTAAGAGTTTATACAAATATATATATATATATACAAATACGAAAATATAACTCTACATGAATATATATCATTAACTAATCATATACATATAATTTCTATCAATTACAATAATAGATATATGTAAAAATATATACTTTTAAAATAAGTGATACTTGTATATAACTTAATAAATAATACTTGTATACACACAAAAAGAATTTAACCTAATATATGTATATATCTAAAATATATACCAAATATAATTTTATACTAACTATAGTCGTATATCTACTAAAATACGTACATTTATATGTCAACATATATCAAAATACGTATATATATCATATGTGTGCAAAGTACATTTTTTTTTTTAGAATATACATATATATGTATGTACACATACAATACACCAAAATAAGTTTATACATACTAATAAACATTTTCATATATCATTTATATATATACATTAATAAAGACACTATATACATTAACATATATATACCACTTTAAATCAAAACATACACATACACCAAAATATGTCTACGTATTTATATACATTTCTATATATCTACACATAGATTATACTAATATATATACATTATATATACTATACATTAGGTGTTTAAATATTAATTAATAATGCTATACCTATTCACATATTAACATTTATTTAAAATAAATACTTGTACATATACATATCTAATTATATATATATATATATATATATATATATATATATATATATATATATATATATATATATATATGTAAAGAAGGAAGAGGAGAAGGGGACTCACAGTGAAGGGGGTCGCCGGCCGCCGGAGTTCTCGCCGGACTGAGCAGGGAGGCCGGAAGCACAGCAGCGGCAAGGGGACTCGGCTGGGTGTGAAGGGAATGCAGGGGGTTGGAAGTCCGCCGGAGTGTATTGACAGTGGGGAGGAGTCGAGGGGGTTGGAGCTAGGCCGGGTGCAAAGGGCTGGGCCGGAGAAGATCGTGAGGGGGGTTGGCCTGGCCGCCGGGGAGGAAGAGTGGGCGGTGCCGGAGTGGCAGGGACGGTCGGGGGCAGTCAGCTGAGGCCGGCGGGAAGTCGGGAAAGGAACAGGGAGCAAGGTGGGGCGCCCGCGGGTTGGTGAAGGCAGTGGAGGGGCCGCCGGACTGAAGGCCGGGCTGAACGCCGGAGTACGCCGGAGGGGATGCAGCAGGGCCGGTGGTGAAGAGCAGCCGGACTGGAGTACAGCAGCGGCGAGGGGAGGAGCCAGGCTTGGCCGGAGCGGGAGGAGCAGCGGGCTCGGTCGCCTGAGCAGTCGCAGCAAGACGGGATGGGGAGGAGCAGCCCGCCGGGATGAGCAGCGGCCGCCGGAGGAACAGTAGATGGTGAAGATGGTTCCCCCCTTTCTTTTGAAATTCAAAATTTTAAAAGGAAAGGGAAGGAGAAGAAGGAAGAAGAAGAAAAAGAAAAGAGAAGAAGAAGAATAGGGGCTACGGTTTGGTGAGGGAGGATGGGGGCTTGTGAGGAGGTAGAGTTTTCTAGGTTGTCTAGGGATTAGGGTTGATGTAGACATGATATTATATAGGGAGAGAGGGTGTTGATGGAGGGTGGCGATTGCATCCCTTGAATGGGTGGCTAGGATTGTTCATGAAGGGAAATAATTCATGGGGGATGAGGGTGAGAGATTTAATTAAAATATTAGGTTCCCTCATTGTTTAAACAATTGGGTGAGGCCACAAAATGCAAATTTGCAATTTAGCCCCCTTAAATTTGGAAAATTGTACAAACACATAAAATGACGAAAATTTGGCGGGCGATTCGGTGTCCGATGTTTTGTAGGGTCAGGGGGCGCTGTATGATCGGTATGGGCTCAAATAACAGGACACTGGAATTAAATTGGAATTTTAGAATTGGTTTAAATAGTATCCTCAATTAAATTAAAAATAAATGCAAGTTGTGTTCAACAATTAATTAGAAGTACATGGGGCCAAAATCAGGTCAGGTCATCAATACCAATAATGAAGAAGACTCAGAACAGAATATTACCCTAATTTGGGCCGCACGAAAAATAGGTCAAGATGGCCTCCAATTTTCGATTGGAACGCACAACGATACAAAATAGGAATTTTAAAATAAACGTCCGCGATGATTTTTGTGCGGCTAGAAATAATGCACAGGGAGCATAATTATGAGTTGCAAAAATAGCAGAATGGGAGGCGGGCATGTCTAGGGCAAGATTGTGAAATTTGTTGGAAGACAAAAGTCAGGATAGTGCTCCAATTATCGAAGCAAAGGCAATGCGCAAGTAATTAATAAAATTACGATAATTAATTATAAACTCCAAGAATTTAAATTCTAGATAAAATAATAAAATCCAGAATTTCATAATTCAGACAGGTGTTCATTTACTAGGCTTCTAGGTCAAGTCTACTAGCTTAAAAATAAATTAACACTGTATACAATATTATATTTAATTACACATCACACATATTTATTTAAATTAAATACTATCATGCAATTAATTAATTATAACTACCATAATATTAAATATTATAAAAAGTCGAAAATACCCCTGTTTTCGAAATGTGGTAGTGACAAGGCTTGATGTCGAGTGTTATCTTTCAAACTAGATTCAAGATCGTTTGTCCAAATTCAAGATCAAATCCGTTATCGCCTATCTCAATCATTGAACCACACATTTGCTAACTTGCATCAATCCATGCTATCTTCCAACTATTGATATGGTATCAAGTCTTCCAAATTCGAAACCATAACATTCATACTCAAGCTAAATTCTATCGAGCGATATCCTATTCGATCTTGATTTTCCATGCGCGCTATCATTCTTTCACGCCATTATTCCAAATGTACAAACTTCGATTGCATCCTCGATTATTCCATCTCAACTCAAGTTTTAATTCGTTTGTTTCAATTCGAAATTGCTCGTACAATTTACTAAGTTTCCTCGACCAAGATGTTGATTTCAACTCTTTGAATCCCTATTCGATATAAGCATCATCTCATGTTTCAACACATTCTAACTCGTTTGAATCAAATCTCGCACGATTCCTTCGAATTCGCTTGTTTTCTAGGCATTTGATATACTAAGGCTTTACACAATTTCGTCGTTTGCTGATGGACTCGTCTGCTATCCCAAAATCCTCGAGTCGCTCAAACATTTCTAAGACGATCAATACACAACTTATGGTTCGAGCTATACTCTACGAATCTTTAAATCGCTTATTCGTTTTTGAGCTATCGCACACACCACTCAGGAATCAAGTCATCTAAATAAATCATCAATCGTATTCACATTGCTCACTTGCATATCTACTAATTCGTTCCTTAGAACTCCTACGCGATCCCTATGCGTCGCCTCGATAAATCTCATTCTCCTATACACCTCTATCGATAGTCGTTCACGCAACCATATCCTGATTCATAACTTATTGACACGAATAACCGTCCGAACCATTTTTTAAAAACTAAGCACTGTATACTATATTCGCCTTAGCGATAGCCCGATACGTTTCTATCGATAACCATTCTAAGTCTGACTTATCTTATTCGAACGATATCCCAATCTCGCTCGCAACTCACTAGCACCAAGGGTCTTGACGCGCGATACTCAACACGACTTAGCCGAAAGGACGTAAAGTGGTGCTCTGATACCAATATGTCAAGCCCCGATCTCCCGCGGGAATGGCCGTCCCCGCTAGGCTCGAATCACCGTGCCAGCACTCACGCAGGACGATCGTTCATATTAGGATGTGATGCCGACGAGCACAAGCTGTGTAGTGCCTCAAATCCCGATCCGACCGGGACGAGCACTATGTAATTGGGCTTGTGGCTAGTCCGTCTGAGTCATAACTTAGATCTCGGCATCTTCTTGCCACCGACGAAATACGATGATCCTTTCCAACTCATGGAAAGGCCTCTATTGAAACGAGTCCAATAGTTTTCGTGTTTTGGTTGCTTGGTTTTCTTGATTGCCGTTTTTAGGTTTTGGATTTGTTGTTGCTTTCGATTTGCTTGGTTTTCGCTGCTGGTTTTATCGTTTGGAACTTGAGGTTTTGGGGAGTTCGGCAAGGAAGGATAGGCAAGATTTCTAACTCGGTGCTTGTGCTGTTTCAGGTCCGCGTAACTGACGTTTGATCATCGCTAGCGGGATTCCTAGTTTCAGCCTCTTTCCCTTAACCAGTGAGTGGTTTGGTCCCTTCTTTCCTACTTCTTCATGCCAACATCTCTAAGTTTCAATCGTTCACTCGATGATGCCCGGTTGGACGCCTAGAAAATCCTTAGCCACAGGCATGCCAGCCACTAAGAAAGGAACATGGGATTTGTAGACTAATTTTATCATATGCTTGCATACCTTATAATTTGAGCTTGTTTATAAGGAAGAGTTGGTTGTTGGTGGCGGCCTAGTGCCTCGGATAGAGTTTGGACTTATGGGATAACTGAATCGGAACACCGCTTGAGAAAATATGAACTGTTGCATGAGATATATATATGTTGCTGCTTACTTCTTCTGTTTAATTCGATGCATTGTATGTAATATGAATTATTTCATGTATTTGCATGGTCTGGGACAACTTGTGCACAGGGTTTGGCATTTCCTCGAAACGGCTTTCCGGGGCACTGGAATATTATCGATCTGGAGGAAAATATTTGATTCGTGCTCGTCACGATGCATAGCGGGACCTCCAGCAGGGCTTGCTACCCGGGCTGATAGGGCGCGCCGCTAAGCTTGAAATATGTCCCTAAGGTGTCGATCACACCAATGACCGCATAGAATAGAACACATGCTAACTTATTGTCTTGTGCAGATGGTAAGTATACTTGTGTTTCGTTTCAGGGAAGGCGTGCATCGATTGAGTAAGCAATCGGTGTACTGGTTGGATTCAATGCTATATTCATTCCTATCAAAACATGCAACTGATATGAATTGATTTCACTTGCTTCCTTATAGAAGCTATCTTAATGCATGCTCGCCCCTAACAAGCTAGTGTCGATTTAGTCGAGTGGGTTCATCCCGCTCACCAGTACAAGTTGAGTACTGACCCACGTTGTGGGCAACTATTTCAGACACTCAGACGGTGCAACGCTAGAGCATAGCGAGGAGGAGTTAGGAGCACCTCTATTTTGAAGTATAGCTGGAGTCAGTTCATTTTGGAGGCATGGACTTCAATCTATACAAGGGCGTAATGTGCAAACGACGTGGACTATCTGACGGAGCGCGCCCTGCATTTTGAGTTATCTTTTGTAATGCAATTCAATAGCCGAGAAGGCGCATCAATGTAAACTCTATGTAAATTACTCTGAATATTCAATAAAAAAGCATGTTTCTTCCGCATTTGTGTTCAAATCTCTGTGAATGTGTTTTATAATCTGTGTTTCAAAATGGGTTCCTAAAACTGCAAGTTCTTACCTTGTGCGAGCGCAACCCCAGGCTCGTACGGCATCACGTCCCTAGCGAGGACAAATCGGTTCCGTAAAGGATCCGGCGAGGACGAAAGACCCTTTCGGGATCGGGACGTGACATATCGGGGCGTGACATATGGACTGGTTGGGTGCTTGCCATGCAACAATCGAGTGCGCGGAGAAGCGAGTCGTATTTCGTCTACCCGGCGAGGCAGACTTCTACTATTCGTGCAGCGCTGCTGTCACGCCCCAGTCCCAAAAATACGTAGGACTAAGACATGCAAGCATGCCAGCCGTATGAAAATGGCAACTCCAATATATGGAAACCAAATCCATACGTACGCTGTATTATGAATATCAAATCCACAAGTGGTATAATATAAGTCACAAGTCACAGGGTACAATCTAAATCTCATCCACCAAAATCAAATATAAATAATAACCAACATCTATGAAACTAGATCTCAATAAGAAGTATCTAAGGATGATAGTTGGATGGAAACAAATCCACTACCAACTCGAATATAAGAGCAATACAAGATGAGTACAACACAATAAATACTATATAAGTATACCAGCTATCAATCACGGGCTCGAAGAGAAAACATCCACGAAGCATCTATAACCATCCAAATCGTTCATATTAGGATGTGATGCCGACGAGCACAAGCTGTGTAGTGCCTCAAATCCCGATCCGACCGGGACGAGCACTATGTAATTGGGCTTGTGGCTAGTCCGTCTGAGTCATAACTTAGATCTCGGCATCTTCTTGCCACGGACGAAATGCGATGATCCTTTCCAACTCATGGAAAGGCCTCTATTGAAACGAGTCCAATAGTTTTCGTGTTTTGGTTGCTTGGTTTTCTTGATTGTCATTTTGAGGTTTTGGATTTGTTGTTGCTTTTGATTTGCTTGGTTTTTGCTGCTGGTTTTATCGTTTGGAACTTGAGGTTTTGGGGAGTTCGGCAAGAAAGGATAGGCAAGATTTCTAACTCGGTGCTTGTGCTGTTTCAGGTCCGCGTAACTGACGTTTGATCGTCGCTAGCGGATTCCTAGTTTCAGCCTCTTTCCCTTAACCAGTGAGTGGTTTGGTCCCTTCTTTCCTACTTCTTCATGCCAACATCTCTAAGTTTCAATCGTTCACTCGATGATACCCGGTTGGACGCCTAGGAAATCCTTAGCCACAGGCATGCCAGCCACTAAGAAAGGAACATGGAATTTGTAGACTAGTTTTATCATATACTTGCACACCTTATAATTTGAGCTTGTTTATAAGGAAGAGTTGGTTGTTGGTGGCGGCCTGGTGCCTCGGATAGAGTTTGGACTTATGGGATAACTGAATCGGAACACCGCTTGAGAAAATATGAACTGTTGCATGAGATATATATATATGTTGCTGCTTACTTCTTCTGTTTAATTCGATGCATTGTATGTAATATGAATTATTTCATGCATTTGCATGGTCTGGGACAACTTGTGCACAGGGTTTGGCATTTCCTCGAAACGGCTTTCCGGGGCACTGGAACCGTATCGATCTGGAGGAAAATATTTGATTCGTGCTCATCACGATGCATAGCGGGACCTCCAGCAGGGCTTGCTACCCGGGCTGATAGGGCGCGCCGCTAAGCTTGAAATATGTCCCTAAGGTGTCGATCATACCAATGACCACATAGAATAGAACGCATGCTAACTTATTATCTTGTGCAGATGGTAAGTATACTTGTGTTTCGTTTCAGGGAAGGCGTGCATCGATTGAGTAAGCAATCGGTGTACTGGTTGGATTCAATACTATATTCATTCCTATCAAAACATGCAACTGATATGAATTGATTTTATTTGCTTCCTTATAGAAGCTATCTTAATGCATGCTCGCCCCTAACAAGCTAGTGTCGATTTAGTCGAGTGGGTTCATCCCGCTCACCAGTACAAGTTGAGTACTGACCCACGTTGTGGGCAACTATTTCAGGCACTCAGACGGTGCAACGCTAGAGCATAGCGAGGAGGAGTTAGGAGCACCTCTATTTTGAAGTATAGCTGGAGTCAGTTCATTTTGGAGGCATGGACTTCAATCTATACAAGGGCGTAATGTGCAAACGACGTGGACTATCTGACGGAGCGCGCCCTGCATTTTGAGTTATCTTTTGTAATGCAATTCAATAGCCGAGAAGGCGCATCAATGTAAACTCTATGTAAATTACTCTGAATATTCAATGAAAAAGCATGTTTCTTCCGCATTTGTGTTCAAATCTCTGTGAATGTGTTTTATAATCTGTGTTTCAAAATGGGTTCCTAAAACTGCAAGTTCTTGCCTTGTGCGAGCGCAACCCCAGGCTCGCACGGCATCATGCCCCTAGCGAGGACGAATCGGTTCCGTAAAGGATCCGGCGAGGACGAAAGACCCTTTCGGGATCGGGGCGTGACAAGCTGCGCCCGCCCAAGGCCATGATCCAAACAGGCGAAGAAATAGCTAAGCCACAGAGTCGCACATATAGTCTCCAATGCAGCAGAAATTTGAACAATACGAGTAAAGGGCCGTTCGATAACTAGTTCTCAAGGTCGATATAGCGGAAGCATAGGATAAACACAAGTATGATATATAAACGAGCTCTTTATTGATAAATGAATAATGTTACAAGCGACGTTAGGCCGAGATTACAAGTCGCTCAAGCTCCCTCCCTCTTTCTTTCTCTCTCTCTCTCTCAAACAATAAAGGCGTGCCAAGCGGCTTACAACTTGCGATGATACATAGGCGATGTTCCAATACATTATGTCTTCTATATGTGCTTCAACTCCGAACGCAACACTCAAAGGTTCCATAGCGAACTCCATGCCTTAGCGCACACGAGGGGATACTCCACACCGAACGAGGTTCTCCCATACGTGCAAGCAATCTGGTTTTTATCCGTACATAACTGCACTGGAGGGGAGGCTTCAAGTCCACTCGACAAATCCAAACGCGTTATATTAGTTTCGTGCACCATCTATTAAGTTATCTTTCTAGTCTTGCTTTAGGATCAGTTGTGGCATACGATACAAAGCCTAACTCGTGTGGTAGTGCGCCGTACAATATAAGAGGAACTCGACAATTCTTAACCACTTACCATTCATCCTTCCCTGCCTAACGACACGACCAAGTTAACCAAACACGAATATATATAAGGAAAACCATGAATCACATAAGCAAACACAAGTGTTACTAACGTGTTTCTAACTCAGCTGAACGACATACACAAATTGTGATACTCATATTACTTTGTGACTCAGGTTGTTCACATGCATTATACTCAGGCCGTTCAGATTTCTCAGATGTCTTATACTCAAATTATTCAAGTATGTTCAGAGGTTCAGATTGCTTGGTTCAATTAACGATTTGCACGCAGAGTACGTCGTGCATCCGTTACTTGCCTCAAGTCCATACGGGCCCTTACGCGGGTTGCCACCACGTATGCAATACACTTAACGATACATATTTGGTCTTATGATTTAACGAGCCGCCATGGACAAAATATAGTCTCGGCATGGGAATATGATGCAACGCAGGTAGCGAGCCCTGCTACCTGCCTTCTCGTCTGAAGCAAACGACTATCAGCATGTTCTTGACCGATTCGGATCGGCCCCGATGCCCCGGTGTACCGTCCGCAGGAACCCTAAGCCTATGCACAGGTTATCCATGACCAATGATGATCTATACACTAAGTTTACACGCGAGGCATTTCAAGAAACATAGTTGGAACACATTGATTCAATATAGGTCCATAGCAACATCTATCTGTTCAAACGATTCAGTTTAAGTTCATAGCATAGTATGCACATTCTAATCATCGCATTATCCCGTGTATTCTTTTCAGTGCGCAGTTAAGGTGATATTTTTACTACTTATTGCAGCTTCTGTTTCGGAAGTACGTTGATTCCGGTGTGCACGCACATCCAAATCAACTTTCTCAAAATCCCATACGTCCGTATTGACGGCGTGCACCTTTCAGTGAAGTCCGCACACGACCAGTTCGCCTCGTTTAGCGGGACGCACCCAGTTCTGGGAAATTCAGAATTTTATAAAGACCAAGTTTTTGGTCATTTTTACCCTCGAATTAAATACAAATTACAGCATGATAAATTAAACTAAAAATAGGTTTAAAAACTTGGTCATATGGTCTAAATAATTGTTATGGTAGTGTCATGCCCCAGTCCCGAAATACGTAGGACTAGGAATACGTAAGCATGCCAACCGTATGGATATGGCAACTCCAATATATAGAAACCAAAATCCACACGTACGCTGTAATATGAATATCAATCCATAAGTGGTATAAACATATGCCACAAGTCACAGGGTATAATCTAAATTTCATTCACGAAAATCAAATATAAATAAATAACCAGTATCTATGAAACTAGATATCAATATAAGTATCTAAGGATGATAGTTGGATGGAAACAAATCCACTACCAACTCGAATGGAAAAGTACAACACAATAAACACAATATAGGAATACCAGCTAACAATCATGGGGCTCGGAGAGAAGACATCATTGAAACATATGTAACCATCCAAATCTGTGCTCCTGTAAATACTCAAGAACAGATACACCTGGAAGGGAACCAGGTCCTCAGAGGGACGTAACAAGATACAGAACAACAAGCCAATTTGAATACAGTAAACTTGCATAATAGGTAGAAAATATGTAAGTACGCTATACAAGACAATCTATATGAATGCAAATGAGGACAACTTTTTGACGTATGAGCAAGGATAGGCTACTCGATCTACCTCACAACTCACACACTCGTCAATGGACATCAGAAATCGACATACCGCGGGGGTAGCGACCAGCGAGACTCCAGAAATCGACATACCTCGGGGGTAGCAACCAGCGTGACACACGCCCGTAGTGCGAGCTATATACTACGGTTTACCAGAGTGGTTAAAAGCCCATACGCCTAATGATTATCCTCTATGATACTAAGTGTCAAGTGTGTGTCAACATATCTAATATAAATTAATGACTGAAAGAAACTGCACATGCAATGAATAAACAAAATGCAATAAATATACAGAAATATACTAAGCATGCAAAATACTGTAAACAATTTGGCAAGGTATCTTGCCTGGTCTGAAAAAGAATGAAGTCCCAACTCAAGGCGTCGTCCGATCTACTCGTCACATAAATTAAACAAGTTAGGTTACAAAAGTAGGTGAATAGGTTCCTCAATTTTAATATTTTAATTCTGAATAAAATAACTTAAAATAGTATTTTAATCTTATTATAATCTAATTTTATTGTTAAACCCTAATTTTGGTTCAAAAAAAATCAACTTCACGGATTTGTGATCCGTGACACGCAAATCGAACATATACGTAAATAGGAAACCACCGAAAACTATCATATATTCGCCCTTGTGGCCATAACTCTTTACCGACTTGTGATTTTATAAAACTGTTGATGCTGGCGTTCGTGTAGCGCTAAAATCTATAGGATTTTACACACAAATCCAGGATTTGAGTCGGTTGACTTTTTGGTCAACTGTTGCACGAATTTTATAGTAGAGTAAACTTACATATTAAATTCTGTATGAAAGTTTATCATGTCAGATTTTCGAAACTTCAAACGGCTCGTAATTCCGAGTTCGGGATCTCCCGAAATCTCAAAAATACGAAAACATGTCTGATTTCGGACAACTGACACTTTTAGAATTTTCTGGAAAAATAGGTTCATAAATTATTAAAATAAATTATATAATCAGAAAACTAACCTTGATATAGTTCTAACAAAAAAAAAACTGGAGCGTATTTGGAGTCCGGAGCTAGGAGATATCGTCTTTTTAATTCGTCATAACTAGTAGAAAATGAGGCTGAATTTATGACGAATTTTGACTATTTTTGGACGAAAAAGAGGTGAATTTGGGAAGAAAAATATGAAGGATGAGGTATTTATAATGGTGGAGACTACTTAATTAAATACGACTAGGATTGGTTAATTTGGATAGGATTATGATGAATTTAAATAAGGATAGGATATGCATGAAGTTGCTTTCCTAGTAGGTTCAGGATTTGAATTAATTTAAAATAGAGTTTGAATTTATCTCAATAATTTATAATCTTAAATATAATTAAAAATAATACAAATAATTTATAAAATCTTATTAATATCTATTAACACTAAATTGGCATCTATCTAATATTAAGACTATATATATCCAAATAAATCCTAAATAATTTTAAAAATCTAAATAAATTTTTTAAAATTCTAAATAAATTACAGAAAAATATAATTAAATATTTTAACCTAAAATAAATATTTGGTAGAAATAATATGCAAGTATGGACTCATAGTAAATCATGAAAGTCCTAGAAATTTAGGTTCTCTATGTTTTAATTAACTAAAAATTCTAGAAAAATCTCCAAAAATCTAAAATAGCCTACAAATAATTCTAAATAAATATTTACGTAAGTAAATATACTTAAAAATTATTTTCTAATTGACTAAAAGAATACTCTAAAGTAATTCAATATTTAAAATAATCTATAATATATATAATAATATAAAATACACACAAAATATCTATTTTGGGTGAGGGGGTTTACAATCTACCCAACTTAAAAGAATTTCGTCCTCAAAATTAACACTAACCAATATTGGTAATAAATCACTATAGCTATTACACTTCATTGTTATCTAGCAGTGCTTCCTAAAAGTTATGGTCTGCCGTTCTAACACTTTCTCATTTATTGTCCATATACTATTCTATTTCTAACTCATCTACACTATCCAACTTAAAAGAATTCTACTAGTAGTCAAAGTCTCTTGAGGCTATTGTCTAGGTTGTAAGACGAATTTATTTATTGGGTCAAGAATCTTGGGATACTTGTCTTGTATCTCACAACCATAATTTTTCTTTGTAACCGTCAAGTATCGTAGTCTAATACTGCCATGCCACCTGACCAATATGTCTGCAAATACTTCGACTACTCTTACCACAACGGTCTAGCTACAGTTGTCGCTACTTGCTAGCGATTTGTCATAGTTGTCAGTTCGTAACAAGTGCCTTCAACTCTTTCCTAGGCATAGGCTAAGTTTTAGGGCAACACTTTAGGTCTTGACTAATATTTATAAAACTATTGGGAGTATGAACTAATTCAATAATCTAACAGATTTCTATTAGGCTAAATGATGCTACTTAAGGGTTGAATTAATAAAAGAATACAAATATTGCTATGGTGCATATACATAAGGGTTATCGTTATGAACTCATCCTTTAGTTATTAATCATTACTAACACATTTATGTTTTAACTAACAAAACTAAGGGTGGGGTCGAAGTAAACCAATAATTCATAATGGCACGAAAGGATACGACTATGATAGGAAGAGTTAAGCACGAGATAAGGAATGGATATAGAAGAGGAGACGAGTCACCCAAGGGCGAGAGGGTGATAGGAAGAGAATACCACTACTGCTACGCGTGTCATCCATTAGCTTCGTGGATATGCCATCTAGTTAGGATATCAACATATCCTCATAACTGCTAAACTACCTTATATATAATTCTACGGCTGTTATGCACCTAAGATCTCGTGTCACAATGGGGATCATTAGTATGAACTGACACATATAGCTAAGGTCGTACCTGTATCTGCGACTTCCTATGCCCGCGCTTCTTATTTGTCATCATGAGTGCTTGGCTTATGGGGTATATCTGATACTATCCGTGTATCGACTTTTACTAAGCACGAACGTTCGTCTTTCCGAAATAGGGGAAGACAGAAATCAACAATAAAGAATTTCAAGAAGGAGATGATAGAATACAAGTACGAGATTCAAAGGGATTAAAGAATTTTGAAAGGGAGTTCAAGGCAGTTGTGGATTGAATTCTTATTTTGGTAAATTCCTATATGCATGTTCATATCAGAACAGTTACGTACTTGACATGATATGCTCTGACCAGTCTAGAGGGCAAGTATATTCGTCTAACAAGTTGAGTCAACTATATCTCAATCCACAAAAAGTAGTGATACAAAGAGCGAACCAAGTGCACTAGGTTGATCAGACCATAATATATCGATCCTGATTTAGATAATGTATTAGTGTGGGCCCCAAATAATACATGTGTCATGAACAAGCTCAATAAAAGGATAAGCTTACAAAACTAGGCTATAATAGCAGCATAAGTCGATGTAGTAAAAATATAAGTACGCTTGATTATGATGGAGGAAGGTACAAAACAATCTAAGTTCACCAAGAAGATTGGTGTTATGCCTCTACTGTTGCCATACTAATCTCTTATCTAAGTCTAAAGTCAACCAAAAGGGTGTATGGGCCTCTAAGTTCTACAGTCCAGAATAACACTAAAGTTCTATAGTCTGGATAAACACTATATTTTTATGCAAGTCTATAGTTGGTGTCATTAAATTATACTTCATTAATGAGTCAACAGTACTATGTGTTACTAGGTTATGAGGCATACTATCCAACTTAAAATAATTTAACTAATAGTGTTATTGAATACTAGAGGGTATATACCTAGTATAAGTCATCTTCCTAACCTCTATCAAGCACGAGAGAAGATCGACGTTGAGAAGGGATCAAGAAAGATGCAATACAAGCAATCAAATGAGAATGTGAAATGAAATCAAGGGAGGTGATAAATAAGTGGATGAGATCCTATATTCTAATCCTATGCGCAGGCTTGCTCGGTACAGTGACGTAACCGAGACAATATGCTCTTGACCTGCATGGGCCACCACAAAAATATATCACGCCCCAGTCCCGAAATACGTAGGACTAGGAATACGTAAGTATGCCAACCGTATGTATATGGCAACTCCAATATATATAAACTAAAATTCACACGTACGCTGTAATATGAATATCAATCCACAAGTGGTATAAACATATGTCACAAGTCACAGGGTATAATCTAAATCTCATCCACAAAAATCAAATATAAATAAATAACCAGTATCTATGAAACTAGATATCAATATAAGTATCTAAGGATGATAGTTGGATGAAAACAAATCCACTACCAACTCGAATGGAAAAGTACAACATAATAAACACAATATAGGAATACCAGCTAACAATCATGGGGCTTGGAGAGAAGACATCCTCGAAACATATGTAACCATCCGAATCTGCGCTCCTGCAAATACTCAAGAACAGATACACCTGGAAGGGGACCAGGTCCTCAGAGGGACGTAACAAGATACAGAACAACAAGCCAATTTAAATACAGTAAACATGCATAATAGGTAGAAAATATGTAAGTACGTTGTACAAGATAATCTATAAGAATACAAATGAGGATAACTTTTTGACGTATGAGCAAGGGTAGGCTACTCGATCTACCTCACAACTCACACACTCGTCAGTAGACATCAGAAATCGACATACCGCGGGGGTAGCGACCAGCGCGACACACGTCCGTAGTGCAAGCTATATACTACGGTTTACCAGAGTGGTTAAAAGCCCATATGCCTAATGATTGTCCTCTATGATACTAAGTGTCAAGTGTGTGTCAACATGTCTAATATATAGTAATGACTGAAAGAAACTGCACATGCAATGAATAAACAGAATACAATAAATATACAGAAATATACTAAGCATGCAAAATACTGTAAACAATTTGGCAAGGTATCTTGCCTGGTCTGAAAAAGAATGAAGTCCCAACTCAAGGCGTCGTCCGATCTACCCGTCACATAAATTAAACAAGTTAGGTTACAAAAGTAGGTGAATAGGTTCCTCAATTTTAATCTATTTTAATTCTGAATAAAATAACTTAAAATAGTATTTTAATCTTATTATAATATAATTTTATTGTTAAACCCTAATTTTGGTCCAAAGAAAATCAACTTCACGATTTGTGATCCGTGACACGCAAATCGAGGCAATCCGTTGACCAAAAAGTCAACCGACTCAAATCCTGGATTTGTGTGTAAAATCCTATAGATTTTAGCGCTACACGAACGCCAGCATCGACGGTTTTATAAAATCATAAGTCGGTAAAGAGTTAT
This sequence comes from Iris macrosiphon, assembly GCA_036927795.1. Taxonomy (NCBI): domain Eukaryota; kingdom Viridiplantae; phylum Streptophyta; class Magnoliopsida; order Asparagales; family Iridaceae; genus Iris; species Iris macrosiphon. The sequence goes on from JAYESA010000001.1 coordinate 95,203,958, forward strand.
GGCTACAAGGGCGAATATATAATAGTTTTCGGTGGTTTCCTATTTACGTATATGTTGCACGAATTTTACAGTAGATTAAACTTACATATTAAATTCTGTAAAAATAATTTTATAAAAGTTTATCATGTCAGATTTTCGAAACTTCAAACGGCTCATAATTCCGAGTTCGGGATCTCCCGAAATATCAAAAATACGAAAATATGTCTGATTTTGGACAACTGACACTTTTAGAAATTTCTGAAAAAATAGGTTCATAAATTATTAAAATAAATTATATAATCTGAAAACTAACCTTGATATAGTTCTAACAAAAAAAAACTGGAGCGTGTTAGGAGTCTGGAGCTAGGAGATATCGTCTTTTTAATTCGTCATAACTAGTAGAAAATGATGTTGAATTTATGACGAATTTTGACTATTTTTGGACGAAAAAGAGGTGAATTTGGGGAAGAAAAATATGAAGGATGAGGTATTTATAATGGTGGAGACTACTTAATTAAATACGACTATGATTGGTTAATTTGGATATGATTATGATGAATTTAAATAAGGATAGGATATGCATGAAGTTGCTTTCCTAGTAGGTTCATGATTTGAATTAATTTAAAATAGAGTTTGAATTTATCTCAATAATTTATAATATTAAATATAATTAAAGATAATACAAATAATTTATAAAATCTTATTAATATCTATTAACACTAAATTAGCATCTATCTAATATTAAGACTATATATATCCAAATAAATCCTAAATAATTTTAAAAATCTAAATAAATTTCTTAGAATTCTAAATAAATTACAGAAAAATATAATTAAATATTTTAACCTAAAATAAATATTTGGTAGAAATAATATGTAAGTATGGACTCATAATAAATCATGAAAGTCCTAGAAATTTAGGTTCTCTATGTTTTAATTACCTAAAAATTCTAGAAAAATCTCCAAAAATCTAAAATAGCCTACAAATAATTCTAAATAAATATTTACATAAGTAAATATACTAAAAAAATTATTTTCTAATTGACTAAGAGAATACCCTAAAGTAATTCAATGTTTAAAATAATCAATAATAAATATAATAATATAAAATACACACAAAATAGCTATTTTGGGTGAGGGAGTTTACAGGTAGATTTTAGAAATAATTACCATGTTGTGTGCAAAATGGTGGCGAACTGGGGAGTTCGTGACGATTTCTGATTTTTTAGAAAAGGGGATATTTTTTCTGATTTTGCGTCGCGGTTTGCGATCGCCACAGGACGCGATACCACGAATGAGTTGCACGAAATTCGAGAGGCTCACGCAGGGTTCGTGCACGATATGACAGAACGGAAAACTAGAGGACGAGGAGAGAGAAAACCTCACCTGAACGATGGCTCGGAATCGACTAAAATTACGTGTACGCGGGGAGCCGCGATGGTGCTCGGTCGACGGGCTTGCTGGCGGCGGTGGCTTGGTCGTTCTGCGGCGGCGAGGGCACGGCGAAGATCTGGGTCGTAGCCGGAGAGGTGGCGTCGTCGTCGTGCGGATGGGAGAAGCTGCGGAGGAAGGGTGGCCATGGTGGTGAGGATCGGGTGAGGCCGGGGTTTTTATAGGCGCGGTCGGGGAGCCGGGCGACCGACCGGTGGAAAGTCGAGCGGCCGGTGGAGAGGGGATTCGTCTACGGTTACTGTAGCACTGTTAATGGTAACGGGTCAGGTTAGGAAGCGGGTTGGGTCTGGTTCAGATCCGACCCGATCCAATAGGATTGGTTTGGTTTGGGTTGGGTTGGTCCGGTTCAGGGTTGGACCGGTTGGTTCAACCCGGTTTATTTTGGTTTGTATCTGGTTTAAATAAAAACATTATTTTTGGGTCTTTAAAAATAGTTTTGGGGTCCAATAAATTCCAAAAAAATTGCTGTAGGTCCAATTAATTATTTTATACCCAAAAATATTATTTTTATATTATATTAATATTTAACAAAATCATAAAAAATAATTAATACCAGAATACACTTATTTTAATTAGTTAAAAAATCACAGAAAATCCCGAAAATTTGTTTTTTTTAAATTTTGAAAAAATCCTGGGGGTTTACACTAAATTAATAGAGTTTCCTATGGGCGATTATAATTTAGTCCTATGAAAAGATTGGTTGAGTGCACGACACGCAACGATAGATTGCCATGCTGGCAATGTTATCTTTCTTGTCCCTGGCGAGGACTTCTTATTTTTGAGCGACGACATGGAGTCTCCGTCAGTTATCCTGAGGATGGCAGTAGAAGAGGAGGTACAGTTTTCCAAAGTTGTTAGCGAGTTCCCGGATGTGTTTTCCGACGAGCTTCCAAGCATGCCGCCATTTCAAGACGAGGAGTTATACATCGACCTGATTCTAGGGGCGGAGCCAGTTTCAGAGAGAGTCTATAGGATGTCACTATCAGAGTTGGAGATTCTGTACCAGATGATAGAGGAGTTATGGACCAAGGAATTCATTCGTGCTAGTGGATCACCTTGGGGAGCCCCATTACTTCTTGCTAAAAAGAAAATAGTTCATCGCATTTATGTGTCGATTATCGTACATTAACTGTAGTGACTATTAAGAACAAGTATCCCTTGCCCATGATAGATGACTTGTTTGATCAGCTCAGCGAGGCATCTATATTTTCTAAGATCAATTTTTGGTCTGGGTATCATCAGATCAGAGTCAGAGAGCATGATATGCCCAAGACAACATTCAGATCTAGATATGGCCATTGTGAGTTTTTTGTTATGCCATTTGGAGCGACGAATGCGCCAGTGATATTCATGGATCTCATGAATCGCATCTTCATGCCTCATCTAAACTAGTTTATGATAGTGTTTATTGATGATATCCTGGTCTACAGTCGGACTGAGGTAGAGCATGAGCGACGTCTTTGTATAGTACTTTAGACTCTTCGAGAGCATCAGCTGTATACGAGGTTCAGCAAGTACGATTTTTGGCTAGATCGCATCTCATTCTTGGGTCATATTATTTTCGGTGGAGGCAAAAAGGTGGATCCCAAGAAGGTAGAGGCCATTGAGAGTTGGCTAGTACCTAGTACAGTTTTGGAGACGCATAATTTTCTGGGATTAGCAGGCTACTACAGGCAGTTTGTGGCAGACTTTGTTAGAATTTTTGTACCCTTGACACAGATGACGTGTAAGGACGTATTCTTCGAGTGGTCAGATGCTTGTCAAGTTTTTTTTCGAGAAGCTCAACCAGAGTTTTATTTTGGCTCCTATTTTGACACTTCCCGTCGGACTAGGTGGGTTCACAGTTTATTATGATGCATCAAGCATTGGCTAGGGTGCGTCCTTATGCATCATGGTAGAGTTATTGCTTATGCGTCTCGGCAGCTTAGAGACCATGAGAAGAACTACCCGACCCATGATTTGGAGTTATCCGCAGTTGTATTTGCACTAAAGCTTTGGAGGCATTATTTGTATGACAAGCAGGTGGAGATTATCACAGATCACAAGAGCTTAAGGTATGTGTTCATGCAGATGGACCTTAACATGCTGTAGAGGAGATGACTGGAGTTACTGACATATTACGATATTGATCTTCAGTACCATCCAGGGAAGGCCAACGTCGTTGCAGATGCTTTGAGCAGGAGAGTATGAGCTTACTTCTTGACGGAGCAGCGTCACATCCTAAACGATCTTCAGGAGATGGGAATCAAGGTAGTGCTACCTAGTGATACAGGTTTGATGACAGGATTGCAGATTCAGTCCACCATAGTCGAGAGGATTAGGGCAGCTCAGTCAGGTGATGCCAGGCTTCAGTGACTCAGGGCAGAGTGTGAGGCAGGACGCCGAGCAGAGTTGAGCATTTACAAAGATGGGACTCTCAGGTTCAAGAGTTGACTTTGTGTGCATATCCGACACGAGATTATGTTAGAGGTCCACAATTCCCAATATTTAGTTCATCCAGGAGGGACAAAGATGTACCGTAATATTCGTTAGCACTTTTAGTGGAATGGGATGAAGAGAGAGCTAGCATGGTTCATCTTTCGGTGTTTAGTCTGTCAGCATGTTAAGACTGAGCATCAGAGACCAGCTGGACTTCTTCAGCCTTTACCGATTTTCGAGTGGAGATGAGAGCATATTACTATAAACTTTGTGACTGGTCTTCCTAGATCTCTGACTGGTAGAGATTTTGTTTGGGTGATAGTAGATCAACTCATGAAGGTTGCTCAATTCCTACCATTCAGAGTTGGTCAGTCCACTAAGCACCTAGCAGAGATGTATATAAGGTAGATTGTCAGACTACATGGAGTGCCAGTTAGCATAGTCTCAGATAGGGATTCCAAATTTACTTCTCATTTCTGCCAGAGCCTTCAGCAGAGTTTAGTCACTTGTATGAGGTCAATTTCAGCATACCATCCGTAGCCAGATGGTTAGACAGAGTGTACGATTCAGACCTTGGAGGGTATGCTTCGATTATGTATGCTAGACTTTGGTGGTTCTTGGGATGATCACTTGCACTTAGTAGAATTCTCCTACAATAACGTCTTCTAGGTGAGCATACATATGGAACCCTTCAAGACATTGTATGGCAGGAGATACAGATCACCCTTAGCTTAGGATGATATTGGCCAGAGGCAGATGCTTGGACCCAAGATGATTGCTTAGTCCGTAGGAGTCATCAGGTAGATCAGAAAGCATCTCAGAGTAGCTCAGGATCGTCAGCGTCATTGGGTAGATTCACATTGATGACATCTTGAGTTCTCTGTCGGCGACTACGTATTTCTTAAGATTTTGCCTACCCGTAGAGTTATCAGATTTTGAGTACGAGAGAAGCTTCCTAGATTTATCAGTCCATTCGTTATTCTCACGTGCCTAGGAGATATCTCGTATATACTAGCTCTTCCGTCGTCGCTTCGTGAGGTACATGCTGTCTTTCACGTATCTCAGTTGCGTCGATATATTCCAGATCAGAGCCATGTCCTCGATCATTCTGAGTTGGTCGTTGGTACCGACCTATCATATAACGAGAGTCCCGTATCTATTTTGGAATAGAGGAAGAATATTCTCAAGAACCAGACTATCCGACTAGTTTGCGTTTTTTGGGATCATCACTCACCGGGTGAGTCGACGTGGGAGCGCGATGATGATATTTGTGTTCATTATCCGCATTTGTTCGACTAAGAAGGTATACTTATTTCGTGTCCTCCATATCTTATCCTGGCTGGTGTATTATTATTATTTGCTATAGCTTGTAGTTGCTTTTATATTTTCTTGTTCCATTTACTTGCCTGGATTTTATTATTGATTTGGAGCCTTATAAAAATTCAAAGGACAAAATTTTTCTAAGAAGGGGAGAGTTGTGAGACTTGTCTCACAGTATATGTATATATATATATATATATATATATATATATATATATATATATATATATATATATATATATATATATATATATATATATATAAATTAATTTTCTCTCTTCTCTAACTTTTCTTTCTTCACTTCATTTTTTCTCCTTTTCTCGTGAGAGCTAGGAGCTTGGTCTTGAGGCCTAAGAGTGTGCTTTCTGAACCCCTCTTGGTGGTGGAGTTAAAGGTTGAGGTCGGGAGCTTCGCTTGAGGCAAGTACATCTTGCCAAAATTTTGAACGACTTTACTATGCTACAGTTTTCAATTTTTTTGGTAGTTTGTGCTTAGAATTTCATGATACTGGTTTTGTTAAATATGTTTCTCTGGTGATTTCCTACCATGGGCTACTTTCAGGAACTGTTTTGAGCTTGGTTTAGACTTTTCTGATAAAAACCCTAATATTTACTTATTAGGTAACTCGGTGTCAGAAACGATAACCGGTGTGATTGCCAAGAGACTTAGTATTTATGCTATATGAGTCTTACCATTAGACTTGACATCTTACCAGACCAGTTTTTGTTAAGTTTCAGAACGTGATTTAAGTTTCAAAATACCCGTCGTGATTGTACTTTCTCTAGAATTTCCTATGAAAACTGGCGTACCGAAGGTATACTAGTGTATACCGATGGTATACAATTTGGGCCCGACTTGGAATCCTAGAAACTGCTGTGATGCAAACCGATATACCGACGAAAAACTGGTGATACCGATGGTATACCGATTTATTGAAATCAAAACTTGCTGTATTTTTGCTATCTCTGGACCGGCATACCGACGGTATACTGATGTATACCGACGGTATACTGATATATACCGACGGTATACCGGTGATGTACTCTTTTTACGTACTTTATTTTTTTATCGTGTTTTCTTTAGTTTTCTTGCGTGGCACCTATGTTCATATACTTTTAGTAGGTTTACTTTTGACTAGTAGCGCCTAGACTTGACCTTGGTGTACCATGATTTTCGTGACCAGTCTCTTGTATAGCTAGGAGATGATTTACACCCTAAATGCCTTTGACCGTGATTTTTATGACCAATCCCTTGTATAGCTCGGGGATGATTTACACCCTAGATGCATGTGACCAGGTGACCTCGTATGTTAGGGAATTGAATTACACCCTATATAGTCGTGATAATGACTTGTAGCAATTCACTCGTGGTCATTGTATATGACATGCGCGATAGTGACTCATAGTAGTGCACTCGTGTTCATTGTCCCTTACATGCATGACATGGACTCGTAGTAGTGCACTCTTGATACTTTATAAGTATATTATCTATTATGGCTTGTTATAGCGCATGCTAGTCGTGTCTGTAACCGTGTATTGTATTCTTTTCTTACTCTATGCGTGTATTGTTAAAACATCGTCTGGTCTTGCATATCCCTGTGGGGAACATCATGTCTAGGATGGATTCTGCGAAATGCCACACCCAGAATCCTGAAATAAAATGTTAAGGATTATAACTAGCATGAATAACTAAATGATTGGAAGGGGAGAATCTCTTGGTTGCATGTAGTCCAATTTTCTAGCCACCTTGCTTTGTGTAGACTTGTAACTCTCCGTCGTGAGGAGCACATTTCCAGATCACCGCCATATGAGACATTATGTCTATGTGTCACGTCCCAGTCCCAAAATACACGGGACCAGGCCACGTGGCAATAGCCAGCTGTCACGTCTCCGAGGATATCCCAATTTAATGGATCCTAACGAAGAGTGCTACGCTGTCCTAATACTAACATGTCCCATATAAGTCAACAACAGATAATCTAATCTCATCCACAGATAAACAGCAAGAATGTACTAATAATAACTGCTGGAAGATAAATGTCAGTCTCAAAATATCATAGTACAACCAAGAATGTCAGGTGGGGACAAACCCACTGCTATGACGAAATAAAATACTGAAATGATAGATAAAAGATAATGACTAGGGCATCGACTGACTAGATAATGATGCACCCAATCCTAAGCAGAAAGCCTATCAACTGATCACGGAAACTCTGACGGTAGTACCTCTAACTCCTCAGCTGTAGCGAACCTCGTCTCCTGTCCTGGGCCATACACTGCGGGGTAATATGCCTCGTCCAAATCTGAAAAGGTACCAGGTCCTCAGAGGGATGTAACAAGATACATAGAAGCATGCCATATATGAATACTGAATAAAATAAATACAATAAGGGTGTGCTAACCATCTAAGTGAATGCAATGTGAGGACAACATTATTACGTATGAGTAGGTGTAGGTATAACGTCCATACCGCTCCGAAGAACGTGGAAGCTGCATAGTATATATATAACGTCCATAGCGCTCCGAAGAACGTGGAATCTGCATAAAATATAACGTCCATAGCGCTCCGAAGAACGTGGAATCTGCATAAAGGGAGTCATTGGATCCGTGGTTCCTCTAGATACTACGGATTCCAATGGGTGTATCCCATACGCCTACTAGTTGTCCTCTCCGCCCAATATAGATACACAAATCGAATACTCGACGTGCATACCACGTATCTATATGCCAGTCTCTATGAATAAAAATAATCCTGAGTTACGTACTAACCGTGATGTAAGTCACACGCACCGATAGCTAGTCGAGTACGCGAACCCGCATCCCAATATGAATATGTCTCAGTGAACGTGTAAGAGTGTCAGGTCTCAAAAGATAACAGGGTATCCTCCAACGGGGTGAGTCTGCTAAGGACTAGGTCAAGTATACTAATCATCGACGTATCCGTCGACTACACCCGAGTCAATCTCGGACGCGCACAGTCATATGAAATAAAGCAACAAGAATCATACAACATATGCATAATTTAATTTAGACAATAAATATGGCAAGGTATCTTGCCTGAGTCCTCAAACTGTGAATGCCAATAGCCTGCTCCTGCGGTATCTCCTGGCTGATCCAATGATCCTAAACACACCAATATAATATAGCAATCCATCATCAGACACTAAGTATATATACACTACTTTGCTCTACGGTACTGACGCAAGGATCACGTCGGTCGAATACAGAGTCGCAGGTGCATGTAGCTAAGATACACACGTGCCTTGTCTTCAGTCACCGTGTATCCCGTGACAGTAAAAACACTAAGGTCATAAGGCAAAAACTAATTATGTTTAGTATAATTAATGGTCCTTATCATCCATATTAAGTATACTTGTCGATGTCCAGGTTTTATTGATGAATTTTATGTCTCTAACAACAGGACTTATGATTAAGGAAATGGTTAGTCATTAAACCAATTCTAAATCTTGCTAATCAACATACCATCATATACATAGTTAGGGTTAACTGAGTTTGTGTCCAACACTACAAGTCTCGACACGACGATACAACGATCATATGTGGATACGATACAAGGAGGGAAGAATCAGGTGTTTACCTAGTTGACAGGACGAGGGTCTCCTTGCTGACGGTTGGCCTCCGGCGAGTGGTGGGCTCCGGCGTCGGCCGATGGCAAGACAGCAGCGACAACACTGCAGTAGTCGCAGCAGCGACAATGACGATCTGCAGCGACGGGGGCGACTGAAGGCGGTGCGGGGGTGACTGACCGGTCGCGGGGGAAGGTCGGGGTAGGTTTGGAAGTGGTGGTGGGCGGTGATTGTGGCGGTGGGGGCGCTCGGGCAGCGGCTAAGGGGGGTCGAGGTGATGGAGTTTTGGTTAGTGGCGGAGGAGATGTTGAAGGTGGTGGTGCTGTCGGCTGACAGTGGCGGTCCGTCGGTGTGCAGGGTGGTCCGGCGTCGAGAGCAGTGCCGGCGACAAGGTGGCTGGTCTTTGGTAAAGGGAGGGGTAGCTCGGGTGAAAGAGGGGTCGGCTAGGGTTGGGGGTAGAGGATGAATAGTAAATTTTAGGGTTTTTAGTAATAGATAGTATGTGTATTTATAAGGGGATTTGATGGGCTGGCCTCGGGACTTGGGCCGATCTGAACCTTGTTGGGGTGGGGCTGGTCCATGTGAAAGAGTGCATGTGGCTTGGTTATATTCTGTTTAGGCTGAAATTGGCTGCCAACAATTAATTAGATTAATAATTAAATACGCAAGGCAAAAATTAACGAACATTGCGTAGCTAAGGTTACACCATGGTCAGAGGGGTACATATAATTGTCTCACATAATTCTAATTAAATTCCAAATAAATCCTAGTCTCCGGATTTAATTCAATTAAACCCTAAATTGGTTGAGGGGGTTTACACTATGTAGACGATTATTAGCTCGCCATCGTGCGGGACATATTAGGCTCACTGTTGTGTTGTGCCATTTCCTAGGATGCAGGATTTTAGGCAGGGCAATCCACTATATATAGCTACTTCATAGAATACAGGCTTTGAGGATGCGCAGTCCACTATATTTATTAGCTTAGTTATGGCTGGGCTTAACTTGGATAATACGTAGGGCATGTGACCAATAAAGAGATCCTCAAGATTGCATTTACTAGTAATTAGATTTTATGATAACCCTAGTTAGCTAATGTTAGCAAGGCGTAGATATTGCTTGGTCGTACTTTATTGATTGTTACTATTGCTTTCCTAGTATCTTTTCTTTTCTCATATGGTTATGTTCCGGTAAGTAACGAGAGACTAGGTTCGACTCGGAAATTGAATCATAATCCTGGTCCTTGTTTGGTTTAAGGGTTATGGTTCCTATTTCGTGGAGTTCCCGAATCATCTTGTTGCTTGCCGACTTATCTTTTTCTTTTTATGGATATTATCACTTAGTGTTTTCTCTTTTCACTTGTTATTGTCATTATATGTTTATTATTTTTATCGTTCCGTTATCCCGTGCATGCTGAAGGACCGTAGGAAAACTCTAGGGGGGTGAATAAAGTACATCAAAATAATCTACATAATTAAAAATTAAGCAGAGTGAAGGCAATTAACTACTAACCGTAATAAGAAAGACAAATATATAAAGTAGTAAGGTTAAGAAAGAGCAAGCGCAAACACCAAAATTTTTATCCTGGTTTTCCTCTGAGAGGACTAGTCCAGGCCCGAGAACACTTGCTCAGAGTTGTATCCACTATAATCACTAATAGTGAATCACAAGCTTTGATCCGAAGGCTTGCCAATTCTTACAACCACGAGATTTGACCCGAAGTCTGGCAACTTCACAGCAAAAGGCTTGGAGTGTGCCTCTATTGCGGAGAGCCAGGTCACCAGTTGAGGGAGTGTCTAGTGGCTCCGGTTCGACCAGGCCAGGGAGCAGCACCGACACAGAGAGCATCCACGAGACCACCCGCGGGATAACAGAGGGGACCTCCTTTACAGACTCAGCAGCAGTATTTTGTCCAGCAGCAGCAACAGCAGAGAGGTGCACTACGAGGGCGAACTTTCGACATGTTAGTTGAGGAGGAGGAGCCGGTCGAAGATTTGATATCAGGTTCAGTTTTTCTTGATTCCATTCCAGCTTATGCTTTATTTGATTATGATGCTTTCCATTCTTTTTTATCTGTATCTTTTGCTCTTAAGCATCGATTAGAGTCTGAACCTTTGGCTAGGACTTGCAAGATCATGACTGGGGAGGCATTATCCTGGTCAGTGATGTTTGCAAGGATCAAATAGTTATACTAGGAGGTCGGGAGTTGAGCGCATGCTTACTTGTAATGACACTTTCGAGCTACGATATTGTACTCAGGATGGATTGGTTGAGTAGGCACCATGCTAGTATAGATTATCGTGGAGGCAGAGTTTTATTTTGACCGCCAGGAGAGCCAGAGTTTGAGATTGCCAGAGGATCAGTGGAGCAGAACATGGATGCCATATGTGGATTCATGGTGGAAGAGAATGAGTTGGCATATCCATTGATAGCGGAGTTCATGGATATTTTTCTGTAGGAGTTATCGGGTTTGCCGTCAGACCGAGATATTGAGTTCTCTATAGATTTGGTGCCAGGCGCAGAGCCGATATCTCAGCACGTCTATAGAGATAACAACATCGAACTTGTAGAATTGAAGAAGTAGGTGGATGAGTTGCAGGATAAATGCTTTATTTGATTAAATTTATCACCATGGGGTGCTCCGGTATTATTTGTACCGAAGAAGGATAGGTCGGTACGTATGTGTATCGACTACAGGGCTCTGAACCATCTCACTATGAAGAATAAATACCCGCTACCGAGGATTGATGATCTCTTTGATCAGTTGAGCGGAGTAAAAGATTTTCAAAGATAGACTTGAGGTCAGGTTACTACCAGGTGAAAGTGAAGAAGGAAGATATTTTGAAGACAACTTTTTGGACCTGGTATGGCCAGTTTAAGTTCATGGTGATGCCGTTTGGGTTGACCAATGCCCCGACGGTATTCATGAATTTGATGAACAAGGTGTTCCACCAGTATCTTGATAAGTTTGTGGTGGTATTTATTGATAATATTCTGATATATTCGAAGACCTGGAGGAGCATGAGAAGCATCTGAGGATAGTTCTGGGGACTCTTAGGAAGGAGAAGCTTTATGGCAAGCTTTTAAAGTATAAGTTCTTCCTTGACAAGGTTGAATTTCTTGGACATGTGATCACATGTGACAGAATCTCAGTGGACTCGAAGAAGATTTCAGCAGTGGAGCCGTGGGCTACCCCGAGTTCAGTGGCAGCGATCAGAAGTTTTCTGGGACTAGCAGATTATTACCGGAGGTTTGTACAAGACTTCTCTAGGATTGCAGAGCCGATGAGTAGGCTGACCAGGAAGGGTGTGGAGTTTGTCTGGATAGAGGAGAGTCAGGCCGCTTTTGAGGAGCTGAAAAAGAGGTTGACAATATGTCCAGTATTGACGTTGCCACCAGGAGAAGGTGGATTCACTATCTATAGTGATGCTTCAGGGAAGAATTTGGGTTGTGTCTTACAGCAAAATGGGAAGGTGATTGCCTATGCTTCTAGGCAATTACGTCCCCATGAGACCACGATTTGGAGTTGGCAGCGATTATTTTTGCTCTAAAGCTGTGGAAACACTATCTGTACGGAGAGTGTGTGGAGATCTTCACAGATCACAAGAGCTTGAAGTACTTGTTTACCCAGAAAGAGCTAAACATAAGACAACGGCGGTGGTTGGAGTTGATGAAGGACTTCGACATATCTTTATAGTACCATCCAGGAAAGGCTAATGTAGTCGTTGATGCCTTGAGCAGGTATCCAGCGGCTATATGCTTGACTGCAGACAAATATTTATTGGCTGATATTGATAGCTTGGGTATTAAGGTGCTGGTACCAGGTATCGAGATACATATATGAGGAATGCAGATACAGTTAGAGCTGAATGATAGGATTTGAGCTACGTAGTATGACGATGAGTCTCTTGAGGAGCATAAGAGCAAAGGTTCGGATAGAATTATCCGAGGACTTCACTATTGCTGATGATGGATCACTACGGCGCAGGATTAGGTTGTGTGTGCCAAATGGGACGTTATGCGAGAAAGTTCTTCAGGAGGCACATCAATCGCAGTACTCTATACATCCAGGTGCCAATAAGATGTATAGAGATCTGAGAGAGCTTGTATGGTGGTATGGCATGAAGCGGGAGGTAGCACACTTTATATCCAGATGTTTAGTGTGCGAGCGATAAAGGCAGAGAGGCAGAGGCCAGGTAGTTTACTTCAACCTTTACCCATTCCAGAATGAAAGTGGGAGCATGTTACTATGGATTTTGTTTCAGTACTTTCGCGTTCTTCAGGAGGAAAAGACACAATTTGAGTCATTATAGATAGGTTGACTAAATCAGCCCACTTCTTGCCATTCAAAGTGGGTACATCTACGGAGAAGTTAGCAGAGATGTATATGTGACATATTGCACGGTGTTCCTGTGAGCATAGTCTCAGATCGAGATAGTCGTTTCACATCCCACTTCTAAAAAAGTTTGCAGGCTAGCTTGGGCACCCAATTCAAGTTCAGTACCGCATATCACCCCCAAACAGACTGACAGTCGGAGAGGACTATTCAGACTCTCGAGGATATGCTTCACACTTATGTTTTGGATTTCAGAGGCTCTTGGGAGGATCATCTTCATCTGGTAGAGTTTGCTTACAACAATAATTACCAAGCCATTATTTAGATGTCACTATTTGAGGCTTTATATGGACGGAGATGTCGCACTCCTCTATCTTTGGATGATGTTGGAGAGAGAGCCTTATTGGGGCCAGAGATGATTGTGGATGCAGCCGAGAAGGTAAAGTTCATCAGAGATAGACTTCAGGTAGCGTAGGACAGACAGCGACATTGGGCCGATAGCCACCGGAGACCTTTGGTGTTTGAGGTATAGATTTTTGTTTGTTTGCTTGTGATCGCTTTATTTTAGATTGAGTATTAAGGCTGTATTTTATTCTAGGTTGGCGATCTGGTGTTCTTGCATATTTCTTCGACATGAGGCACTATTTGCTTTGGTGGAGGCAAAAAGTTTAGTCCACGGTACATCGGACCCTTCGGTGTTCTTGTAAGGGTCCGTGCAGTGGCCTACAGACTAGACTTGCCACCTGTATTTGAGGGAGTGCATGATGTGTTCTATGTGTCACAGCTAAGACGATATGTGGTATATTCTAGTCACATATTGGATTACTCAAAGATTGAGGTGGGTCCGACTCTCAGCTACCAAGAGCAGCTAGTGGAGATTCTGGATCGTAGGGAGAAGGTGCTGCAAAACCAAAAAAATTTCTTGGTCCGCGTCACGTGGAGGCATCACTCTCCGGAAGAGTCTACCTAGGAGAGAGAGAAGCCGAGATACGCGAGCGATACCCCTATCTCTTTGAGCTGTGAGGTATCATTCTTTCTTGCTTGCTTTGGTTGTTTGTCATAGTGCTAAGTTTTTCCTTAAATTTTGAGGACAAAATTTTTCTAAGGAGGGTAGACTTGTTACTACCACATTTCTAGATGAGAGTATTTTGGTCATTTAGTATAATTACTATTATGCTATTTATTTAAATTATGCTTGTGCTATTTAATTAATAGTGGGCTAGTCTATGTTTTGTACTTGTCACTAGTGGACCCATTAGTTAGTCATAACAACATTATATTGAGACCAACATTAGACTAAGCCCATTAAACCCTCTTCCTTAGTTAATTTAGAAGATTAGCTTAATTTGCATTAGTTTAGAGCTTTTTTAATATAGCCCTTCCTAATTATCCCTCATAACCAACTAGTGTGGGTTACTTTAGATATTTGTTATTGCTTAAAAGGGATGGAAGAGGGGGCCGACCATTTAAGGCTCTTCATTCTCTTTTCTCTTCATTAGTTCATTTCAATTAGATCCCCAATTGTGTTCTTTCTCAAATTGACTCATCTTTCCACATATTTAACCTAATTTATATCTATTCTCTCTCAATTTATCATCAAAGAAGCATTGGTGCTTGGATTGCAAGGAGCACTTGAAGGAAGATGAATTGACAAGAAGATCGTGTCCTAATTATGTCCATTGAGCATTCATTAGAAATCCATCTTCCAGTAGATAAATTATGAATCCAACACATAAATTAGACTTTATTTCATGTATTTAATTATTAGAAATTATTCCTTGGCTTAAGGCTACCAATAGGATCAAGAATTAGGTCCATATGACTTGCATTATGAAAGTTACATGGTAATTTGTGTCCAATTAGGGAGAATTACACGATTAACACATCAATTGTGTGTCATGAGACCAATTAGATCTAATTAGACTTAGATCAGGGTTGTGGGATTAGGTACGTATCTACAATTGGATACGAGTAGGCCGTATCATGGTATTTTGTGATACGATGTGATACATGGCTCATTTTTGGGTAATTTATGTTAATGACTTTCAATTTCCTTTGTGGCAAGTTTCTTTAGTTGTATTATGATGTTTATGATATGTACGCATGGGTAATATGTAGATTTGGATGTTTTGGCATTCCAATTGGGTATGTATCATAGTGTATCATAGTTAGCATGCCAAGTGTTTGGTCTAATGCTTTTATTGTGTGTGTGTGTGTGCTATATAGATGTATATATTATGTATATGGTAAACATATAAGAGTTAGTATATGAGTTAGTGTGTAAGGAAGTAGAGGATTCTTGATGGGGAGTGAAGAGAGCAGGAAGAACTGTAATTTTATGTAGTAAGTGCACACAGTGCTGGTGTACCACAGTGCATAGGGGCTGCTCTGTGGCAGTCCAGATTAGAAGGGGGGTAGTCGGGTATGTGTGCTTGGTGGTTCAGTAGGTATATAGTATTAATTAGCTTGGGTATCATGCTGTAGCAGCAGCATAGGTAGCATAACAACAATAGCAGTATGTAACAGCATCATATGTAGTAGCAGTATGTTTGCTTGCGTTAGTTGAAGTGAGGGTTGCCTGTGTGATGGAGAGTGGTGTTAGTTTTTGGCTTTTGTAATGTGCATGATGTTGGGTTTGGGTTTTAACAGAAATAACAGTAGTAGTAGCAATAGAGGTATAGCAACAGCAGCATCAAGAAGCAACTAGCAGTAGTAGCAGTAGGTGTAGAAGCAGCTAGCGGTAGCAGCAGCAGCTAGCAATAGCAGCAGCAGCTAGTAATAGCAACAAACAAGATATGGCAGTTGAAGCAGATATATTTGTGGGTTAGTACATGAGGGTACCATGGTAGCAAGTAGAAGTTGATGCTTCAGTGATACATTGGGTGTTAAGATGGGTAGTGTACAAGGAACTGGGTCCAGTTGGGCACGGGGTTGATGAGGTAATAGAGATAGCAGTAACATGTTGCAGCAGCAACATGCCCATCTTAGAAACAAGTAAGTATGGATGGGGGTTAGCATGTACCAGTTATGGGTTCTAGTAGGTATCAGTTGCTTTAGTTAATGTGTATTAGTTAACATGAGGTAGAGTTAAGTTATTGATAGATATTATATATATATATATATATATATATATATATATATATATATATATATATATATATATATATATATATATATATAAGAGTTACGTATAGATGCATAGAGTATCTTATTTATATAGATATTAGTGTTATTAGCTAGAATAGCTAGAATTGGCTAGTGTAGCTAGTTAGTGGCTAATGTGGGTTAATTACTTTAGTGTGGACCTAAAAACTTGAGTTTGACTAAAGTTGGCTAGTAAGACCTAGTATGAACCTAGAAAATCATCCTTAGTGCATTTTGCCTCATTTCTCACTTTATTACACCAAGTAACATGATGTTCAGATTTAGATGTTTGTGACACCAGCTCGGATATCGAGATATACTATTTGCTCAGGACCACATGCGAATACATTCTCTGATAGTTTTCTTATTTGATAGTCTCTATGTTTTATGTATTTAGTATTGATATATTTAATTTTTGACATGTTGGTTTCACAGATTGGTATACGTGGATCTTGGTCATGAGATATTATTGTCGTGCTTACGTTGTGTCGTGCTTCCTGATTTCTCAATGATTACCGTGATATCTTAGTGATTATATAGACCGTGATCATAGTGCATGATATTATAGACCGTGCGGTGTGATATACGTGTTATAATGTGTCATGATTAGTTTCCGTGTATAGTCGGGGGTTAGGGAAGTATTAGTAGATATGTGATCATACCTGATAGCCCGTGATTTAGTATAGTCCGTGATAGCTAGCCGATCATGTCACTCACGCGTGATCACGCTAGCTCACCTTTTATATATAGCCCGTGTTAGGTCCAAGCCGATCAAATTATCTTACTAATATTTTAAGGCATTTTTATTATATTATTTATTTTATTCCAGTTCATTATAATATTTTTTCTTACCATATTGTTCTCAATTCTTGCCATTATTTATCGTGGTACTCATTCTCATGATATTTGCTAGTTCAGTTATTTCCATCATTTATGTTCATTGCTATTACTGTTTCATAGTTTATGTCAATTATTGAAACTGCTATTTGGGTTGTACTTTGCTCCAATCTAGACTGGATATATTTTTCAGATGATTCATTAGAGGACTAGTGTCCTATACACTTCGGGCAACAGGATGGCTAGCCAGTTGAGTTATCACCCGTAGAGCCTGTTGATTTAGCACCAGCAGTTGATGAGGCATAGTTAGTTTATTCTTAATATTGTATATGTCAGTTAGACTTTGGCATTGTATTATTATTTGAGATCTTGTGTTGAGATTAGACTTGGACTTGTGAGGTATTTATGACTATTTTCTGTCCTTCTATTCCATATCATGCCTTATCATCCTCTAGTTTGTTATTATGAATGAGTAATGTTTACCATTACCTTATTATCATATTGTCCTCCATTTCGAGTTAAGATAGCATGACAAGTACCTTATATATTGTGTGAGATATTTAGATAGTATTATTGACCTAGACATCGTTCTATCGCCAATGCTGCAGCGTAGGCTGGATGTACCCACGTACTCGTGCCCTTACACCGGGTGCGGGTTATGACACTTCTTGTATCCTTCTACTACAAAAGCCCAAAGGTCAAAATCAAGTAACTTTAAATAAAAGCTCATACGTGTTTTCCAGTACATGTAGTTTGTATCATCAAATTTGGGTAGCCTATTTGTGGACTGGACTTCATCATTGTTGGTGTTGATAGATCTAACAATTGCCATAAGTCTCTTGGATGTTAAGCCAATATCAAGAGAACTTGCTCTAATACCAATTGAAGGACCGTAGGAAAAATCTTGAGGGGATGAATAGTGCAACAAAATAATCTACCTAATTAAAAATTAGGCAGAGTGAAGGAAATTAACAACTAACAGTAATAAGCAAGACAAATATATAAAGTAGTAAGGGTAATAGAGAGTAAACACAAACACTGAGATTTTTATCCTGGTTTCCCTTTGAGAGGACTAGTCCAGGTCCACGAACACTTGCTCGGAGTTATATCCACTATAATCACCAATAGTGAATCACAAGCTTTGATCCGAAGGCTTGCCACTTCTTACAACTACAAGATTTGATCCAAAATCTCGCAACTTCACAATAAGAGAGGGGAAACTGATTGAGCCAAGCTCTTTACAACTCTTGTAGACTTCTAAACCGAGACCACACTTGGCACTTAGAAGGCTAGGGAGTTGCTCTTGGAAATAGAAATGTTGAGGCTTAGATGTTTGATCACTAAAGGATTGAAGAATGAAGAATAAGATGAGTTGAATGAGTTTGAATGATGGAAATTCAATCCTATTTATAAGGTATTAACAAACAAAATTCGGCCAGAGTTCGGTTAGGTTTTAATTCAAAATTTTGAACGTTGGACCAAAAAATCAGGGGTATAACAACTGGCTTGATTTCATACTATATAGGTGACCAAGTTCGGTCCGAGTTTGGTTGCCTATTCTAGTAAGGTTTGAGTATGAATATAGGCTAATTTGGTGGCTAGGTTCGAGGGTTTGTTTGAGTGGAATTTGGATTATGCCAGTGCGACTCGATATACATAAGTCCTAGACTCAAATAAAGTAAAAAATTATATTTGAATGATGCAGTACAATCAGCATGTAGTAGTAGTGTTGAGTCTTCAGATTATGACATATCGATACATGGTTTATTTAACTATCAAAATTAAGTTGACTGAGACCGGATGGGCCAACACATGCCACTGTTATAGTTTACTTGACATGACGTGTACGTGTTCACATGCCCAGTTTTACTTTTCACATCAGTAGTTTATTTTTATGTTTTACGGTGCTTTTATATACTGGTAGTTATTTGTTGCTTAGTATATTGTAATTGTGTTGCATGCTGGTTTTAGTTCATAGCTTTTGGCCTCCTTTGTGGTACTTGCTATTTGGGATCTGACTCCACTGGTTTTGCTTAGCCAGATCCCGTAGCAAAGCCAGAGGATCATTCGTTCATTCCCGAGGATGGTGACCACAAGGATAACCGGACTGATTGAGTGGTTTCTATTTTGTTCTCCTACTTATTGTATATATTCTTTTGTGGCGTTTAGCCCCGAGCACCTATTTGCTCGTATTTTGTACCTGATACATCGCCTACCTACATCGCCTACCGGGCATGACATAATCAGCATATTCTAGACCATGGCTAGAGTTGATCATGTACGACTATTACTCTTGCTAGTTCTTTATTTTGTATTACTAAATGATGATCTATATATATTTGATTTGGGATGCTTTACTATCTTGCTTTTGATGATCATATAACTTGTATATTATGGATTCTTGCTTGTGATTGAGATACTAGGATTGCTTGACTCATGATTGACGGTTGGCTTGTAGTATTAACCTCCTATGTCTATTCACAATCGTGACCGAATTTCGGGGTACTGTAGTACTCTATTATACGTAGCTGGCTTTGTCTTCCCCCGCTCTCTCGTATTCTGGTTCTGGGTGTGACACCTGTATATTCAGTTATGTACCTCACGTGTGACTGTGTTATTCCTGCTTGCATGCCTATAGTCGAATTCTGAGTACATATATCATTGTCAGAGTTTGGTATTTACGTATTTTGTTTATTGGAGTTTGGTATTTGTGTATTTTGTTTATTGTTACAGTTTCTCATTGTCTTTTCATAATTCAAGGTATTTTGTTTATCATGTTGTATTCTGACTTATGGTTTTCTTTATAGTATTTCTTATATAGCTTTGTATGAGTTTTGTATATTCCTTAGTTGTACTTGTACGCTGCTCCAAACCTTACTGGATGTTGATATATTTGGCTATGCTATGAAGATGACACTTCAGACCAGCTGTGGCTACTTGGAGGATTTAGAGTAGGACAGATTCTTGATGTATTAGAGGTTATATTATATTTAATTATGGTGTACTAAAGCATGATAGTAGATGTGGTGATCGCGTGCATGTGCTTTTTGTTTTGTACTTTATCTTTCGTAGTTGCTGTGATTGAGAAAGATTGATAAATGTAAGAACTTAGTAACTACTGAGATTTAGAATAGCTGATCTACTACTGCCGACAATGTGGTATAGGCTGGATGTCCACAGCTCGTGCATAAATCAACCGGGTATGAGATATGACAAACAAGGTATGTACATTCATGATTTCCTACCTGAGATACGAGATTATATTTGGTCTATTATTGATGTTCCTATGGGTGGCCATTATGGATTTCAGGCGCTTATAAGACATCTTGGTTATTCCACCAAAGAATGATGGAGATAGGTTAGGGAAGAGTTGTCACGTCCCAATCCCAAAATACACGGGACCAAGCAACGTGGCAATGGACAGGTAATATAGTCTAGAATAGAATTTTTAATTTAATAGTTCTATCTAGACGTACTACGCTATAAAATTATACTATATAATATATTTATGACTTAATCCACAGGAAAACAATATATAAGAATGAACATATGTATCATGGTCTACAACCCACTAGCATATGTCTAAATAGACTCGGGATGAGCAATAAGAGTCTACAAACACTAGGATATAATAACAGATAACCAGGTGATAAGAATATGATACATATACCTAATAACAAAAACCAATATGCCAAGATTATATCCATCAGCAGCTCCAGTAAATCACATCAATCAACTCTGCAATCTGACAGGGAACCAGGTTCCCAGAGGGATGTAACAAATACAAAAAGTGCATACCATAATGTAAATACTGTCACATCCTGATCCTGTAAGGTCTGATCGTCCTCGCTTGGCATGATGCTATGCAAGCCAAAGTTGCACTTGCATAAGGCATAATACCTGCACAAAACACAAGTTAGACGAAATATACATATATAAAAGCATAGAATTTAAAATGCAGATAACCAAAGTTGAACATATTTGATAGGAACACAAAATACTTGCTTTATTGAATACTAGAAATTTGATTACAAGGTACTAGCTTGGCTGATTACAATCATGCCATATATGGCTTACAATATTTTTTTACAAACACAAAACTAGCCACAACGCCCATACATAATATCTTTTTGATATGACAGAAAACAAAATACCTAAACTAGAAGTTTGCACACTGGAAGGAAACTAACAGACTAGAAAGGAAGAAGCTTGGAAGCACGAGCATGGTTCTATGGGATGGATGCGCTCTTACAAGTTCAGAATGCTCGCCAAACTCTCTCTACCAAAATCTGGAGATGCCTATAAACTTGGGTCAGTACTCAGCATGTACTATTGAGCGACCAAAGCTGAACTCATCTAAAATCCACACTAAATAAACAGGTGAAGCTAGCATAATTATTTTATGATCTTTCTACTTGTCGAGGTTCTTTTAAACAATTCATGCAAAGAAACATAGATAGTAAAGTAAACCACAATATGATAATTCTTACCCACGGTCAAGCAGTTATCCCTGCAGCAGACACACAAGTTAGCAATAATTTACATATATGTATAAAACTCATGTATCGGGGTTTGCATCAAATGTTATGTGTGCAAAAAGGTAAACCAAGCATGTGACCTAACTACATAATGGTCTATGGGTAGCCCTATGATTAGCAGTTGTGACTCAAGGTTCAGCTCTGAACTAATAGACAAAATACCCCACTGGATCGCAAAGACCGTTCCTTAGGGTGCTCTCACAATCTCTTTCAGACCGACCGATTCCTAGTACCCTAGGAACCGTTTGAGAGACTATTACCTTGTGCACAAGTTATCCGAGACCAATATATGACATGAACATTTAGCAGATAAAATACTACTGTGCATAATTCTGAACAACAATTACACGTTTCCATCTTCTCTTTTCTTGTCATATGAATACGGTCAAACCATTAGAGGTTTGCTAAATACTTTCTGATGCATAGCATATGAGTAAGGGACATATAACATTAACTTAAATTAAAACAATAATTTATAATACAAGCATATAGTTATTTTTTTTAGCTTATCTTGTTAAGTGAATTATCATTAAACTAAGGGACATGCAACAGAGTAGACTAGAGTTTCTTTTATTTAGGCGTACAGATAAATGATTCATCGAAGGGCCGAAGCCACTCACCAAATGAATCAACGCGAGAGAATGGGGAAGCCTCACGTAATAATCAATCCTTGGTTATGCGTCCTAAACTTGTAACAACACTTGGTTAGCATCCTTCGATCTCTTTCTCTTACGATTTAAAATGAATGCGCAAGCGAGAAAAGTGAGCTATGAAAACCAAATCATCGAAAGCAACACAAAAACACAAAACCAAGAAGCAAAAACAATCAAGGAAATCTTTTGGACTCATTTCAATAGAAGCCATTCCATCAGTTGAAAGGGTTCATTGTATTTTGTCCGTGATCGATTTAGGAGGTAAGGTTTCCCCAAGGCTCTATTCTCAACCGAGTCAAAGTTGTTAGTGTTCCATTAGTGAACCGCTGGAGGTGGGGCATTATATAATAACCCACCGAGAAGAAGTTTCGTCCTAGAAACTTAAGAGATCAAGTAGTCGTGGTGCAAGGTATCAAGAGGTCAAAGGAATCAGACCCACCAATATCGTGACCGCTTGCGTCGCACTTAATATTCTACTGATAAATTCTAGGCCTTCCTGTCTGATCAGTCTATCCATTGGCTGGAGCTATCACGGGGTTCTGATTCTGCTCATGCTCTGCGTTATCGTTATGGAGCGATGCAGCCCTCTTGCTCAGACAATCTCTGATCTCATGACCCGATTGTCCATACCTGAAGCACTCTCTGTTAAATAAATGGCAGACTTCCATGGTGTGGCCTCGATGACCGTAGAAACTGTATTCCTTCCCATGGAATTGTTCAGTATCGGCCTTATTCTCAGTATCGTCCTTCTTCTCCCTGTTGTGGTATCTTATGGTAGGAGGGTTTCGAGTAATCAATGCCTTTTCAAAAGCACTTCGTGGTGTAAACTATTTATTCTACACCATTTCCTGAAGGCCTTTATATATGACGTACATTTCCGATTTATAACATCTTTGTCATCATTCATGCCTTTAATGGACCGATGCGTATGGGCGCTCTCATTAGAAATCATCGAGCTAGCGAACTTTGAAATCTTGGATAATTTTGACTCATAGTCATCGACGGACATGCTCCCTTACTTAAGTTCGGTGAACTCATCTTTATTTCTCTGCTTGATGGCCGGAGGTAGGTATTATTCCAAGAATGCATATCCTTGAACATCCCCAAGTGATTCTGCTGTCTTGGCGCTTTGTGGCGAGAACCAGTTTCTTGATCTGTCACAAGTCGTGTGTACGTAACTGCAGTTGCATGGCTGTGCACGCTCCTCCCTTATTCATAGGTATTCCAAAAAACTAAAACAAGCCCTCCAACATGACGACTCAGTCCATCACCTTATTCAGCGCTGCCCTGCCTTCGAACTTTGGAGGGTTCAACTTCAGAAAGTCGGCACCCTTAAAGGTAGACTTTCTATCCGCCTGTAGAGGTTCATCTTCTTCTGCTGGGCCAGTTTCTCGAGGCGCGGGTGCGATTGCCACAAGTATCGTGGCGGTTCCTGATGTACTCTGGTTGGCTACCAAAGCCGTCACTATCTGAGTCAAGGCATCAAGTTATTTCTGCTGTGCCAAGGCCCGAGCATTAGCCCGCTGCTACTGAGCCTCAAATCATTCTTGTTGATTCTCCATCATGGCTATCAAGTGATCAACTTAGTCATCGGTCGAACCAGATGCTCCCGATGTCCCTTGGTTGCCGGTCTTAGCCATTTTCTGCAAAAATAGAGTAGCTTGCATTAGTCTCATAACGTATTATGGACTTATTGTATAAGACATTGGGTTTTCATACTTTCAAGATCGGGATATTTAATACCTTCAATTTACTTATATAGATTCGCAACCATTTTTGAAATCCGGGACTTTTGAAATCGCTTAAAAACTTATATCATTTTTTAAAATAAAATTTGAAAAGGTCAAGGACGTAAAGTCGTGCTCTAATACCACCTTGTCATGCCCCAATCCCGCAAGGGCCGATCGTCCTCGCTTGGGGCCTTGTGAAACTGATCATCCTTGCTTGGCGTGATACCGTGCACGCCAAAGTTGCATTTACACAAGGCATAGTACCTGCACAAAATACAAGTTAGACAAAATATACATATATATAAGCACATAATTTAAAATGCAGAGAACCAAAGTTGAACACATTTGATAGAAACACAAAATACTTGCTTTATTGAATATTAGAAATGTATTACATGGTACTAGCTTGGCTGATTACAAAATATGCCATAGATGGCTTACTTTTTTTCCAAATAAAAAATTAGCCACAACGTCCATATATCATATCCTTTTAGTAGGACAAAAAAAACACTTAAAATAGAAGCTTGCACACTGGAAAGGAAACTAGTAAACTGGAAAGGAAGAAGCTTGGAAGCACGAGCACGATTCCACGGGATGGATGCGCTCTTACAAGTTCAGAATGCTCGCCAAACTCTCGCTCCCAGAACCTGGAGATGCCCAAAAATGTAGGTCACTACTCAGCATGTACTGGTGAGCGGTCGTAACCGAACTCAACTGAATTCCACACTAAGTAAACAGGTGAAGCTAGCATAATTATTATTTGATCTTTCTAGTTGTCTAGGTTCTTTTTAATAATTTATGCAAAGAAACATATATAGTAAAGTAAACCACAATGTGATAATTCTTATCCACGGCCGAGCGGTTATCCATGCAGCAGAGACACAAGTTGGCAATAATTTGCATATATGTATAAAACTCATATATCTGGGTTTGTATCAAACGTTTGGTATACAAGAAGTTAAACTAAGCATGAGACCTAATTACATGATAGTCCATGGGTAGTCCCATGATTAGCAGCTGTGACTCAAGGTTCAGCTTTGCACTAATAGATACAATACCCACTGGATAGTAAGGACCGTTCCTTAGGGTTCTCTCACAATCTATTCTGGACCAAGCGATTATAAGTGCCCCAGGAATCGTTCGAGAGACTATTATCTTGTGCACAAGTTGTCCGAGACCAATGCATGACATAAACATTTAGCAGATAAAATACTACTATGCATAGTTCTGAACAACAAGCACACGTTTTCATCTTCTATTTTCTTGTCACATGAATACGGTCAAACCTTAAGAGATTTACTAAACACTTTATGATACGCAATATATGAGTAAGGGACATGTAATATTAACTTAAATTAAAGAAACAATTTATAATACAAGCATATAGTTATTTCTTTTAGCTTATCTTGTTAAGTGAATTATTATTGAACTAAAAAACATGCAATAGAGTAGACTAGAGATTCTATTATTAAGGCATGCAGATAAAGGATTCATCGAAGGGCCGAAGCCACTCACCGAATAAATCAATGCGAGGGAATGGGGAAGCCTCACGCAACGATCACTCCTTGGTTATGCGTCATAAAATTGCAACAACACTTGGTTAGCATCCTTCGATCTCTTTCTCTTACGATTTGAAATGAATGTACAAGCGAGAAAAGCGAACTATGAAAACCAAATCATCGAAAGCAACATAAAAACACAATCAACACAAAACTAAGCAGCAAAAACAACCATGGAAAGCTCTTGGACTCATTTCAATAGAAGCCGTTTTATCAGTTGGAAGGGTTTATTGCATTTCGTCTGTGATCGATTTGGGGGGTAAGGTTTCCCCAAGATCGATTCTCAACGAAGTCAAAGTTTTAAGTGTTCCATTAGTGAACCGCTGGAGGCGGGGTATTACAAATACTATATAAATATGAGGGTAAACTAACCAGCTATATGAATGTACTTTAAAGACAACTTTGGTGCGTATGGATAGGTAAAGCTATGTGTCTGGCATTTAGCTGCAAACTTGATGCCAAAAATATATAAGAATTTGAATCCATAGAGACATCAAAATCCGATGAATCAGAAAGATAAGCAGAAGAGCAAGCCCTTGCCGCTCGCTCTGGTAACTGCGCTCGCATATGATATATAACGCAAATGAGCACTTGTATCTTGGAAGACCATAAATAAAAATCAGAAATCCTTTGTAAATGTAAAAAATAAAGCGCTTCCATTGTTCAAAGGGGGCATCTTCCTTCTGTTCATATGTGATGGTTCTTTTCACTTGGTTCATAAGGCAAATACCTTCCGGCCATTTCTAGCTCAGGGATAGTGAACAATGCCGGATATAACCACTAGCATATAAGTCCATAATCGGATAACTATGAAATCAGAATCATAAACTCCATAGTTTTCTCCGAAGACTACGACATAATAATTTGTTTATCCCATATGCCTACTAATTGTCTTCCCTACCCAATATCAATGTACAAGTCGAGTAATACGACATGGACATCTTTTAACTATAATGCTAGTCACCTTAAAACTAGAATGAAACCAACTATGCCATAATCACACACGTGCTATTTGTATTGGTAGCTAATCGAGTTTGTAAGCCCGTGTCCTAACATGAAGTCACTCTGTGTCATAAAATTATACGTATCAAGGCCTTGAGTGATATAATGATAACTCCACAACTTTAGGTACGTACACTAGAAACTAGGTCAATACACAAGACCCAATATCGACGCCTTCGTTGACTGTACCCAGGGCATTTCTCAGACGCGCGCAACTATGTTAGATTCATAGAATAATCATTGAACAATAATAATTGAGTTATCGGTAAAATAAGACAAGGTATACTTGCCTGGAACTCCTAGATATTAAAGCTACGATCCAGATTCGATATCTGAGGTCACATCGTCCCGAGAGCCTATAATTAAGTAAATATTAATTAATTACTACTCTATAACTATAGCACATGCATAACTACATATTTCTATATGCATATGTTATCTAGACATAAGAAGGGTCGCCTTTAAAAGAAAATAATTTATTGGAAATAAGTTATACTTAAATAATTAAGAATTAAAATAAACATTTAACCTTATGGTCTTCTAATCAACATAACTCCAAATAAATATATAAACTAAGTCCCTTATGTCTATTAGGCTACTACACAAGGCATAGGTGCTAAGTGTTGCTCCTATTGGATCTTCCATGCATAAGTGTGACATTGGGCTATTCTAAGGGTCATTGGAAATAAATGTCACATTATACATATTTAACCTTAATGCTTATCATCAAAATCATAACCTAATAAACTTATAAAGTTATACTAACTAACCTATATGTCCTAAATTGTACTTTGGTAAGGGTATTGGATATACAACCTACACCATTTATGTCTTGGTCATCGACGCAACCTATAGACCTACAACTTAACCACAATCCAAATAAAATTATAAAATATAAATCTCAGCACCTAAAATAAGAAAATAATATATATAAAATAGATATTTAAAACCATGATTATCTAGGATCAAAGTCCACACTTGTAGGGTACTTAGCAAGTTCTAGGAAGTGGTTCTAGGACATGTACATATACTAAACTAAGAGCTGAATGTAAGGTCAAAATTACCTATGTTTGGCCTAGATAAAACATATAAAAATTAGTTTCCTAGCATGAAATTGAGTGCTAATACTAAGGTAAAAGTTTTTAGACTTTCGAGCAATATTCGTACATAAAATGATAGGTTCTTTACATGTAACATTGCATAAAAAACAATAAGTCATATTCTAAATTTTAGATTTTGAGTAATGTGTTTAGTGCTCTATAACCAAGTTTTTTATAACAAAAACTTAGGTTTAACTATATCAAAACATATACTAAAGTGTCCGATAATTGGTCTTAAAGTTTGTTAGGGTTATTATGCCATTAAGCGGTTCAAAATATCATGTAGTGATAACATACCAATTCTGGAATTGCAGTTTATACGCTGTAAAAACATAGTTTAACCCAAATTTCTCATAAAATTAACATGGAATAATTATATGGCAAGGTAGAGGGTTAAGATAGGGATATGACGGTCAAGGTTTCAGAGAAAAATATATAAATTTTGCACATAAAATGATAGCTACAAAAAGATGTGTCAGTTCTGGTTTCGAATATTCATGTCGACATTTAATATGGTTTAACTTACTTCTACACCATTTTTATTAAGGTTTTGTCATGCCCCAGTACCGGAATACGGAGACACACACGACCATCTACCCCGTACAAGGTACTATACGTCATATGACGATCACGACTGTAACTAGACAAGGGGGTGCATGCTACAATCAGGTCACTTAGGATTACACAAACATCTATGTCTCAATCAATCAAACAAGAAACATTACTCATAGATCATATATGATAAAGCAGTAAGGCATCAAAAATATTTTTATCAAAATATTCTGGAGACCAGTTGTACAAAATAAGAAGCTGGTAGAGTAACAAAAGTATAAGACAATGATCAGCATCAGTCTGATTTATATACAATTATGTACGAAAACTAAATGTCTAGACATGCCGGCTAACAAGTACCAGTGGCTAAATGCCTAAAAGATAAAATATACAATGACGAGCAGGGAAGAAGAAAACTCACTCGTTATCCTCAACGGCTATGTTCCTGGTAGGCGCCATGAGTCGGGGGAAAGTATACTGGATCTTCGGGTGCTGGCTCAAAACCTGGCTATGCAAAACCAGTGGGGTTAGACCCCAATAGCAAGTACCACAAAGGAAGCACGAACTGGAGAAACAAAATCCAATCAATAAATATATTATAATATAGGTTATGTGTCGTAACTTAGGTCCATGGCATATCCTAGCACAAAGGCCCAAGCCTACAATGGTTGAATCCATCACACTATGATAGTCCATTTCCCTAGGCTACTAACATAATAATACAATCACAACCAAGTCCAATTAATAGGATCGTTCAATCACTTTAAGGTTTGCTAATTATGGATTCTGAGGTTATATCAGAATAATGCATAATAGGTATCCTCAGATCACGCCATTGTCGAACATGAGCTAACCTTATTTATACAAGCACTTCACGAATTACACCAGTTCCCCGTAGGACCACTACGCTAGATCACGTTATTAGCGGTTTCAATATTCCTATAGTGAAATAGTGGCTCAACTTTATTTATAACAAGTCAGATACTACACTCCACTAAGACGGATGATATACAGTATCTGTGGTGGCCAGCCCACAACGCACTTAGAATGAATCTCTGTGGGAAGGTTCGTTGGCATGATATTTGGATATCGTTTCCTCCCAATGTTACTACCACTTTTAATTGCCTAATTAACCCTATATTATTTTAAAATCTCAAGGCGTGGCCACATGCAGATTTTTTTTAAGATATCGTACAAAGTACGAACATGCTAGATACAAATCATGAAAGTTCAATCTGGATTCACTCGAGCGTGTATGCAATATTAAACAATCAAAATTCTAGCCATGCTTTAGTACTTAACTAGTATTTCATGCCCGTGCTAGGGGAAAAGTATATATATATATATATATATATATATATATATATATATATATATATATATATATATATATATATATAGTATCACGTGTTCAGGAATTTGGTGGCATTCTCGATGCACAACCTTAATATAAATTACTTAACACATAACACGATATATCGTACCGCGGTGCACAGATCATAAATAATATCAGGCAATAATTGTATCAGCACGGATATAATATTCCAGTCCAATTACCAGGATCATAAGCATGAGTTCTAGAATAGGGTCGGGTTACTGAGTCCATTCTCCCCTAGAATCCTAACACAAGCAATAACCATGATCAACCACATAAAGGATGATAAGAAATATTCCAAATAAAATAAATAATCCCAACAAGAAAGTACTACGTGTACATATGGAGTCACTAAAGATAATACGTGTCTAAGTTATGCACAAGAAGGTCAGCCGTATGAACCAACCCAACTGCATGTTATAACGTGGCTGCATGCTCCTCCAGGCCGCATGCTCAGGCAAAAGTCTACTACTTGGGACAAGTGTTAAGTGATGAGCAATAAATAAAGTGTTAGGGAAGTAACATAAAGGTGATTAATGTAACAAGGCATAAGTGTCAGATAAAAAAGAAAAGAGCACATAAAGTCGTGTAGAGACACAAAAGTCGTATAGAGATATGTGCCCAAAAGAAGAGATGCATGGCTCGTGGCCGCATAATCTCCTAGAGTCAGGCCTTAATGAATTTCCATGTGTTCAAGTTACTATGCTTTCGACTTTTCAAAGTATGCACCAAGCAGACATGCGTCCAACAAAATAGACGCATGCTGGAGGGGGCGCATGTTACTGGGCAGCATTGTACTTCTTCGTCCCAGAACAACAAGTTCGGCCATAGAAAAACTCCAAGAATCCCAAAAAACTAGTTCTGCCATAAAATCATCATTTCAACTCCAAATCAAGTGGTTCAATAACCAAATTGCTAGAAATGAAGTGCTCCATCACATAGAACAATACATTTCTAAAAATAATAAGTTTTTGAATATCAAAACCAAGAAAAATTTAAGAACATCCACACTCATAAAAAAAATAGATCTAAACCATTCCATCCACCAAATCCGAAAATACCAAGTTATAAACATGCTTAAAATCATAAAATAAACATAATAGACAATTAATATGGAGGGTTTCTCTATTTCTCATGCAAGATGTACTTCTCTATGGAGGGAGGGAAAACCCTAAGAGAGAGAAGAAAAAGAAAGAATGAAGCGGGAGAGATAAAGAAGTTGGGTTATGTAGCTAGGGTTTGAGGGTTAGACCATGGGTTAAACTCATGACCAAACCAACCCAAACTATAAACCAAGAACCAAGTAAACCAAAGAATGTGTCTAGTCTCAAGCAACCAAATAAATAACATGTCAGCAAAAAATTATACGCTCCCAATACGTATACTGGAAAAGGGAAGTGACATCTCTATCCACCTTAGAAAAAAATTGTCCTCAAAATTCGAATCCAAGTAAGGCTAGAGAAGTTAGGACAAGTATGATACAAATCTACTAGCAAATCTATATATGCAAGCAATAACATCACAACACACAGGTGATCGCCTAATCACAGAATCTAAGATACGAAGTCATAAGGTAGAATATACCTTCCGAATCGAACATGTGCGGGTACCGAGATCGTATATCATCCTCGCGCTCCCATGTCGATTCTCTAAGAGTGTAATGGCCCCAGAAAACTCGGACAAGAGAAATAGTCCGGTTCTTGATGTCACGCCCCAGTCCCAAAATATAGGACCAGGAATACGTGACACGCCAGCTACGCATTTGACCAGACTCTGGTCTGACTCGAATACGTATAAGCTGTAAAAATATAAAGGGGCACTAGCTAGATATTCCATAAATGTAAACCTTTATGTCTCAATCCATAATGTAAAATAGTATACAAGAAAGAGCTATATGTGCTAGAGTCGGCCGCCAAATAACACACTAACTCGAATAGACTCGAGAAGAAGTATGAGTCTATAAAAACTAGGCTACAACAACAGATGAAATAAACAATATAAAATAACCATAATTCTGGTAGATATAATGTGAGTACCTGGTACCATGCCCGCAAGACCTGCAACTCCAACAACAACTCCAAATGCTCCGTAACCATCTATGCTGCACAACTGGCAGGAAACCAGGTCCTCAGAGGGACGTAACAAGGTACAGAAATACAACATGCCAAGTAAACAGAAAGTATAAATGCAACAACAGGGTACTCTATCATAACCAAACAAGTGTGACACAGTTTAAAGACAACGTTCGACGCGTGGGCTTTCTAAAATAAAATCGTAGCTCCGAACACAGAGACATACGGGGCGTACCGTAGCTCCAAAAACAGAGACACACGGGTGATACCACTACACTATAATACATGATCACTACATATACATATATAAGCGCGTGCAGAGTAGCCCAAACGTCTATTAACTGTCTTCCCCTTCCCAAGCGGTCAACGATTGTGCGTTGAACCTGACCCTCTAACTACAGTCTCGACTCACAGGTATAACTCAACAGACGCGACCCTAAGGTCGTCCCAGTCTCTGGTCATGATGTCGGTATCAGGATACAGGAATCTGGCACGATCACAGTGTATGAGTGTGTCCTGGGGTATCGATAAACTCAGGTACGCATATCGAGATACTACGAATCATCCAACAATCTTCCTAAGATGTTACGACGTACGTCTTCACCCGGTTGTGAACCGGACGCGAAGTACCGAACATCAGCAATAATACATGCACAAAGTATATAACAAAACAATAAATATCTGTAACTAAAATACAGGGTGGCAAGGTACACTTGCCTGCGTTCGGCTGCTGATGACGGGGATCCGGATGCTGAAGTGGACAATATGGTACGGAGTCTGAATCCAAAGTACCTGGAGAATATATGGAGGAATAGGTGATTATGAAGCAAAAATCTAGCTTATGTATACATATATATATATATATAGGTATAATCCTATTCTTCCAATAACTTGAATGAGTTTAGTGGCCAACTATTTTGTTGTATGAACCCGTAGGACCTACTACCATATTTAATCATAACCATTAATCGCATCCTAGTTCAGTTCAAATCATTTCCTTAGCATTCCTTTACTCACAAATTTTATACTCTTCTAAAAGTCACACACAACCACACTTCCAATTAGATACTCGGTCCCTTGCATGTATGTTTAAAAAATATACCACATTCACTTAACTACCAATTTATTTCCTGCCAGCCCTTCCTAGTTGAGACAACACAAAAACATAGTTGCCCCCTTCCTAAAATTTAGGATTTCCTCAAGATAACATCCATACCCATCTTTACATATCTAAAAAAAAGAAAAGCATATAACCCCATGTAACATAATCAATGCAGAATTTTTTTCTCAGCATTCCCTCAATCCATGTATACATTATAAAAATATATGTAATTATTATTATTATTGCTCTTTGGGAAAACACCTCCACACAGTGCATAGCTATTCAACTCCAATATGTGTATATCCATTCTCCATATAATCATAACCATAGCAACTATCCTTCTTATATACATAATAAACCATAATAGAATAATTAGCACACCACAGTCTCCAAACACCACCAATATCACCAGGCACCTCACATATCCATATATTCATATAGCATATTCTATTCCTTAGTGTTTACTACTCCCCCCATCTTTCTTTAGGATCAAACACTCATAATGCTCCTTATTCTCCTCATAGTCATTATCTCTTATTTAATAACCATACAAATAATACAAGGGAACAATCACCATCATTATGTGTCCATTTTATCTGTTTCATACACACTGCTTTGGTCCAAGATCACACAGTTCAACTTCAACTCATGGCAAGAAAGGGAAGAATTTCTATAAAGTAGATCAATAAACTATAGAGTACACAAGAATCATATTGAAGGACTGTTCGCTAGGATTAAAGGAAGACGACGATAGTACCGTGGGGGGAAGAATATGCTCCAGAACTGGTCGTCGATGATGGCTCGGTCTCGACGTGCCACGGGAACGTCGTTGTCACCATGTTCCAACATGTTCAAAGTCGAAACACAGGAAAGAAGTAAGTGCACCGCTTGGTGCTCCGCGGACAGGGAAGTCGAATCCCGCCGAGGGCGGGTGTAGCCGGTGAGCACAGAGAGGCCGTCGTCGATGACGTCGCTGCTCTGGGACACAATGGAAGGGCTCAAAACCTGGGGCAAAGCCGGACTGCGGGGGTTCCCTTGCCGAGATGCTTCGACGCCGGCCTGTGACATCCAATTCGACCAGGCCAGAGGTAGAAGAAGAAGTATCGGGGGGTGTTCGGTTGGCTGTGGGAAGAGAAGCTGGCCGGAGTATCGAGGTGGGCTCATGGTGGTGGTGGTGGTGGTAGTCGGGCTGAGGTCGGGGTGGATGTAATGGTGGTGGTGAAGCTGGTTGGCTGGAGGGGGAGGCTACACAGCGGAGGGAGGTCGACAGTGTGGTGGTGCGGGGATGAGGTACGACCAGAGAATGTGACCGGAGAATATGGCCGAACAATTGGTGGGAGCCGGAGTTAGGGTTACTGAAGAATGTGAAATGGAGAGGAAGAAGAAGAAGCAAAAGAAGAAGAAGAAAGAAGAAGAATGGAAGAAGAATGTACATTCGACTGTGGGTGAATGGATGGAGGAGAGAGAGAGGGGGTGGGGTTTCCCAAATTTGGGGATTAGGGCCGGTTGGAGTTTGTGAGGGTGGGTGATGTGATATTTTATAGGGGATTGTGAATAGATGGAGGGTGAAGATGCTCCTATTCAAAATGGAGGGATATGATTTGTCATGAAGAAAAATAATTTTTTCATGAAGAGTGGTGAATGGATGGGTGAAATTAGGACCCAATTTTGTGACCTCTCCATTTGGTTTGGCCAATGGGGCGAGGGCACCTAAAATTACTAAATTACAATTTAGCTCCTTAAATTCGGGAAATTGCACGAACACATAAAATACGCTAAAATTGTGGAGAAAATTGCGGGTGATAGTTTGCATGGTGAGGGGGTGTTGGGGGTTTGGCACGGGTTTAATTTTATGGCCAACGGGATTAATTAAGGATTAAAAATAGGATTAGGTAAAATTGGTATCCCCGATTTAAATAGAATTAAAGTGTCCCACGCTTTTGAATTAAATGGGGGCACTTGGGGTCAAAATTCGGAAATGACGCAACGGTCAAAAATAGTGGGGGCTTGGAGTCAGTCTTGGACCCTTTAGTTGGTCCGGCTCAACGGGTTAAGTTGGTATCTCAAAATTGAGGGTAACGACACAGGTGTCTGACACGGAATTAAATATGGGTTACAATTTTTGAAAAGTTGCACAATTAATTTAGAGCACAACGAGAAATGATTTTAAGTGACGAAAAAGTCCACTGTCTAGTTTGGCGAGCCAAGTCAGAAGTACAATAAACCGATAGAATTTTTGGCTGATATTGGGCTCCGAATAATTTAGCGATGATAGGGCGTGCCAAGGGTTTTAATTAAATGAATTAAATACCAGACAAACCTATCTCCACTCTAAACCTCAACATCTGCTGCTAAAAACCAAAATTTTCTAAATCAAACCCTGGCTATCTACAGAATAAATCGTGGGGGTTTATATTTTTCCCAACTTAGAAAAATTTCGTCCCCAAAATTAAAAGTAAAGCACGATAATATCTAAAAGAATTTTAAAACAACAAGTAATCAAATGTCGTACGTAAATTTGTACCTGGCTCCTTAAATAAGTACGGAAATCGCTGCCGAATAGAATCCTCGCGCTCCCAAGTAGACTCGCCTGGTGAATGGTACTTCCATGCCACTCTGACCAGTCGAATCGTCTGCCCTCTCAAAGTCTTCTCGCTGCGATCGAGGATCTCAACTGGCTGCTCTACGTAAGACAAACTGGGCCCGACTGTAATCTCTGAATGATCAAGCACGTGGCTAGGGTCTGCGACATATCTTCTCAGCTGCGATACGTGAAATACGTCATGTACTCCCTCTAATAATGGAGGTAATGCAAGACGGTAAGCCACTTCGCCAACTCGTTCCAAAATGTCAAAAGGTCCGATGTACCTCGGACTCAGCTTGCCTCTGCCTCCAAATCTGATGGTACCACGAGTGGGCGATATCCTCAAAAATACATGGTCATCCTCCTTGAATTCCAATGGTCTGCGGTGCGCATCTGTCCAGTGTTTCTGTCTGTCCTGAGCTGCACGCAGGTGGCTCTGAATCTGCTTGACCTTCTCTACTGTCTGTGTCACCAACTCTGGACCAAGTATCTGACGCTCTCCCACGTCACTCCAACAAACTGGCGACCTATATTTCCTGCCGTACAGTGCCTCATAATGTGCCATCTGTATGCTGGCCTGGTAACTGTTATTGTAGAAGAATTCCAACAAGTGTAGGTGGTCCTCCCAAGATCCTCCAAAATCAATCATACACGCTCTCAACATATCCTCTAATATCTGTATCGTGCGCTCTGACTGTCCATCAGTCTGTGGATGATATGCAGTGCTGAACTTGAGGCGAGTTCCTAGCCTCTCCTGCATACTTCGCCAAAAATATGACATGAATCTGGAATCACGATCCGATACGATGCTGATAGGCACTCCATGTAATCGTACTATCTGCCTCATATACATGTCAGCTAGTATCTCTGTGGATTGCCCAACTCTGAAGGGCTAGAAATGTGCAGACTTGGTGAGTCTGTCAACGATAACCCAAACTGCATCATTTCCGCTAGGGCTTTGCGGAAATCCTGTAACCCCCTGATTTTTTCAAAATTTTCAAAACTGGATTTTTCACAATTTTCTGGACTTTTCTAGGAATTTTCTGTAATTTAAAAATAGGATTTTAATATTTAAATGATTTTTAAATAATAATAAACAATATTAAAATATTATGAAAATAATATTTTTGGATGTAAAATAAAAAACTGGACTTAGGACAATTTTTCTGGAATTTATTGGGCCCCGGACCTATTTTAAAACACCTAAAAAGTATTTATGTAATTATTTATTTATTTATTTATTTATTTATTTAATTTAATTGTTTAATTATTTATTTTATAATTAAACCCAGCCCACTGGACCCGGCCCACTCGGTCCAGCCCCAACCCCGTCCATCCCCTAGCGGGTCGGGTCGGATCCGCCAAACCTGACCCGAGACCCGCTACCCGACCCGGCTGCCCCGCGTTTCCCGCCGCCTCCGCCGCCGGCGCAGCTCTGCCCGGCCATGCCACCCACGTCCTCCGCCCCTCTCGGCCCCCAGCTCCCCTCTCCCTCCCCTATATATATCTCCCTCTCCGGTCTCCCCTCCACCGCTAGCCTACCCCTCCACCGTCGAACCCCCTCCGCCGCACGCCGCCGTGACGCCCCGCCGTGCAGACCACCACCGCCGTGGCCAGCCCCCTCCCTCTTCCCCGCCTCCTCCTCCCCGCTCGTCGACAGCCGCCAACAGCAACAGCAACAACCGCAACTCCGGCAGACCCCTCCGCCGTCGCCGATGAGTCCCCAACCGTCTGCGCCGCCCTCCGGCGCCGCAGAGCCGCCGCGTGCCCCTCCGCCTCAACCCGGCCACCCTCCGCCGCAGCTCCGCCGGCCAGCGTGCCCTAACCTTAACCCTAATTCCTAATCCCGTGTGTCGGACACAGGACACGTGTCCTGTGTCGTGTCGGACACGATTTTGTCCCGGTTTGTCTCATGTTCAGGTGCGTGTATCTTCTTGCTCGTAGCTCGGATTTTGATTCTGCAAATTGCGTTGCGAAGCCTGTATGACCCTCTCGGTGCCCGGACAAACCGTTCGGGGCATCGCGTCCTGTGGTGATCGCACACCGCGATCCAAAAACAGGAAAAACAATACCACAATTCACCCCGGAACTGGGGACGTCCCGCCAAACGGGACGACTTGGTCGCGCGCGGTCTTCACAGATACGTGCGCATCGTCGATACGGACGTGTGGGATTTCGCAGAAGTGGATTCGGGTGTGCGTGCACACCGAAATCAACCCGTATCCGCGGACATCGCCCCGTATCCGACTTTTCTGCATTTTACCCTAACTTTGTGTACACACGTCGGATTAAAACGAAACTTGCGCCATCGGACTCGTAGCGATACGCTGGTCCTGTGAGCCAAGTTTGGTTCAATTCTGAGAACGTTGACGAAATCGCGTGTCGTAGGCCCCATAGGTCCCGCTCGACGGGCGATTTTGTGTTCGGCTTATCGGAATCCAATTCTAGAAGTTCCGTTGGGTTCGTATCATCGTTCCTGACCTGTTGACACTAAGTTTGGTGAATTTGGAGACCTTTGACCCTGACACATTTTTCGGTGCAAAGCGGGCCCACATGTGGACCCCGTTTTGACCCAAAATTGTCGTTTTTGCCCTTGTCTCCAAATTGGACTCAAGGACAGGCGTTCCTAGCTGATTGATATTTTCTGGATCTGATGGTGATATTTGTTTCAGCAACCGGAGTACCGCCTGCAAATCCAACCGAAGTCAGAACCGCAATCAGAGCCGGAACCACAGGCAAGTGTACCTTGCCAAACCCTGCAGCTTGCTAATTATTTTCTTGGCTTAATTTAGCATCAGTGGGCAAGTAAAGCTTGCCAATTCTCAGTAATTCCTGTTATAGTATTTTACTTGAGTTCTGGTAGATTCATATGTAAACTTGTTTAACTGCTCAACCCAGGACACCTGACACTATTCATGCGACGGAATTTTCGTATAGGATACATATTCATGACTTATACAGTTTACATGCTTAGTTTATATCCTGACTTGTTGCATTAGCTTTGATCCTGCGTGTCATGGACATGAGACGTGAGATTTTATTGGGTGGGGAGAGTATTACCATAACAAAGGCTGATTATATTATATATATTGACATCTGGATGTGTCTTAGTCTCTGACACAGAGCTATGGCACCAGTTCTGGCCCTTCGAGAAAATACTGCTATGGGTTTCTCTGACACTGATCCTGTAGTAGCCTCAGCCTGAGTATGACTAAAACTCTCAACTTGCATATCACTTAGCTGGTTATATAGTTTATCCTATGGTTTCATTTATTACTGCACTGCATTTATTTTGGCTTGTATTTTCTGTACCTTATTATGTCCCCTGAGGACCTGAAATGGACTATGTCCCCAGGTATAGCCGAAGAGATCTACCCCGAGGTGTACGGAACAGGAGCACTCCTTGGAACAGAACCAGGAACCGAGGACGAGATAGTGGCAGAAGACTTCCCCTGAGTACCGACTTCATCTACTCAGTATTTCCATTTCCAGTATTTTATTTCCTGTCTATTTCCTTAATGTAACAGACTGATTCTCGGATTGTTTCCCGAGACTCTTATTTGATATTGTTCATTTATTTCTATTGTATTATTTCTGGCATTAATCTGTGTTTGTTCTGTGGATGAGATTAGAAATACCTGAGACTTGTAACATTTTACTGTTAGACTACAGCTTAAGCATGCCCTGATGGATCCATTAAATTGGGTTGTCCATCGGTGCGTGCTGCTGGCCATTGCCGCGCATCCGGTCCCTCGGCATTTTGGGACTGGGGCGTGACAAATCCTGTGACGAAGTCCATGGTAATGTGTTCCCACTTCCACTCGGGAATGGAAAGTGGCTACAATAATCCTGCAGTTATCCGATGTTCAGCCTTAACTTGCTGACAAACTAAACACTTTGCCATGAATCTTACAATTTCTCTCTTCATCCCATGCTACCAGTAATGTTGCCTCAACTCTCGGTACATCTTCGTACTTCCGGGATGAATAGAATAAATCGAGCTATGAGCCTCGGTCATCAACTCTTGGCGTAGCTTGCCACTCGAAACGTATAGGCAATCTCCACACCTCAATATTCTGTCTTCATGTATCTTGAGTCCTGTTTGTATGTCGGCCTCTGTCCTGTCTCGCAGTCGTCTAAATCCCGTATCTGTAGGCAAGGCTGCCTTGATCCTCTCAATAATTGTGGACTGAATCCTCTAGACTAGCCATCTGTTCACCCATACCTGGCAATATAATCTCAATTTGAGTTCCAAATAAAATCCTCTAACCACTGGCGATGAGTCGTAAAAATAGGCCACGGGCTTAGCTTAAGGCATCTGCTACTACATTTGCCTCGTCAGGATGGTACTGCAACTCGATATTATAATCCGTCATAAATTCTAGCCTGCGCCTCTGTCTCATGTTGAGCTCCTTCTTCGTGTAGGCATACTTCAGAGTTTTGTGATCTGTATAAATCTCAACACGCTCTCCATAAAGGTAGTATCGCTATAGCTTTAGTACAATTATCACTGCAGCTAGCTCTAGATTGTGCGTCTGATAGTCCTTCTCATGAACCCTTAGTTGTCCTGATACGTAGACTATCTATTCTATCTAAACATAACTCATATTTGCTGAGCTTGGCATACCGCCTTTCTGTCTCAGCGTCTCCAACACGATTCTGAGATATCTCTCGTGCTCCTCCTGGCTCTTGGAACATACCAATATGTCATCGATAATTACCACCACGAACTTATCTAAGTACTACACTGGCTCACCTTGCATTGTGTGCCCCTGAGGTAGATGGGCACCATACTCCTGGGCTCCCTGAAGAAACTCAACTCAGGGTAACCTGGTGGCCTAAAAATATAATACAACTACGTCGACAATCTAGTGTCGCGTGGTATTGGCTCAATCAACTCATGCTAGAATGGTGTCATCGTCCAAACTTAATCCTCAAAATAAATTCTCCTGTCCTGTTTACCACACTAATCCTCTAAAAGAAAAATTCTTCCCTGCCTAAAGCATAATTTCTCTCCTCCTCAAAATTTTTCCAATAATTTTTATTCCTCAAATTTCTTCTTTTCGTTATTTATCTCTCCAAGTCACAAGTACAATAATGGTATCACTCAAGCACATACTAGAATTCCTGGAATCCGATCATTATCTCCCAAGTGAGATCCTAAAATTTTTATCTCCTCTAGCTCATAATCATCGTTCCTAGTATTGTTATCATATACAACCTCTAGTTTCCATCATCAGGCTATGCATTTTCCTAAATTATTCTAGGTCATGATCAACAATCCTTCCAGCTCCCAGTACTTCTAAGATCACTGCTATCTCAAGCACGGGTAGGGTACTACTAGGTCCAGTTCTCTTGCTATCCTTCCATACTAGTTCTAGAATCCAAAAGAATCTATCAATCTATCCTACTCAGGGTAACAATCTTCTCAGAGAAAGGTATACGAATTCTGTCTTTTGCTGTCTGGTCTTCGATCTTCTTTCGGAGGGAAATCATCAGTCACAAGCATTCGTCTTCCCGAACAATAGGGGACGAGAAACAAGGATAGCGATATCGACGAAGATTGAACGAATGCAAATTGGAAGTCCAAGGGCGATAATCACATACAAAGAGTTTTTAAAGTCGATTATGGATTGAGATCCTATTCAACTTGGCA
The DNA here is from genome assembly GCA_036927795.1 of Iris macrosiphon. Classification (NCBI taxonomy): domain Eukaryota; kingdom Viridiplantae; phylum Streptophyta; class Magnoliopsida; order Asparagales; family Iridaceae; genus Iris; species Iris macrosiphon. Next base: position 95,244,951 of record JAYESA010000001.1, read on the forward strand.
CAGTCAGGTGACCAAGACGATTTAAATCGGACCTGCATGGGCCACCACAAAAATATGTCATGCCCCAGTCCCAAAATGTAGGACCAGGAATATGTGACACGCCAGCTACGCATTCGACCAGACTCTGGTCTGACTCGAATACGTATAAGCTGTAAAAATATAAAGGGGCACTAGCTAGATATCCCATAAATGTAAACCTCTATGTCTCAATCCATAATGTACAACAGTATACAAGAAAGAGCTATATGTGCTAGAGTCGGCCGCCCAATAACACACTAACTCGAATAGACTCGAGAAGAAGTATGAGTCTATAAAAACTAGGCTACAACAACAGATGAAATAAACAATGTAAAATAACCATAATGTCGGTAGATATAATGTGAGTACCTGGTACCATGCCCGCAAGACCTGCAACTCCAACAACAACTCCAAATGCTCCGTAACCATCTATGCTACAAAACTGGCAGGGAACCAGGTCCTTAGAGGGATGTAACAAGGTACAGAAATATAACATGCCAAGTAAACAGAAAGTACAAGTGCAACAACAGGGTACTCTATCATAACCAAACAAGTGTGACACAGTTTAAAGATAACGTTCGACGCGTGGGCTTTCTAAAATAAAACCATAGCTCCGAACACAGAGACACTCGGGGCGTACCGTAGCTCCGAGCACAGAGACACATAGGTGATACCACTACACTATAATACAGGATCACTACATATACATATATAAGCACGTACAGAGTAGCCCAAATGTCTAGTAACTGTCTTCCCCTTCCCAAGCGGTCAACGATTGTGCGTTGAACCTGACCCTCTAACTACAGTCTCGACTCACAGGTATAACTCAACAGACGCGACCCTAAGGTCGTCCCAGTCTCTGGTCATGATGTCGGTATCAGGATACAGGAATCTGGCACGATCACAGTGTATGAGTGTCCTGGGGTGTCGATAAAACTCAGGTACGTATATCGAGATACTACGAATCATCCAACAATCTTCCTAAGATGTTACGACGTACGTCTTCACCCGGTTGTGAACCGGACGCGAAGTACCGAACGTCAGCAATAATACGTGCACAAAGTACATAACAAAATAATAAATATCTGTAACTGAAATACAGGGTGGCAAGGTACACTTGCCTGCGTTCGGCTGCTGATGACGGGGATCCGGATGCTGAAGGGGACAATATGGTACGGAGTCTGAATCCAAAGTACCTGGAGAATATATGCAGGAATAGGTGATTATGAAGCAAAAATCTAGTTTATATATATATATATATATATATATATATATATATATATATATATATATATATAGGTATAATCCTATTCTTCCAATAACTTGAATGAGTTTAGTGGCCAACTATTTTGTTGTATGAACCCGTAGGACCTACTACCATATTTAATCATAACCATTAATCGCATCCTAGTTCAGTTCAAATCATTTCCTTAGCATTCCTTTACTCACAAATTTTATACTCTTCTAAAAGTCACACACAACCACACTTCCAATTAGATACTCGGTCCCTTGCATGTATGTTTAAAAAATATACCACATTCACTTAACTACCAATTTATTTCCTGCCAGCCCTTCCTAGTTGAGACAACACAAAAACATAGTTGCCCCCTTCCTAAAATTTAGGATTTCCTCAAGATAACATCCATACCCATCTTTACATATCTAAAAAAAAGAAAAGCATATAACCCCATGTAACATAATCAATGCAGAATTTTTTTCTCAGCATTCCCTCAATCCATGTATACATTATAAAAATATATGTAATTATTATTATTATTGCTCTTTGGGAAAACACCTCCACACAGTGCATAGCTATTCAACTCCAATATGTGTATATCCATTCTCCATATAATCATAACCATAGCAACTATCCTTCTTATATACATAATAAACCATAATAGAATAATTAGCACACCACAGTCTCCAAACACCACCAATATCACCAGGCACCTCACATATCCATATATTCATATAGCATATTCTATTCCTTAGTGTTTACTACTCCCCCCATCTTTCTTTAGGATCAAACACTCATAATGCTCCTTATTCTCCTCATAGTCATTATCTCTTATTTAATAACCATACAAATAATACAAGGGAACAATCACCATCATTATGTGTCCATTTTATCTGTTTCATACACACTGCTTTGGTCCAAGATCACACAGTTCAACTTCAACTCATGGCAAGAAAGGGAAGAATTTCTATAAAGTAGATCAATAAACTATAGAGTACACAAGAATCATATTGAAGGACTGTTCGCTAGGATTAAAGGAAGACGACGATAGTACCGTGGGGGGAAGAATATGCTCCAGAACTGGTCGTCGATGATGGCTCGGTCTCGACGTGCCACGGGAACGTCGTTGTCACCATGTTCCAACATGTTCAAAGTCGAAACACAGGAAAGAAGTAAGTGCACCGCTTGGTGCTCCGCGGACAGGGAAGTCGAATCCCGCCGAGGGCGGGTGTAGCCGGTGAGCACAGAGAGGCCGTCGTCGATGACGTCGCTGCTCTGGGACACAATGGAAGGGCTCAAAACCTGGGGCAAAGCCGGACTGCGGGGGTTCCCTTGCCGAGATGCTTCGACGCCGGCCTGTGACATCCAATTCGACCAGGCCAGAGGTAGAAGAAGAAGTATCGAGGGGTGTTCGGTTGGCTGTGGGAAGAGAAGCTGGCCGGAGTATCGAGGTGGGCTCATGGTGGTGGTGGTGGTGGTAGTCGGGCTGAGGTCGGGGTGGATGTAATGGTGGTGGTGAAGCTGGTTGGCTGGAGGGGGAGGCTACACAGCGGAGGGAGGTCGACAGTGTGGTGGTGCGGGGATGAGGTACGACCAGAGAATATGACCGGAGAATATGGCCGAACAATTGGTGGGAGCCGGAGTTAGGGTTACTGAAGAATGTGAAATGGAGAGGAAGAAGAAGAAGCAAAAGAAGAAGAATGGAAGAAGAATGTACATTCGGCTGTAAGTGAATGGATGGAGGAGAGAGAGAGGAGGTGGGGTTTCCCAAATGTGGGGATTAGCGCCGGTTGGAGTTTGTGAGGGTGGATGATGTAATGTTTTATAGGGGATTGTGAATGGATGGAGGGTGGAGATGCTCCTATTCAAAATGGAGGGATAGGATTTGTCATGAAGAAAAATAATTTCTTCATGAAGAGTGATGAATGGATGGGTGAAATTAGGACCCAATTTTGTGACATCTTCATTTGGCTTGGCCAATGGGGTGAGGGCAGCTAAAATTACTAAATTGCAATTTAGTCCCTTAAATTCGGGAAATTGCACGAACACATAAAATAACGCTAAAATTGTGGAGAAAATCGCGGGTGATGGTTTGCATGGCGAGGGGGTGTTGGGGGTTTGGCACGGGTTTAATTTTATGGCCAACGGGATTAATTAAGGATTAAAAATAGGATTAGGTAAAATTGGTATCCCCGATTTAAATAGAATTAAAGTGTCCCGCGCTTTTGAATTAAATGGGGACACTTGGGGTCAAAATTCAGAAATGACGCAAAGGTTAAAAATGGTGGGGGCTTGGAATCAGTCTTGGACCCTTTAGTTGGTCCGGCTCAACGGGTTAAGTTGGTATCTCAAAATTGAGGGTAATGACACATGTGTCTGACACGAAATTAAATATGGGTTATGATTTTCGGAAAGTTGCGCAATTAATTTAGAGCACAACGAGAACTGATTTTATGTGACGGAAAAGTCCAGCCTAGTTTGGCGAGTCAAGTCAGAAGTACAATAAATCGATGGAATTTTCGAGCTGATATTGGGCTCCGAATAATTTAGCGATGATAGGACGCGCCAAAGATTTTAATTAAATAAATTAAATACCAGACAAACCTATCTCCACTCTAAACCTCAACATCTGCTGCTAAAAACCAAAATTTTCCAAATCAAACCCTGACTATCTACAGAATAAATCGTGGGAGTTTACACTTGAGTACCTTATTCCTTCGGTACAAAATGGATACGGGTTGCTTCTTGTAAGAAAACTTGGTACCAACGACTAATTCAGAGTGATCGAGGATGTAACTCAGATTTGGGATATACCTACGCAACTAAGATATATGAAATACATCGTGCACCTCTCATAGCGAAGGTGAAAGAGCAAGACGATAAGCCACATCGCCTACCTGATCGAGAATGTCAAACGATCCAATGTATCATGGACTAAGCTTCCCGTGGACCCCGAATATAATAACTCCACCGGTTGACAAAATTTGTAAGAACACGTGGTCGCCGACACGAAACTCTAAAGGCCTATGATGCTGGTCTGCCTAGTGACGATTTCGATCATGCACAACCCAAAGTCACTCTCTGATCTACATGACAACTTCTACTATTTACGTAATTATTTCGGGGTCTAACATCTTTCGCTCACCAATGTTGTCCTATGCCAACGATGATCTACACCTTCTGCCGTATAGTGTCTCGAAAGGTGCCATCTGAATACTAGCCTAATAACTATTATTATACAAAAATTCCACTAAGTGAAGGTGGTTCTCCCAAGATCCACCAAAGTCTAGGGTTAGGCTCGTAACATATCTTCCAGGTTCTGGATGGTCCTCTCTCATTGCATGTCTATCTCGGGGTGGTACGATGTACTGAATCTTAACCTGGTTTCCAATCTCTCGTGCAAGCTTCTCCAGAAATGAGAAGTGAACCTGGTATCTCAGTCCGATACTATGCTTACCGACATGCCATGTTGCCTCACAATCTGTCGCATATACAAATTTGCCAACTTCTCTATAGACTGTCCTACTCTGAAGGAAAGAAAATGTGCCACTTTTGTGAGTCAATCTACTATCACCCGAACTGCATCTCGACCAGTCGGGGATCTAGGTAAACCGGTCACAAAGTCCATGGTAATATGTTTTCACTTCCACTCTGGAATAGGAAGTGGCTGCAATAACCCCGCCGATCTCTGTTGTTCTACTTTCACTTATTGACATATCAGACAAAGCGATACGAAACATGATATTTTCCTCCTCATTTTGTTCCACCAGAAGTATTGCTTAATATCTTGGTACATCTCCGTGCCTCCCGGATGAACGGAGTACTGGAAACTATGTGATCCAGTCATAACTTCTTGCCGAATATCCCCGCTTGATACACATAGACGGTTCACAAAACTTAGCGTTCCATCCGCATGAATTGTCAACTCTTTTTGAAGACCGGACTCACATTATGCCCGTAGCTTCTGAATCTTCGGGTCCTCTACCTGAGCTATCTTGATTCTATCCACCAAAGTTGACTTGATATGTTGACTAGCCAAAAATTCTGTTTCCTATGGAAGTACTATATCGATTTCCATCTCTCGTAAGCCTTCTAGAATGTGCTTCTGAGTGGTCAACATAAATTCTCCACCTCTTCTACTAAGTGCATCAGCTACTATATTTTTCTTGCCTGGATAGTATTACAGTTTCACGTTATAGTCTTTCAACAACTCTAGCTACCTTCTCTGCCTCATGTTTAAGTCCTTCTACGTGAATACATATTTCAAACTCTTATGATCTGTGATGATCTCCACCCGATTGCCATATAAGTAGTGCCTCCATAGCTTAAGTGCAAATATTACTACTGCTAACTCCAAATCATGAGTTGGATAGTTCTTCTCGTGATCTCTAAGCTGCTGAGAAGCATATGCTATCACTCTCCCGTGCTGCATCAAAACACATCCAAGCCCCTTGCCAGATGCATCACAATACAGCAGAAATCCTCCGGAGCTTGCTGTAAGAGTAAGAATTTGTGCAGAGATTAACTTCTTTTTTAACTCTTTAAAGGCTATCTCGCATTTTACTAACCACACAAATTTGACTTTCTTATACGTCAAACGAGTTAAAGATGTTGAGATATTAGCAAAGTCTGACATAAATCTTCTGTAGTATCCTGCCAAGCCCAAAAAACTATGCACCTCTGCCACTGTCTTCAGAACTGGCTAGTTCTCTATTGCATCTACCTTCTTGGGATCAACTGACACTCCTGCTCCAGAAATAAAGTGCCCAAGAAAGAATATGTGATCTAGCCAAAACTCACACTTACTAAGCTTCGCATATAACTGGTGCTCCTTCAAAGTCTGTAGTACTATCCTAAGATGTTCTTTATGTTCCTCCTTATTATGAAAATACACAAGGATGTCATCGATAAATACTACCACACATTGGTCTAAGTATTGCATAAAAGTAAGGTTCATCAAATCCATGAATACCGCTGGAGCATTAGTCAGTCCGAATAACTAAAAATTTGTAATGCCCATATCGTGACCTAAATGCTGTCTTCGATATATCCTGCTCTCGAACTCGCACCTGATGATATCATGATCGTAGATCTATCTTGAAGAAGACTCATGCTCCGCTTAATTGGTCAAACAAGTCATCAATCCTGGCAATTGATACTTGTTCTTTACTGTCACCATATTCAATCACTTGTAATCCAAGCATAACCGCGTCGATCCATCTTTCTTCTTCACCAATACCGCTGGTGCTCCCCACAATGATACACTGGTCCAAATGAACTTCTTTGCCTTCAGTTCTTCTATGTGTCGATATAACTGATCAAGATCTGATGGTAACATTGGATATACCTCTGGGATATTGGTTATGCTTCTGGCATCAACTCTATATAGAACTCTACTTTTCTAACTGGGGGTAATCCGGAAAGCTCGTCAGGAAAGACGTCCATGAATTCTTCAACTATTTTGGGTATCGGGTCCTCTTCCATTGCTACTGTTGTGATTTCTTCCTTATGATGGTCTTCTGCTATTCTATTAAGAACAAACTTTTCTAGACTAGGGACTATAAACAATACCCTGCCCTCATGACAATCTATCATCGCATGATTGTCTCTCAAACAGTCCATGCCTAAGATAACGTCAAAGTTATCCATATGGAGCTCGATCAAGTTCGCAGGTAATAAATGCCCACATACTACGACTGGACACGATAGACATATCCTACTAACTCCTACTATCCCATTGCCAGTGGGTATATTCATCTTCTTTGGCAATGCCTCAAACTTTAATCCAATACGTGTCACATATTGTGGGGATATAAATGAGTGCGAAGATCCATAATCAAATAATGCTATGATAAGAAATGTTTTAACGAAAATGTTATCTGTAAATATGTCGCTTGACGCCATATCTTCTTTCAGAGATAAGGTGAATGCCTGCCATTGGCCTTGTTGTTACTACCCAATTCTAGAAAATAGGATTTTTTTATTTGGTAAATTGTGTATTGTTCATAAATAATTATATTTATATTTAATTAATGGTTGTATTATTTTTGTTTGGTTGTTTTAGGGTTTGGGCTAGTTTGGACCCATGTCTAGTGGATCCATGTCAGACCCAATCAATACCCTTGTCAGACTCATTTATGGGTTTAGAATAATTATTATATTTTTTATTTAGTTAGTTGGGTTGTTTTAGGTTAGTTAGAATGTGTTAGTGATCCCAAAACCTAAACCCTTGTTTTAGCAAGATAGTTTGGAGGGTATTTTAGTCTTTAGGGTTAAACCACAAGCCCTAACCCTATATTATTAGGTCTGGCCGAAACCTTTCCCCCTATTCACATTTCATTTCCATTCTTCTTCTTCTTCTCCACTCTTCACTCTTTTCTTCTTCTAACTTCAAGTTTCAAGTAAGTACACCATCTTTCTTTTCTTCCTTCTTCTATTCTTCCATTTATGTAAACCCTAACCCTTTACTTTTCCCTAACCTAGGTGTGTAGAGCCTAGACTTAGTGTAGAGGCTTGACTTGGAGGCTTGGAGGCTTGAGGGTGGTGATTTCAAGGGTTTAGGAGACTTTGGCCTTGGGATTCCAACTCCCAAGAGGTAAACCCTAACTTTTCTCTTAGTAATTACTCTAATATAGTATAATTAGTAGTTTAGAACCTTACTAGACCTTAAGACTACCCGTAGGAGAAAGTTAGAGCTTGTTTGGTTGTGTTTGGAGACTTTTACATTAGGTTTTGTGTCAATTTTGGGTGAAATCCGAGATTGGTCCAATTTTGGGTGATGTCCTAGGTTAGACGGACCTAGGTAGACGTGCTTGGGTGTCTTGAGGGTAAGTATGTGTCTCCGTTCGGACACGTGAGGTCATGTCGCGGAGATTTGGGCATTTTCGGCGATTTGGAGGTTTTTCATCATCGTAGGTTCTACTTGGGTGCGCGTTTTTGCCACGGACCTAGAATCGGCAAGATAGTATTTTTTTCTAGGTTCTAGACCTTGATTAGAACCCGTGGATAAATTTTGGGCCGATTCCGAGTAGGTTTGGTGTGCGTTTCACGATGTTTCGCGAACCGCACTCCACGTGTTCGTCGAAATGACCGAATGGCCATTTCGACTTGGTTTCTAGGTTTTGGGCTTGTGCGCGCGTTGGTTTAGCTTCGAGGAGTGTGTACTAGAGTTCTTGAGTTATATATTATATATTTATATATGTTTATATGTGTTTGGGTCGATGTGCGTGTGTTGGTGGGGTGTTATGTGTGGTTGTGTGTGTTGTGTTGTGTGTGTTGTGTCTAATTGTGTTTATATATATGTATATGAGTTTATATATATATGTATGTTTGTCTATATATATATATATGTGTGTTTGTATATGTATATATGAGTGTATATATATATTTGTGTAGGTTTATATATATATATATATATATATATGAGTGTGTTTGTGTGTGTGTGTGTGTGTGTGTATATATATATATATATATATATATATATATATATATATATATATATATATATATATATATATATATATATATATATATGTGTGTGTGTGTGTGTGTGTGTGTGTGTGTGTGTGTGTGTAGAGTGTGTTTATATATATATACATATGTGTGATTATAGATATGTGTGTGTGTGTACCTATATACATAGGTGTATAAGTGTGTGTATATATATATATATGGTTGTGTGTGTGTGTGTATATATATATGTATATATGTTTGTGTATATATATATTTAAGTGAGTGTGTGTGTGCTTGTGTGTCTGTGTGTGTGTGGTATGTCGAGGGGGATGAGAGCAACAACAACTAGTAGCTGCTGCAGTGGCCAGCAACTGATTAGAAGGGAAGGCAGCAGCAATTCTGAAAGGGGGGCAACAGCAGCTAGATGAAGCCAGCATTGCATAGCAGTAGCTGAATGGAGATAGGCCTGCAGCAGAGAGCAGCGAGGCAGCAGAATGCGAGCATCAACAGCAACAGGGAGTAGCTGCTGCAGTAGTAGCAGCAGCAGAATGCTGCAGCAGCAGCATGCTGCAGCAGCAGCATGCTGCGGTAGCAGCGCAGCAGCAGCAGTAGAAGTAGGCTAGTAGTAGCAGCAGAGGAAGAGAGCTATATATATATATATATATATATATATATATATATATATATATATATGTAGATATATATGCATATGTGTTTATATATATATATATATATATATTAGCCTAGATATATAGCTAGGTATATATGTTTATATGCTAGATAATTAGCTAGATGGGTAGTGTTAGTGAGGGATAGTGGATATCTCAATACCTTGAGATACCCAAGGTATTGAGTATTGAGGTAAGGTTTTTGAGCGTTTGCCTAGGAATAGGTTCAGAGTTGCTTTTATATGTATTGGTGTATATTTTACGCGTGTTAGCATAGGTGCTAGTGGGTATAAGTGGGGTTTGTAGCTTAGGTCGAGGTATCGGATATCGAGGGTATCCCGGTATCTCAAGAAGGCGAGTTTGAGGGTTTACGAGCTTAATGAGCTAGTTTTGACCTAGAATTTTAGGGCACCCTAGTTCGACCTAGCGTTGACCATAATTGTCCCCGTTGACCCCAAAAGTCAACATTTGACCTAGTTTTGACCCAGAGTTGACTTTTTGGACCATGGGTTGACTTTTTGACCCAAATTTTATCGGTTTGACCCGTTCGACCTAGAATAACCCTAGAAGCTTATTTTTAGTTATTTTATATCCGTTTAACTCTTTAGAACCCTGTTTAACCTTGTTTTTTGTAATAGGTTCTTGCGACGCCAGTCCGGATCTCGATCCTCACCAGTTATTCAGGACGTCAGGCAAGTACCTACCTCTGATTGTTTCCATTTTATGATAACGTATATATCACCTATTCTAGAACTCTAATACTTGATTCTGACACATTATTTCATGAGATGGTACTAGTTGGATCCCGTCATGAGATGTTATCCCCCTTACCGTGTTCATCGGGTACTCTATCACGTGTATTTCATTATGTGCTTCGGGTATTGATTCTCATGTGCTATCATGTGCTTCGTGTGCTCTCTCCTTCATGTGCGTGAGTTATTTATCATGTACGTAGCGTGTCGTGGTTGGATCCAAGAGTATTAGTGGGGGGGGGGGTAGGAGTTGGTTATGTGATCAAAGCCAAACAGTATTCATGTGTATGTCAGTTATGCAACTAACGCATAACAGAGTTATCATATTTTATTCATGTACAACCTAAGCTGATCACATAACGAACTTGTGCTCAAGGTACTTAGCTAGTATTCCTATTTTCTCACATGGAATTACTTCTCTATTACTTGTATTGTTCCCCACTTTTACATTGCAGCTACTTTATCTGTTCCACCATGTATTTACTTTCTTGTGCATCTTGTATACTTTTCTATTGCTAGTCATATACACCTTACCATGTATTTGGAGTTACTTTCAGAGTTATGTACTTCGCTCCAGTACTGACTGGACATATTTTTTCCAAAGGATCCTGAGGATTTGTGTTCGACATTCTATGGGCCTGGTGTCGAGGAGTGTTGTGACCCGGAGATTAAGAAGGAGCCCGTCGAGGAGACGCCGTTAGCACCCTAGTATAGCTAGGTGGGTTTTACTGGGTTGTTCCTAGTTGCTATTTTGGATGACTGTATTTTATTTTGCTGTTGTGAGATATTATAGACTTTAGTCTTGGACTGTATATTTGGATATTGTACTTGCTCTCTTTGGTTCTTTGTTTCATTGTGATATCTTATCGTGCTTTTACTCTTCCCCTAGTTATTGTGATTGAGATTATATATATTGTGTGGTTGCCCTCCTTTTGGAGAGGTTATCTTGACAGGTTATTGTGAGATATAGATATTGTGACCTAGAACGGACCTAGACAGCGTTCTACCGCCGATTCTGCGACGTAGGCTGGACGTACCCACGACTCATGCCCGATTTTTTGGGTGCGGGTCATGACACATTTTTGGTGGTGGCCCATGCAGATCGTAGTTCGCAGGTCTAGTCTCTAGGTCTACCTGCGATAGGATATAGGATATAGGCTGAGAGAGAGTGTGCTCAATCACAACTAGGACCCTTCCTGGTTTTTGTTATCTTTAATTTTTCTGAAATTATTTTCTTTTAAAATATTACCATCCTTCCTTGATGATATCGTATCTTGTACCGTATTGACTTCTTTTGATCTGTGTTCAGGATGCCTCCGAAGACACGGTCTCAGCACACTGTTCCAGCAGCTGCCACTGAGAGGTCTGCTACCTCTCGTCCTGTTCGACTTCCGGCAGCTGTCACCGCTCCATTCGCCACTCCTGCGGTCGAGGGAACATCCATTTCTCTCGGAGATCCTCTTACTCCTATCGATCCGAGAGCTACCCTAGTTGTCTCGGTGGTACCTCCTCCACCACCTCCTACACCAGTTGACGCCGCACAGCTGTTTGCGTTCTTCAGAGAGATGATGGACGCACAGCACCACCAGGTGGACGCGATGAGGATGGGCATTGAGAATGCTCACCAGGTGGCCATGACAGCTGTGGACAGAGTAGCCTAGATCCAGCCACAGGCAGAGCAGGCTCAACATCCGAGGCCGGGCACCATTATTGACTTTCAGAGGATGCGGCCAAAGGAGTTTTGGGGTACTGAGGAGATCCTGTACGCGGACGACTGGATCGAGCACATTGAGGGCATCTTTAGGCTGGCACTGATCCTAGCCAATATGCAGATTGAGGCAGCGGACAGCCAGATGTTCGATCTTGCCCTTACTTGGTATCGCACATATACGAGGATAGCGGTGCCGGGACTGACTTGGGGGGCTTTCAAGAAGCTTTTTAAGGAGAAGTTTTTTTCGGATGTAGCTCTCAGTGCTTTGGAGAGCCAGTTTGAGGCGCTCATCCAGGGGAGCATGCTGGTAGACGAGTATGCAGCAGAGTTTTGCCGTCTGGGCAGATTTGCTGAGGGTTTGACCGAGGCAGCGAAGGCACGGAAGTTTCGCAAGAGTTTGGTCATGGCGGTCAAGTCCTTGACTAGGAGTGACCGCGAGACGACCTTCGAGCGATTGTGAGCGACGCTCAGAGGGCAGAGGACGACTTGGAGCTGAAGACCAAGAGGAGTAGAGATACTTCCGGAGCGAGCAGTAGTGCTGGCCCAGCCAAGAGGCCGTTCCAGCAGACTCAGCAGCACCAGGGTCAGGGTCGTGCGCCTTTCCGGCAGGCGCCCCAGCAGCAGAGGTAGGGACAGCAGCAGGGTCAGAGGCAGCCCATCACTTGCCTTTTTGGTAGGAAGCCGGGGCATAGATGGGATATTTGCAGAAAGAGACTGGACAGATATTTGTTATGTGGCACAGCAGATCACCAGCTGAGGGATTGCCCTTCAGCACTTGCTCGTACAGCTCAGGACGGAGGAGCCGCTCAGAGGGGACCAGCCAGAGAACCTGCAGCACAGTAGAGAGGACAGCCTTTGCAGACCCAGCAGCAGAGGTTTGCCCAGCACCAGCAGCAGCACCGCCGAGGACAGCAAGGGCGAGATTTTTCCCTGACCGTAGACGAGCCCGAGCCCGTTGGTGATGTGATCTCAGGTTCTGTTCTTCTTGATTCCATTCCAGCACTTGCTTTATTTGATTCGGGTGCTTCCCATATCTTTGTGTCTGTATCTTTTGCTTTTAGACACCGTCTTATTGCTGAACCTTTAGCTAGACTCTGCAAAATCACGACCGGGGGTGGTATCATCCTAGTCAGTGATGTCTGCAGGGACCGAAGAGTTACCTTGGAAGGCCGGGAGTTGAGTGTGTGCCTACTCGTAATGCTACTTCCGAGTTACGATATTATACTCGGGATGGATTGGTTGAGTATGCACTGTACTAGTATAGATTATCGTGGAGTCAGAGTGTTGTTTAGTCTGCAGGGAGAGCCAGAGTTTGAGTTAGCCAAAGGAGCAATGGAGCAGAGTGAGGGAGCTGCGGAGCCCTGGTGGTAGAGCTGAGGTTGCCACATCCACTGATAGTGGAGTTCATGGATGTCTTCCCGAAGGAGTTACCAGGATTACCTCCGGACAGAGATGTGGAGTTCTCTATAGACTTGGTACCAGGCACGGAGCCGATATCCCAGCACATCTATAGAGTCAGCAATTGTGAGCTGATAGAGTTGAAGAAGCAGGTGGATGAGCTTCAGGACAAGGGATTTATCAGATCTAGTTCTTCTCTGTGGGGTGCTCCGGTACTTTTTGTGTCGAAGAAGGATGGGTCGATACGGATGTGTATCGACTACAGGGCTCTGAACAACCTCACAATCAAGAACAAGTATCCGCTGCCGCGTATTGATGATCTTTTTAACCAGTTGAGTGGAGCGAGGGTGTTTTCCAGGATTGATCTAAGGACAGGCTACCACCAGGTGAAGGTCAGGAGGGTGGATATTCCGAAGACAGCTTTTTGGACCAGGTATGGACAATATGAGTTCATGGTGATGTCGTTTGGGTTGACTAATGCCTCGGCAGTATTCATGAATCTGATGAATAAGGTGTTCCATCAGCATCTAGACAGGTTTGTGGTGGTGTTTATAGATGACATCTTAGTGTATTCGAAGACCCCAGAGGAGCGTGAGGAGCATCTGAGGATAGTGCTGGAGACTCTCAGAAAGGAGAAGCTTTATGGAAAGATTTCAAAGTGCGAGTTCTTCCTTGACAAGGTTGAATTCCTTGGTCATGTGGTGACAGGAGAGGGGATATCGGTGGATCGGAGGAAAATCATGGCAGTTGAGGCCTGGAGTGCTTCGAGTTCAGTAGCAGAGGTCAGGAGTTTCCTGGGGCTGGCAGGTTACTACAGGAGATTTGTTCAGGATTTTTCCCGGATTGCAGAGCCATTGTCTCGGCTGACCCGGAAGGACATAGAGTTTGTTTGGTCAGAGGAGTGCCAGGTTGCCTTTGATGAGCTGAAGAGGAGGTTGATGACAGCTCCAGTGTTGATGTTGCCATCAGGGTTTGGAGGATTCACTATCTATAGTGATGCATCGGAAAAGGGACTGGGTTGTGTGTTGCAACAGAATGGAAGGATGATTGCCTATGGTTGCAGGCAATTACGTCCTCATGAGAAGAACTACCTACCCACGATTTGGAGTTGGCAGCGTTCATTTTTGCTCTGAAGTTGTAGAAACACTATTTATACGGAGAGTGTGTGGAGATCTTAACAGACCATAAGAGCTTGAAGTATGTGTTTACCCAAAAAGAGCTGAACATGAGGCAGAGGAGATGGTTGGAGTTGATGAAAGAATTTGACATATTGTTGCAGTAACATCCAGGAAAGGCGAACGTAGTTGCGGATGTGCTGAGCAGGTTTCCGATAGCTATGTGCCTGACTACAGATCGTTATCTTATAGCAGATCTAGAGAGCTTGGGCATTGAGGTGATAGTGCCTGGAGTTGAGATGCAAATGTAGGGACTGCAGATTCAGTCAGAGTTGGTAGACCGGATCAGGGCTACAAAGTTTGAGGATGAGTCTCTGAGGAGCATCAGGGCGTAGGATCAGATTGGATTATCAGATGACTTCACTATTGCTGATAATGGTTCATTGCGGCACAGTACCATATTGTGTATGCCGAGTGGGTCATTGCGCGAGGAGGTTCTTCTGGAGGCGCATCGATCCCAGTACTCTATGCATCCAGGTGCCAACAAGATGTATAGAGATCTGAGAGAGCATGTATGGTGGTACGGGATGAAGCGGGAGGTAGCGTGCTTCTGGATGAACGGTGAAGGCAGAGAGGCAGAGGCTAGGAGGATTACTCCAGCCATTACCCATTCCGGAGTAGAAATAGGTGTGACCATGGATTTTGTTTATGGACTTCCCCGTTCTCCAGGAGGGAAGGATACGATTTGGGTTATCGTAGACAGGTTGACCAAATTGTCCCACTTTCTACCATTCAAAGTGGGTACGTCCACGGAGAGACTAGCAGAGATTGATGTGCGCCAGATAGTCAGACTGCATGGAGTTCCTGTGAGCATAGTATCAGACCCAGCTCAAGTTTGGGCACCCAGCTCAAGTTTAGTACTGTATATCACCCACAGACAGACGGTCAGTCAGAGGACCATTCAGACACTTAAGGACATGCTTCATACTTGTGTTTTGGATTTTAGAGGCTCTTGAAAGGATCACTTGCACTTGGTATAGTTTGCTTACAACAACAGCTACCAAGCCAGTATTGAGATGTCACCATTCGAAGCGTTGTATGGACGGAGGTATCACACTCCATTATCATGGGATGATGTAGGTGAGAGAGCTTTGCTTGGCCCAGAGATGGTGGTTGATGCGGCGAAGAAGGTCAAGCTCATTAGAGATAGACTTCGGGTGGCGCAGGACAGGCAGCGGCATTGGGCCGATAGCCACCGGAGACCTTTGGAGTTCGAGGTATAGTTTAGAATTTAGATTTTGTTCTTGTGTTTGCTTGTGATTGCTCGTTTTAGATTAAGTGCTGAGACCTTGTTTGTGCTAGATTGGTGATCTGGTATTTCTAAGGATTCTCCGATGCGGGGCACTATTTGCTTCGGTGGAGGCGGGAAGCTTAGCCCACGTTTCGTCGGACCCTTCAGCATCCTTGAGAGGGTCGGCGCTGTGGCGTATAGGCTAGATTTGCCACCTACACTAGAGGGAGTTCATGATGTGTTCCACGTGTCGCAGTTGAGACGATAAGTGGCGGATCCCAGTCACGTATTAGATCACTCAGAGATCGTGGTGGGCCTTACTCTTAGCTATCCAGAGCAGCCAGTGGAGATTCTGGATCGGCGGAAGAAGGTGTTGAGGAACCAGACTATTCCCTTGGTTCGCGTCGCGTGGAGGCATCACTCTCCAGGTGAGTCGACCTGGGAGAGGGAGGATGAAATACGCGAGCGATACCCTTATCTTTTCGAGCCCTGAGGTATGGTTCTTTTCTTTTCCTTGTATTCCTGTCCTAGTTTTGTCTTTTAATTTCGAGGACAAAATTATTTTAAGGAGGGTAGGCTTGTTACTACCCAATTCTAGAAAATAGGATTTTTTTTATTTGGTAAATTGTGTATTGTTCATAAATAATTATATTTATATTTAATTAATGGTTGTATTATTTTTGTTTGGTTGTTTTAGGGTTTGGGCTAGTTTGGACCCATGTCTAGTGGACCCATGTCAGACCCAACCAACATCCTTGTCAGACTCATTTATGGGTTTAGAATAATTATTATATTTTTTATTTAGTTAGTTGGGTTGTTTTAGATTAGTTAGAATGTGTTAGTGAACCCAAAATCTAAACCCTTGTTTTAGCAAGATAGTTTGGAGGGTATTTTAGTCTTTAGGGTTAAACCACAAGCCCTAACCCTACATTATTTGGTCTGGCCGAAACCTTTCCCCCCCATTCTTATTTCTTTTCCATTCTTCTTCTTCTCCACTCTCCACTCTTTTCTTCTTCTAACTTCAAGATTCAAGTAAGTACACCATCTTTCTTCTCTTCCTTCTTTTATTCTTCCATTTATGTAAACCTTAACCCTTTACTTTTCCCTAACCTAGGTGTGTAGAGCCTAGACTTAGTGTAGAGGCTTGACTTGGAGGCTTGGAGGCTTGAGGGTGGTGATTTCAAGGGTTTTGGAGACTTTGGCCCTGGGATTCTAACTCCCAAGAGGTAAACCCTAACTCCCAAGAGGTAAACCCTAACTTTCCTCTTAGTAATTACTGTAATATAGTGTAATTAGTAGTTTAGAACCTTCCTAAACCTTAAGGCTATCCGTGGAAGGAAGTTAGAGCTTGTTTGGTTGTGTTTGGAGACTTTTACATTAGGTTTTGTGTCAATTTTGGGTGAAATCCAAGATTGGCCCAAATTTGGATAATGTCCTAGGTTAGATGGACCTAGGTAGACGTGCTTGGGTGTCTTGAGGGTAAGTACGTATCTCCACGGAGATTTGGGCATTTCGAGCGATTTGGAGGTTTTTCGTCGTTGTAGGTTCTACTTGCGTGTGCATTTTTGCCACGGACCTAGAATCGGCGAGATAGCATTTTTTTCTACGTTCTAGACCTCGATTAGAACTCGTAGATAAATTTTGGGCCGATTCTGAGTAGGTTTGGTGTGCGTTTCACGAGGTTTCGCGAACCGCACTCCACGTGTTCGTCGAAATGACCGAATGGCCATTTCGACTTGGTTTCTAGGTTTCGGGCTTGTGTGCACGTTGGTTTAGCTTCGGGGGGTGTGTGCTAGAGTTCTTGACTTATATTTTATATATTTATATGTGTTTATATGTGTTTGGGTCGATGTGAGTGTGTTGGTGGGGTGTTGTGTGTAGTTGTGTGTGTTGTGTTGTGTGTTGTGTCTAAGTGTATTTATATATATGTATATGAGTTTATATATATATATATATATATATATATATATATATATATCTATTCTACTATATAATGCCAAAAGTAGGCTTCACCGTGGAAGTTTCCTTCCCAAAAATGTCCTTCAATATATTTACTAATTAAAAGAATACCTACAATAAATTCCATTGATAACCATTTAAGAGATTCATTAATGTATTACGGAAATCAAAGGGTTCATACTACTTGCTAAAACTTCTAAGATGTTCCCACGGAATTTGAAGGGTTGAATTCTTAACCTATATAATTAAAAACAACCAAGTTAAATCAACTCATCAACATCATCCACTCCAAGATACGTGCAAAGCACGTGCATATATACTATGTTTGTGTATATATATATGTATATATATTTGTGTATATATATAAGTATATATGTTTGTGTATATATATATTTAAGTGAGTGTGTGTGTGTGCTTGTGTGTCTGTGTGTGTGTGGTGTGTCGAGGGGGATGAGAGCAACAACAACTAGTAGCTGCTGCAGTGGCCAGCAACTGATTAGAAGGGAAGGCAGCAGCAATTCTGAAAGGGGGGCAATAGCAGCTAGATGAAGCCAGCATTGCATAGCAGTAGCTGAATGGAGATAGGCCTGCAGCAGAGAGCAGCGAGGCAGCAGAATGCGAGCATCAACAGCAACAGGGAGTAGCTGCTGCAGTAGTAGCAGCAGCAGAATGCTGCAGCAGCAGCATGCTGCGGTAGCAGCGCAGCAGCAGCAGTAGAAGTAGGCTAGTAGTAGCAGCAGAGGAAGAGAGCTATATATATATATATATATATATATATATATATATATATATATATATATATGTAGATATATATGCATATGTGTTTATATATATATATATATATATATATTAGCCTAGATATATAGCTAGGTATATATGTTTATATGCTAGATAATTAGCTAGATGGGTAGTGTTAGTGAGGGATAGTGGATATCTCAATACCTTGAGATACCCAAGGTATTGAGTATTGAGGTAAGGTTTTTGAGCGTTTGCCTAGGAATAGGTTCAGAGTTGCTTTTATATGTATTGGTGTATATTTTACGCGTGTTAGCATAGGTGCTAGTGGGTATAGGCGGGGTGTGTAGCTTAGGTCGAGATATCGGATACCGAGGGTATCCCGGTATCTCAAGGAGGCGAGTTTGAGGGTTTACTAGCTTAATGAGCTAGTTTTGTCCTAGAATTTTAGGGGCACCCTAGTTTGACCTAGCATTGACCATAATTGCGCCCGTTGACCGCAAAAGTCAACGTTTGACCTACTTTTGACCCAGAGTTGACTTTTTGGACCTCAGTTTGACTTTTTGACCCAAATTTTACCGGTTTGACCCGTTCGACCTAGAATAATCCTAGAAGCTTGTTTTTAGTTATTTTATATCAGTTTAACTCTTTATAACCCCGTTTAACCTTGCTTTTCGTAATAGGTTCTTGCAACGCCAGTTCGGATCTCGATCCTCACCAGTTGCTCAGGATGTCAGGCGAGTACCTACCTCTGATTATTTTTATTTTATGATAGCGTATATATCACATGTTCTAGAACTGTAATACTTGATTCTGATACATTATTTCACGAGCTGGTACTAGTTGGATCCCGTCATGAGATATTATCCCCCTTACCGTGTTCAGCGGGTACTCTATCACGTGTATTTTATCATGTGCTTCGGGTATTGATTCTCATGTGCTATCATGTGCTTCGTGTGCTCTAGCCTTCATGTGCACGAGTTATTTATCATGTACGTAGCGTGTCATGGTTGGATGCAAGAGTATTAATAGGGGGGGAGTAGGAGTTGGTTATGTGATCAAAGCCAAACAGTATTCATGTGTATGTCGGTTATGCAACTCACGCATAACGAAGTTATCGTAGATTATTCATGTGCAACCTAAGCCAATCACATAATGAACTTGTGCTCAAGGCACTTAGCTAGTATTCCTATTTTCTCACATGCAGTTACTTCTCTACTACTTGTATTGTTCTCCACTTTTACATTGCAGCTACTTTATCTGTTCCACCATGTATTTACTTTCTTGTGCATCTTGTATACTTTTTTATTGCTAGTCATATATACCTTACCATGTATTTGGAGTTGCTTTCAGAGTTATGTACTTCGCTCTAGTCCTGACTGGGCATATTTTTCCAGAGGATCCTGAGGATTTTTTTCTGACATTCTACGGGCCTGGTGTCGAGGAGTGTTGTGACCCGGAGATTGAGGAGGAGCCCGTCGAGGAGACGCCGTTAGCACCCTAGTATAGCTAGGTGGGTTTCCCTGGGTTGTTCCCAGTTGCTATTTTGGATGACTGTATTTTATTTTGCTGTTGTGAGATATTGTAGACTTTAGTCTTGGACTTTATATTTGGATATTGTACTTGCTCTCTTTGGTTCTTTGTTTCGTTGTGATATCTTATCGTGCTTTTACTCTTCCCCTAGTTATTGTGATTGAGATTATATATATTGTGTGGTTGCCCTCCTTTTGGAGAGGTTATCTTGACAGGTTATTGTGAGATATAGATATTGTGACCTAGAATGGACCTAGACAGCGTTCTACCGTCTATTTTGCGACGTAGGCTAGAAGTACCCACGACTCATGCCCGAGTTTTCGGGTACTGGTCATGACACTTGTCCAGCTCCCTACTGTTGCCTTCCCTAGTATCATTGTTGCGGTCTCTGTTGTTCCTATTGTTGTTGTCGGTATAATTAAGCTTGCATCGACAACAAACACTGAGTTATAGGTCGCATCGCTACTGCTGGTCCTCCTTGCTACACTGCCATTGGAGCCGGCAATGCAGGAAACTATTATACTGGCCCTCCTACCCTTTGTATCATTGGACAAGTGGCAAACCTATGATTGGGGCTTCCATATCTCAAGCATAGTCCATTCGCTGCCCGACAAACATCCTGGGTATGACCTCCCTTGCCATAATTTATACAACCTGTTGGCGCTCCCCGTCGCTGTTGTTATTGTTGCTGCTGTTGCCTTGGCTGCTGCTGCCGAGTAGATGCTATCACTGTCGAGGTTATTGGCCTCATCTGTGTTACGTCATAGATGCGAATGCCAGAAGATGGTGCTGACGTTCGTAGTATCGGTCCTCCCTCGCTGCTCTGCCTGTGAGGCCCTTTCTGGTCTACTCTTCTTGATGCCATCATCTGAGAAGTAATCTCAACCCTCTTGGCCGCTATCAATACTGCCTCAAAGGTCTAGTAGTCATATACCTCTACCATATATAAGATCTCCAAGTAAAGTCCCTGCTGAAATGTCATCGCTCTCTCCAACTCTGTTTCCACCATGGTTGGAGCAAACCTGTTCAGTCGGCCAAACTCTGTCGCGTAACCATTTAATGTCCTTCCGACCTTCTTGAGGTTGGTAAATCTCAGATGTAGCTCATACTGAGCCACAATCCCAAAGTACTTCATCCTGAATTGGGTTCTAAAATTATCCCATGAAATAGGATGCCTTAATCCTACTTCCATCGTGGTCCACCAATCTCTTGCAAGATCCTGGAGCTGCAAGGGAACCAGGTCAACCTGTTCCTCAGCCGAAACTTTAGCTACTGCTTGAATTGTCTTAATATCCTGGAGCCAATTATATGTCGTAATGGCATCCTCTGTGCCATCAAAATATCTGGAATTCAGTCTACAAAACCTAACATATGCCCCAGAATCTACTCTCCTGTTTATTCCAAGGCCGTCTGCAACCCTTGGTTCAACAGGATATTCTGTTCTTGTTGTTGAAGCTGTTGACATTGCTTTTCCTGATATTATTGCTGCTGAACCACCATCTGATGTTGTTGGGCAACCAATATTCCTCAGATAATCTCTAGCAAGGTCAGAGTATCTAGTGCTACAGGTATTGCAGGAGGTACGGGCACATCGAGAACCTGTTGCTCTACCGTATTTCTCGTGGGCTCAACTTGGATCCTTGGTTGGGTTTTTACACGACCTTGTCCTACAGGCAAGTCTTCCTCTCTTGTTGCTGTAATATCTGGAGGAGGGAAAACCCTAAAGAAGAGCACAAGAAATATCCAGTACAGGATAAGAAGGAACAAGGAAGCAACCAATCTGGGAAATTTTAAGCTGAGTATCGAAGATGATGAATTCAGAATTTCAAAAAGGATCATGTTTAATTGAGACTCCAATGACCATGACACTCCACAAGTATGTAGATAAGACCTACACAGACCACCACTAAAACATTATCACACCCTAGTACCATAATACGTAGACGGACACGGCCTGTCATGCCCCAATCTCCCGCAAGCTCGATAGTCCCTACTGAACGTGAATCACCACGTTGCAGCTCCCCCGCAGGACGATCGTTCCCATCGGGACGTGATGCCGTACGAGCCTGGAATTTGCGCTCGTACAAGGCGATATTGTCAAACACCAAAGTTATCATCGAAACAACCAAGTTCAACGGAAGCCGTTTAGTGTACCAAGCACACAAACAGAGTATACGCAGCGAAGCTCACAATAGGGTCCAAATGAAATGCTCTGAGGCAATGCCACAAAGGCGATGCTACGAAGTCGATAAAATTCTCTTGCTCTTTTCTCTAGCCCACAAGGGTACTTACAGTTCATACATCTTGTCTCGTATATCCAAGCAGCGCCACTACGCTTGCGTACCTGAAATATTGCCCACAAACGTGGGTCAGTACACAACCGTACTGGTGAGCGGGGTAACCCACTCGCCTAAGCCGACACTAAGTAAAAATAGTGAATACACACAGTTAAATGGTGATCTTTCTAGTTGAATCCTAGATTCGTTTCATGGCATATGAATGACATATTAAGGAAAGCAGTAAAGCAGTTTAAGCATGCAAATATTCAACTCAAACCAAACGACAAGTAATTATATAACCGACCCGTCTAACTCAATGCCATCGCTTGCACAATAACATATTGAACCATCAGTCTCGCCTCAATATCTATCCTCAACCAAAGTTATATTCTAATCTCGAGTGCACACTCTTGCCGAGGCAAGGCGGCCGCACCTACACGATGCACAAACCAACCAAAGTAAAGCAAACCAACTTATATACTATATGAAGTCACTGGCCAGAAGCCACGAAGGACATTGATCGGACCAAGATCAATAGGGCAATCCTACCCGATCCAGGGTTGGGCAGCTACTCCCGTCTGGTGGTATCGGACTACCAGCACTGCACCCAATTGCGCGATGCCCATTGTTTCCTCCATGGCGGAACGGTCCCGGGGCCCCGGTGCCTCATCCCGTGCCAGGAAATGAAACCTTGTGCCAGCAGATTGTCCGTGACTATGCAGACACAGTAGGTATGACGAGAGGATCGAAACATTCTCGCCCCACCAAGCGATCCTAGACTCGTTCAACCGATATCCAACCAAACATCCATAACCATTCTTCCAACATATCCAACCAAGGAATCCAAATCTCGACCTCAACATATAGCCCAAGGCACCAAAATATCAAGTGTTTCATAGGCACAATGCCTCTTCTCAACACAGAGTCCGAATTGGTGCAACACCCATGCTCAAAGCAAATCTCATGGCCCAATGCCATTTCAGTGGCACAATGCCCCATTCGTGGCACGATGCCCCATCAAACGACACAACGCCCTCGCCGATGCAGTTGTTCAATTTTGAACCACAATTGTTCGCTTTGCAAGACAAAGCGACCAAGTGATACCCGCGCACGGATGCCCGCTCGCTCGCCCGAATTCCTGATATTCCCATTGCCTTAAAGGTATCATTCTAACTGTCCAAGTATAATCCCAAGTATCCAACCGACTGCCTCAAATGCAATAATCCAACTATCGCTCCAACTATCCAAAGCGTAAATCATTTCAAGCCACAATCCTACCAAGCAAACGACGTCCACTCTATGCATGCCTCAGTGTAGTGATTCTCAATGTTTCAGCCCAAGTGTTCAAGCCTTTTACGTATTTTCCATATTATTAGGCATGAAGGAGTAGAGGAGAAGGAAAAGAGCCCACTCACAATGATTGATCTCGTTAGGCATCCTGTCCTGCGGATACGGCCAATCCCTTAAACCTGTGGTCCGATGCAAGCGCGATCTACTCAACTGGTATGACCGTGCGAGCAGGCCGTGCTTTCCAAATCATCCGACCGATCGGATTAAGGAAGACGGCATTATCGCTTCCATTAAGCTATTCTGTAATGTTCTGAACGAACACCTGATTTCCATCGAACCTGCTAGCCATCTGCACTTGAAACCAACTCGATTAATCCTTCTTCCCAAAATCCAACATTTTAAATGTAACCAGCATTTGATTCATTTAATCCGACTCAGCGTAATGCTCCGAGCGGTTGCGGGGCGTTACACGGCCAGCTATCCCGTACAAGGTACTATGTGTCGTACGGTGATCACGGCTATAACTAGATAAGGGGTTGCATGCTACAATCAGGTCACTTAGGGTCACACTAACATATGTCTCAATCAATCAAACAAGAAAGAGTAATCATAGAGCATATATGATAAAGCAATATGGCATCCCAAACAATTTTATTTGTAATGTCCCAGTCCCAAAATACGTAGGACTAGGAATACGTAACATGCTATCTACGCATTCGACCAGCCTCTGGTCTGACTCGAATACGTATAAGCTGTATAATAAGGGTACTGTATAAGAATACTAAAAATATCTGTCACAATCCACATAAAGAATAAAATATCAAGAATGAACTACATGTGCTAAAGTCGGCCATCCAGTAATACATAAGCTCGAATAGACTCGAGAAATAAATATGAGTCTATAAAAAAATTTGGCTACATCAGCAGATGAATAAACAATATGAATAATTAACCATAACTCCAGTAGAAATGATATAAGTACCTGGCACCAATGCCCGCATGACAAATAACACACATCAGCAACTCCCAAGGCTTCATAATCGTCTGTGCTGCAAAAACTGGCAGGGGACCAGGTCCTCAGAGGGACGTAACAAGGTACAAAAAATTAATAAACTAGAAGTAAACAATGTAATAAAACCATAATCCAGAATAAAAACTGTAACCAACTATGTGATATGCAAATGAGAGTATGGTATCGTACCCCGGGCTGGTACTCACGGAAGACTCAAGGGACACTTCCGTAATCTAATAGTACACTCAAGGTTCTATGTGGGAGAACCAGGAGGAATATATATATATATATATATATATATATATATATATATATATATATATATATATATATATATATATATATATATATATATATAATACCTTAGATTCCGCATAGGGAACCTAAAGCCTAATACACAATAAATAGTAATAAGTAAAATATGCCTAGAGCACGATGAAGACTCTCCCCACCCAATGTAACCTCATGTCTCAATCAAGACACGCAAGATCATGACCTCTAACTATCAGCACAAGTCATAGTCAATATGTATAACTATAAATATCACTATAGCATGCATCATGTAGTCCTATCCAGAGTCTAAGTACCACGAACAAGTCGAGAAAGACTCTGCCACATGAATATCATGTCTAGTGTCCTATGGGTAGATGTGCATATAATGTTTGCACCAACATGGGTTGTTAAAGATGACTCTCTAACTACGCTATCCGACTCCGCAGAGGATGTCGGTACCCGAATCTTGTTCGGACATAAAGTATCATATAACGACACTAGGCTCAACAAATATATCAACCAAGCCACACAAATATAATATATAATGCATAAATAATATCAAATAAATAATTTAGAACTGTAAACATCTTGGCAAGGTATACTTTCCTGGTTCTGCAGTCAGTGGTGGTAAAGATGATCCCGCATCCCCTCCTTCAGGATTCAATTGACCTATCAATCAATTAATACGCTTAAGGGTCAATCATAAATTATTGTAATTATAATTTAATTATATAA
Source organism: Iris macrosiphon (assembly GCA_036927795.1). Classification (NCBI taxonomy): domain Eukaryota; kingdom Viridiplantae; phylum Streptophyta; class Magnoliopsida; order Asparagales; family Iridaceae; genus Iris; species Iris macrosiphon. Next base: position 95,270,409 of record JAYESA010000001.1, read on the forward strand.
TTTTATTCTTTGCCATGTACAACCAAGTCCAATATTATTTCTAACATCTTACTTTTACAGGGTATTGGAACCAAGTTTCTTTGTTTTTGACTTCCAAAATTAAGTTTAAGTCTCCAATTAAATGACATAAAAATAAATTATAATAAATCATATAATCTTGATTTAAATATAATTTATATTCATTTTAATAATTAATTTCCAGATTTGACAAAATAAACATATTTCAAGATTACAGCTGCTTTAGGTTAACTGGTTTTGTCCGAAACTTGTTTGAGATATTGCTAGTCCATTAGTATGGTTTATATTTATAAAAAATTATTTTATATCATATTATATTTTGATTTAATCTCAAAAAATATTCACTCATTTATTCCTTCCAAAATAACCTCTATTTACTAGCAAAACAATGTCATAAAGTCACCCAAAACATTGGCTAGTGGCCCTTATTTTTAGGGTTCAGGTTTGACATAAAAATACCATAAATATAAATTTAAAATAATTTATTTCCAGAATTAAAACACATATAAATTCAGTTTTAGGAATTAAGATCAAACCCTCCAAGAATCGTATCACAAAGTCATGTTGTGCGTCGACTAGGTATTCTGGCAACTTGATGCTAGTTTGTACATGCAAGATTACCAACTTGAGTAATAAAGTATTTTTAATATAAAATTATATTATTTAATATTCTATAATTTAATAATAATTATATAAAAAATAATAATTACATCACATCATTCATGCAAATATCTCAACTACGCTCTCTAGCGATCCTTGCAACTTGGCCAAGTAGTCTTTGGATCCAATATTTTCGTCAGCATAAAACAGATTAATCATATAATTATAATATTTAGATTTTTAATTAATAACATATAATTTGCTGGAATTATTTTATATATATTTATCATGTTAATACTCATTGAACCTTGTCTACCATTGGTGCATCGTGTCCATGTCATGATTGATCTATTTTCTTGGAATAGTTTTCACATAGAAATACAGGTTTCTCATGCATGGAGTTTCATCATTTGTCATCTAATATGTATATGGGTTCATACAATGGTTCTCACATGGGAAAAATAAATATAAAATAAAAGTTACGAACCGTACGTGATCGCGATTACGGCGGAGGCTTTTCCTGCGACAGGGACCTTTTGGAGCGCCAAACGGACTCCAAACTCCACGAAACTTGAGAATGATCTTGGGGGATTCACGTAAGATGTAAATATAGGGTTTTTGAGGGGTTTTTGTGTCACACTCCAATTTTGACTAAATTGATAGTCGTCCCTCGGGCGTGATGCCGTGCACGCGTAAGACGCACGTGCACAAAGCCTAGGAAAAATAATATAATTTAGAACAAATACAATAGAGTACGCAAATAAGATATCATACCTTGAGATATAGAAAAGTTTTCTTTATTGATAATGAACATCTGTTTACAGACTCTTGACCCAAAAGTAATAAAGATACCGCACGGGCTTACAACTTGGAAGCAAAATGAGATAGCCGATCCATTTATTACATCCTTTACTAGTATTTCAAAAGCACAAAATACCTTGGATGTGAGTCAGCACCATCGCCTAGGAGATTCAAAAAGGAAAGTACGAGCTCCTTTCTTGAGTATGTACTTGGGCTCCAAAAGTCACAGCACGAACGCGCCTGATCAGGGAAGGGTTGGAGAAAGCTTCAGCTCCTCGCCGCATCGCCTCGACTCGGGGAACCTGCTGCAACGAGGGTCAGTACTTCAAAATGTATCGGTGAGGGCGAACTAAACCAACATTCCAAATCAATATCGTATTCATGTGAACATAAAATATTTTTATTATGTGATATTTTTATCTTGTCTTAGTTTAATTCTTTATATACGATATAATTGAATGACATAACAAAATGCGCCATCGTTCGATGATTTTACCTGAACCGTCTGAACCACCTGTACAAAACTTACCACGAACTTTCCTGCGACGAAGACATAGTTAGTCTGCACAGTTTAAGTATACATAAAGATTACTGTCTTGACGAGTCATCATGGACCATAGTCTGGGTAGACGGCAATGCTTGCAGTGTAGGTAACGATCCCAACTATAAATTCCTACCTCACCCGTGCTAAGTTGCTAGCACGACTAAGTAATATTTCGCCCGGGACAAATTGGCCCTGGTGCCCCGACGATCGTTCGCATGAACTAAGACCCTTGTGCACAAGATTATCCATGATCATTGACGATATGAACACTAAGTTAACATACGGAGCATTTCAAAGATCAATATGAATGAAACTACTTTAGCACAATGCGATAGCATAGTCTACTGGCTATTATGATCAATTCATAAGTTATGTACTATCCATTGAGCAGTCATAGATGAATAAGTTCTAACTACAACTAAACAAAAAATAGATACATGTATAACGGACATGCACGCATCAATGTGATCGTTGAGAATTCTATTTTACAAGTATTTCAAGTCCACTTCTTCTTTATTCTGATTCAAATTTTTTTTGTATCATTTGATCGGAATGCACAAATGAGTCAATTTATTAAGAATGAATACTTGAAAGAAGGGCAATAATCGAAGTAAAGCCACTCACAAGTTGGTGAACTGGGAGAGAAAATGGAAGATCTTCACGACTCCGCTTGCGCGTCGCCTATACGATCACCTACATGCACCAACAGATGATCAATATCTTCTGTTTCAGTCTCCAAGGGTTTGATACGAAATACGAAATCCTAAGAACGAAGGTAATGAAATTCATCAAAACTGTTCAAGAAAACGCAAGTCACAAAACCAACAAGAAAGCAACCAAGCGGTATCAAAAATGGGCAAGGAAACCAACGCAACGGAAAGGCCCCTCTCGACTCTACCGTCGAGTCCTTTCTTGAGGCACGATCCGTTGAATGTGGGACCTGATTCCGAAGAAACTAATCCATAACGAGGAAAGGATCTTGATTTAATATGTTCTGATCATACGATACCAAGTATTTCTTAGCCGCGCTCCCCGAATAGGGGGAATGGGGCACTACATCTTAACCAACTAACAAAAAGTTTCATCCTCGAAACTTAGGAATAGTACCTACCCCTAGGAAATAATAAGGGAAACTTTTTCCTCATATCTGATTCGCGTTCCCAGGTCGATTCCTCGACCAAGTGGTTCCGCTAAAGAACACGCACTAGCGAGACTGCTCGATTCCATAACTGCTTCTCTTTACGATCTAAGATCTGAACGGGCTCTTCGGCGTACGATAAGTCAGCCTGCAGATCAAGCTGACCGAAGTCTACCACGTGGTTTGGGTCATGCACGTACTTTCTAAGCTATGACACATAGAAAATATTATGCACATCTGACATGGCTGGTGGCAATACAATTTGATAGGCAACCGAAGTAACTCATTTGAGAACTTTGAACGACCCAACAAATCTCGGACTTAACTTCCCTTTTATTCCAAATCGTATGACTCCTCGTATGGGCCAGAACCTTAAAAATATATGGTCACCTTCCTAGAACTCGAGGGGTCGACGACGAATGTTGGCATAGCTGTCCTGCCGGCTCTGTGCTACTTTTAATTGATCTCGGATCAACCGAACCTTTTGGATTATTTGTTCAACCAGTTATGGCCCAAGAATTTGGCGCTCCCTAACTTCATCCCAGCAGATCGGTGACCTACACTTTTGTCCATACATAGTCTCGTACGGAGTCATTTGGATGCTGGACTGATAAATGTTGTTGTATGCAAATTCTACCAACGGTAGGTAGACTTCCCAACTTGACTTTGAATCGATTACGCAGAGGCGCAACATGTCTTCTTGTACCTGATTCACCCATTTTGTTTGGCCATCAGTTTGAGGATGGTAGGCTGAGTTGGACTTCAACTTGGTCCCTATCGCTGACTGAAGGATTTCCCAGAAACGTGATAGGAATCGTCTGTCCCGATCTGATACTATAGAAGCTGGCACTCTGTGCAGCCGAAGTATCTCATCAAGGTAGGTCTGGGCAAGGCAATCGGTGCTCCAAGTAGTTTTGATAGCAATGAAGTACGCTAACTGTCACGCCCCGGACCCGCTCGGGCCGCCGCTCCGCCTTGCCTCGCCCCCGTATAGCCGGATTATCGTACCAGGCACGAATTACGGCGCCCCGGCGTACCGGACGCGAATCACCGCGCCCGTCTTGCGGGTGCGAGAAAGGGATTTTGTGTGGCCCGCACGAGTGTATCGGGGACGTGATGCCGTACGAGCCTGGGGTTGCGCCCGCACAAGGCCAATCGTTTAAGTTGATAGTTGGCTATCATCGCATCAATCGAGTAAGCAGCAGAAAGGGACTTGTTGCAATATAATGCATTTAGCCGACTGAGTATTTGGGACAATCGAGGCAACTTGGGTTCCTTTTTGCAAAGTCATTCGTTCGTTCCATACATTATGCCCCCTTATACGATAGCATCTCGTGGCAACAATCGAAACCAGGATTCCGGGTCTTAGGGACTGTGGCACGCTTATCGCTCCTTCGGATGATCCAGTACTTGCAAGCAAGTAAACTGTTGGTAGGTCAACATTTTTATAAGTACTGGTGAGATAAAACAACTTTACAGAAACAATCATTCACTCAAACCAACACTAAGTAATCATGTTATAAAATATTATATTACTAGTGATCTTTCTAGTTTTACCTAGGTTCGTTTCATGCAGTTTGCTAGCAGAGTCATATTACATTATTTGGAAACATCTTTGGAAATAAAGTTTTATATTGAATATGCAAGCAAGCAAGCCGTTCGTTCTGTTTCAGGGTGTGCGCAGCGTGTCTCGTGAGACTCCAGGGTCAAATGCATAGCTAGACACACATGCACGATCTTAGGGGCAGTCCTCTATCTAAGACAACACAATAACTTAGCTTAATACAGGGCGGTCCCCGAGTATCTCAGGATCAGCAGCTGGTTGTACATCATACCAATGACTTTCATTTGTGCTATGGCAGCTGTAACCCATGGTGGCTAATGGCGCATGCAGTTCAGCTCTCCACCATAGCTATTGTCCAACCGCGTGCGAATGCATGGAACACTATCAAATAAACTCTAGTATGCAGACGAGACGAACCATCAGAATACAATCTTTGTTGCGGGGCAATCTAACTTATCACTTGAACACATTTAGGCACGATATGGTTCTCTCAAAGCATAGACGATAGTGAACATGTTCATGCACTCTAGGCAAGCATTTCAGGATTCTCGTTTAGCAGACTTATCGTTTCAAAGATAAGCTAGGTGAGTTCGTTCATTAACATGCAAGGCAGGTTCTATCATTCTCTTACAAAAATATTGTAAGCAAAAACTCAGGTTATTATTAAGGCGTGCAAGAATCAGAGAGCGAAGTTCTGTCCACTCACTTGATACATAATGCCGACGCGGAGCGGGGCATTACATACTTTCCAACGAACAAAAAGTTTCGTCCTCGAAACTTCAAGGATAAACTTCTCGATATTCCGAGCAGCGATAGTGCCATCCCTCGCCGTACTCAATCGAAACAATCAAGCAATTCAAGTTCAGAAAATATTTGCACTTTGAGAATATCTATGGACTTATTATATGGAATGTTCTATTGCAATACCATATCGATCAATATCTCAGTCATAGCAACGGGTTTTGGGCCAAGAGATCGATTTCGCTTGGATACCATTCTGTCACGCCCCGGCCCGGCCCGGGCTGCCGCTCCGCTTTACCTCGCCCCTGTATAGCCGGATTATCGAACCGAACACGAATCACCGCGCCCTGGCGTGCCGGACACGAATTATCGCGCCTGTCCCGTGGGTGCGGGGAAGGAATTTTGTGTGGACCGCACGAGTGTATCAGGAATATGATACCGTACGAGCCTGGGGTTGCGCCCGCACAAGGCCAACGTTTAAGTTGATTGTTGGCTATCATCGCATCAATCGAGTAAGCAGCGAAAAGGGACTTGTTGCAATGTAATGTATTTAGTCGACTAAGTATTTGGGACAAATTGAGGCAACTTGGGTTCCTTTTTGCAAAGGCATTCGTTCGTTCCATACATTATGCCCCATCTCGGGGCAACAATCGAAACCAGGATTCCGGGTCTTAGGGACTGTGGCACGCCTATCGCTCCCTAGGACGATCCAATACCTACAAGCAAGTAAACTGTTGGTGGGTCAGCACTTTTATAAGTACTAGTGAGATAAAACAACTGAACAGAAACAAGCATTTACTCAAACCAACACTAAGTAATCATGTTATAAAATATTACATTACTAGTGATCTTTCTAGTTTTACCTAGGTTTATTTCATGCAGTTCGCTAGCAGAGTCATATTACATTGTTTGGAAACATCTTTGGAAACAGAGTTTCATATTGAATATGCAAGTAAGCAAGCCGTTCATTCTGTTTTAGGGTGTTCTCAGCGTGTCTCGTGAGACTCCAGGGTCAAATGCATAGCTAGACACACATGCATGATCTTAGGGGCAGTCCTCTATCCAAGCCAACATAATAACTTAGCTATATGCAGGGCGGTCCCCGAGTATCTCAGGATCGGCAGCTGGTTGTATAGTATACCAATGACTCTTTCATCTGATGCTATGGCAGTTGTGACCCATGGTGCCTAATGACGCATGCAGTTCAGCTCTCCACCATAGCCATTGTCTGACCGCGTGCGAATGCATGGAACACTATCAAATAAACTCTAGTATGCAGACGAGACCAACCATCAGAATACGATCTTTGTTGCGGGGCAATCTGACTTATCACTTGAACACATTCAGGCACGATATGGTTCTCTCGAAGCATAGACGATAGTGAATATGTTCATGTACTCTAGGCAAGCGTTTCATGATTCTTGTTTAGCAGACTTATCATTTCAAAGACAAGCTAGGTGAGTTCATTCATTAACATGCAAGGCAGGTTCTATCATTCTCTTACAAAAACATTGCAAACAAAATCTTAGGTTATTATTAAGGCGTGCAAGAATCAGAGAACAAAGTTTTGCCCACTCACCTGATACATAATGTCGATGTGGAGCGGGGCATTACACTAACTTGGTTAACCGGTCGACGATGACCCAGATCGCGTTGTTCCCCCATTGCGTCTTCGGCAAGCCAACAATAAAGTCCATGCTTATGTGCTCCCACTTCTATTTCGGGATAGTAAAATTCTGTATTTCTCCGCCCGGTCTCTGATGTTTTGCTTTTACCTCTGACAGGTTATGCATTATGATACAAAGAGCGCCATGTCCTTCTTTATGCCGTGCTACCAGAAAATAGTATGAAGGTCTCTATACATCTTCGTGCTCCCGGGATGGACCCTATAGGCTGCATAGTGAGCTTCCGCAAGGATCTCCTTTCTGAGTTCTGAGTCATTGGGGATGCATAGTCTTCCCTTAACTCACAATACTCCATTCTCATCTACTGCATAGTCTTTCACCTTCTCCGCTAGAATCTGCTCGCGTATTTTTCTTAGGAATGGATCGTCCCTTTGAGTAGATGTGACCCTCTCTAACAGGTTGGGTACGAATCGCATCAGAGCAACCCATGCACCCTGATATCGAATTCTGAGTTCACCGCCAATTTCCTCTAAGTCCCTTTGTAAACTGCGATCAACGGACAGGGATCCCGCAAACACTGGACTAAACGCATTCGCTACAATATTTCCCTTGCCAGGCGTGTAGTCAATTGTCCCAACTTGACTTCGAATCGATTACGTAGAGGCGCATCATGTCTTCTTGTACCTAATTTATCCATTTTGTTTGGCCATCGATTTGAGGATGGTAGGCTGAGCTGGACTTTAACTTGGTCCCTATCGCTGAATGAAGGCTTTCCCAGAAACATGATAGGAATCGTCTATCCCTATCTGATACTATGGAAACTGGCACTCTATGCAACCGAAGTATCTCATCAAGGTAGGTCTGGGCAAGGCAATTGGTGTTCCAAGTAGTTTTGATGGCAATGAAGTGTGCTAACTTGGTTAACCGGTCGACGATGACCCAGATCACGTTGTTCCCCCGTTGCGTCTTCGGCAAGCCAACAATGAAGTCCATGCTTATGTGCTCCCACTTCTATTTCAGGATAGTAAAATTTTATATTTCTCCGCCCGGTCTTTGATGTTTTGCTTTTACCACTGACAGGTTATGCATTATGATACGAAGAGCGCCATATCCTTCTTCATACTGTGCCACGAGAAAATAGTATGAAGGTCTCTATACATCTTCGTGCTCCCGGGATGGACCCTATAGGCTGCATAGTGAGCTTCCACAAGGATCTCTTTTCTGAGTTCAGAGTCATTGGGGACGCATATCCTTCCCTTAACTCGCAACACTCAATTCTCATCTACTACATAGTCTTTCGCCTTCCCCGCTAGAATCTGCTCGCACATTTTCCTTAGGAATGGATCGTCCCTTTGAGTAGATGTGACACTCTCTAACAGGTTGGGTACGAATCCCATCTGAGCAACCCGTGCATCGTAATATCGAATTCTGAGTTCAACGCCAATTTCCTCTAAGTCCCTTTGTAAACTGCGATCAACGGACAGGGATCCCGCAAACACTCGACTAAACGCATTCACTACAATATTTTCTTTGCCAGGTGTGTAGTCAATCGTCAATTCATAGTCTTTTATTAATTCTAGCCAACGCTGCTGGCGTAGGTTGAGGTCCGTTTGGGTGAATAGGTACTTTAAACTTTTGTGATCGGTGTAAATTTGACAAGCCACTCCATAGAGGTAGTGTCGCCACAATTTTAGCCCGAACACAATTACTGCTAGCTCCAGGTCAAGCGTAGGATAATTCTTCTCGTGCTTTTCAGTTGCCTGGATGCGTAGGCTATCACCCTATCCTGCTACATGAGTATACACCCCAAGCCCTGTCTTGACGCATCGCTGAATATTTGGAATCCCGAGGTCTCGTCTAGTAGTACAAGTAATGGGACAGAGGTGAGGCGATGCTTTAACTCTTCGAACGAGGCTTCACAATCGGCAGACCACTCAAACGTGACTCCCTTCTGTGTGAGGCAAGTCAAAGGTGATGCTAGTTTGGAAAAATCCTTTACGAAACGTCGGTAGTAGCCCGCTAGCCTGAGCAAGCTTCGAATCTCACTGACGGATGCAGGCCGCTTTCACTCGATGATGGCTTCAACTTTCTTTGGATCGACTGAAATACCTCCCACAAAAATAATGTGCCCGAGGAAAGATACACTGCTCAGCCAGAATTCACACTTACTCAGTTTTGCATATAGCTTGTTATCCCGAAGAGTCTGTAGCACGGTCCGCAGGTGCTCTACATGTTCCTCCCCATTCTTTGAGTATACCAAGATATCATCAATGAACACTACTACAAACTTGTCGAGATACGGCCAGAACACACAATTCATTAAGTCCATAAAGGCGGCAGGGGCATTGGTTAATCTGAATGGCATTACCAAAAACTCATAGTGGCCGTAGCGAGTGCAAAAGGCTAATTTTAGCACATCGTCCGGTTTAATCTTGAGTTGATGGTAACCCGAGCGAAGATCGATTTTCGAGAATACCGTTGCACCTTGTAGTTGATAGAATAGGTCATCTATCCTGGGAAGAGGGTACTTGTTTTGAATATTGGCCTTATTCATTTCACGATAGTCGATGCAGAGCCACAACGAGCCATCCTTCTTATTTATGAATAGTACAGGCGTACCCCACAAAGACACGCTCGGATGAATATACCCATGATCTAGCAATTCTTATAACTGAATCTTTAACTCTTTTAGTTCTGCCGGGGCCATTCGATAAAGAGTCTTAGAAATTGGTCGAGTTTTTGGAAATGTATCAATAGCAAACTCTATCTCTCGGTTGGACAACATACCGAGCAACTCGTCGGGAAATACATCAGGAAAATCCGCCACAACGGGAATAGACTCAATATTTGCGCAATCTCGCTGCGTGTCTCGAATGGACGCCAAATACCCATCACAGCCGGAATGTATCATCCGCTGAGCAGACATTGCAGAGATCACCATGCAGGCATTCGGTGCTCTCGACTGTGGACTGCACGCATAAAAAAAATTCGATCTCGCCAGGTAGACGAAACACGACTTTTTTTTGCACAATCAATGGTAACCGAGTAAGCGTTGCGCCAATCCATCCCCAAAATGATGTCATAGTCCCTAATGTCTAAGACTATTGCATCTAGTGATAATTTCCTTCCCCCGATGCAAATATTACCTTCATGACAAACTAAATGAGACGACAAGTCCATGCCCGATGGAGTACGGACGCTAAGGTTTTGGCCTAGCGGTGTTATAGGAAATGTGTTCTCAGCGACAAAATCTGCCATGATAAAACTATATGTGGCACCAGAATCAAACAATACTCGAGCAGGTACATTATTGAAAAGTAATATACCTAACACCGTCGTGTTTGATGTGCCCTGAGCGTTCTGCAGTGTCATCTGGTTCGCTCGAGGTGCTTGACCCTAATTTTGAGATGGACGATGTTGCTGTTGTGCATGGCGTGAAGGAGGATCGTTGGGGCGATCTAGATAATCGCGAGCAACGTGGCCAAACTTACCACAAATGAAACATCCCCCTTTTCGAATTTGACATTCATTGATGTGGTGTCCTGGCCTGTGGCATTAGGCACAAGGTTGCCCCTGGTTCTTTATGGATCTAGGTCCCGAGAGTCACTGTTATTGTGGCGCTTATGCGCATTGTTACCACCTACATTGCTAGGACATTTGTGATTAGAATTTTGTACAACGACGGTGCGAACTGGGGGGTACTGCGGCTCTAGGGAGAGGGCATGGTTTAGGGACTCCCGCATGGTACAGTACTGAGAAACTACGACGTGGGCACGAATAGAAGGTCGCAGTCCTATCTCAAACCTTCGTGCTCGACTCTCGGTATCGCAGCGATGAGACTTAGCAAATTTTGCAAGTCTGTTGAATTCTGAGACGAACTGTCGTAATGTCATGTTTCCTTGTTGCAGATGTGTAAATTTGTCTTCCTTTTTGTGACAGACGGCGGATGAAAGGTACTCCTCCTCAAAGGCCTTACGGAACACGTACCAAGAGATAGTCGTCCTGCCACCTTCACTCATTATAGCTTGTTTGTGCACATCCCACCAATTATGTGCGTTTAAACGAAGCTGAAGAAGAACGCAAGCGTCTCTCTTTGTTTCGTCCATGCGAAGCACTTTGAAGTAGTCTTCTAACTCAACCAGCCAATCCAATGCCATGGAGGGGTCCTCAGTCCCCTTAAAAGTAGCATGACACATCTTTTTGAACTCAGATATTTGCAGGATGGGACCCTTTTTGTCTGAGGGCGGAGGTTCCAGAGAGTCCTAAGGTCACGCGGTATCGGCTACAACTGACACTGCTGCGGCGGCCGCTGATGCAGAATAGTTGCTGGCGATGAGCGTCGTCATAATCATTTGTAAGGTATCCATTTGCTTCTGTTGTGCTTTGGCCTGAGTCCGCTGCGCTAAGAATTGAGCCTCAATCCAGGACTTGAATTGGTTCTGTCATAATTTGGCTTATCTCTGCTGCGTTTCCATCAAATACATCATCTGTTTGAACGGATCGACAGAGAGTATGGAAGTTGGACTTCCTGAGCTGCCCGATGTACCGAAACTGCTCCCTTGTACTTACGCCACCATCTGCGCTTGTACATCCGGCTTTGGGGCCGTTCTTTTAAAAAAAAGTAACTTGTATCAGTCTCAAAATATATTATGGACTCACTGTATGGAATGCATCTCATTTTGGCCAAGCGAATTCAAGAGTTCAACTGGGAAGGACAGGGTCATTTCAAGAAAACTCTTCTGGCACGAAGGTCAAAGGATATGAGGTTATGCTCTGATACCAATATGTCATGCCCCAATTTTTTCTAAATCGATAGTTGTCCCTTGGGCATGATGTCGTGCACGCATAAGGCGCGCGTGCACAAGGCCTAGGCATAATGATATTAATTTAGAATAAATGAATAGAGTACACAAATAAGATATCACACCTTGAGATATAGAAAAGTTCTCTTTATTGATAATGAACATATATTTACAGACTCTTGACCCAAAAGTAATAAAGATGCCGCACGGGCTTACAACTTGGATGCAAAATGAGATAGCCGATCCATATATTACATCCTTTACTAGTATTTCAAAAGCACAAAACACCTTGGGTGCGAGTCAGCACCATCGCCTAGGAGCTTCAAAAGGGAAAGTGCGAGCTCCTTTCTTGAGTATGTACTTGGGCTCCAAAAGTCACAGCACGAACGCGCCTGATCAGGGGAGGGTTGGAGAAAGCTTCAGGTCCTCTACGCGTCGCCTCAGCTCGGGGAACCTGCTGCAACGAGGGTCAATACTTCAAAAAGTATCGGTGAGGGCGACCTAACCCAACATACCAAATCGACATTGTATTCATGTGAACATGCAATATTTTTATTATGTAATCTATCTATCTTGTCTTAGTTTAATTCTTGATATACGATAGAATGGAATAATATGACAAAATGCGCCACCGTTCAGTGACTTTACCTGAATCGTCTGAACCACCTATACAAAACTTACATGAACTTTTCTGCCACGAAGACATAGTTAGTCTGCACAGTTTAAATATACATAAAGATCACTGTCTTGACGAGCCGTCATAGACCATAGTCAGGGTAGACGGCGATTCTTGCAGCGCAGGTAGCGAGTCCCACTACAAACTCCCCTATCATCCGTGCTAAGTTGCTAGCACGACTAACTAATGTTTCTTCTGGGATAAATCGGCCTTGGTGCCCCGGCGATCGTTCGTAGGAACTAAGACCCTTATGCACAAGATTATCCATGACCATTGACGATCTGAACACTAAATTAACATATGAAGCATTTCAAAGATCAATATGAACGGAACTACTTTAGCACAATGCGATGGCATAGTCTACTGGTTGTTATGATCAATTCATAAGTTTTGTACTATCCATTGAGCAGTCATAGATGAATAAGTTCTATCTACAACTGAACACAAAATAGCTATATGTATAACGGACATGCACGCATCAATGTGATCGTTGAGAATTCTACATGACAAGCATTATGAGTGTTTCAAGTCTACTTCTTCTTTATTCTGACTCAATTTTATTTTTTTGTACCGTTTGATCGGAATACACAAATAAGTCAATTTATTAAGAACGAAGACTTGGAAGAAGGGTGCTAATCAAAGTAAAGCCACTTACAAGTTAGTGAACTGGGAGAGAAAAGGAGAAATCTTCAAGACTCCACTTGCGCGTCGCCTACACGATCACCTGCACACACCAACAGATGATCAATATCTCCTACTTCAGTCTCCAAGGGTTCGATACGAAATACGAAATCCTAAGAACGAAGGCAATAAAATCTATCAAAACCGTTCAAGAAAACGTAAGTCACAAAACTAACAAGAAAGCAACCAAGCGACATCAAAAACGGGCAAGAAAACCAACGCAACAGAAAGGTCCCTCTCGACTTTGTCGCCGAGTTCTTCCTTGAGGCACGCTCCGTTGAATGTGGGACTGATTACAAAGAAACCAATACATAACAAAAAAATAATCTTGATTTAATCTGTCCCGATCGAACGATATCAAGTATTTCTTAGTCGTCCTCCCCTAATAGGGGGAACATGGCACTATATTTTAGGCTACTATGATGCCCGAACTTCTGCTGCAACTATCAGCTATTTTTTGGCCCCACGGGGTGGCTGAGTGCTTCTAGGGGTTGGTTGGCCCTTGGCAGCTCGTGTGGAGGTTGGGAAGGAGGAAAGATGAGGTGGAGAAGGAGGAGAAGGTCTGGATTTGTCGTAGAAAGGAGAGGAGGTCGGCTGGGGGGGGGCACAAGAAATCGAACTTAGTTTTAGGGTTTGTGAGGGAGGTTACTTTATATATATAGTGTTAGATGTTGGAACATTTTGGTTGGGTTTGTAATGGTATTTAAGTTTTTGTCTAGACCTAAGGGGTTTGGTTTTGCCCTTAATAAAGCTTTGGGTGCAATTGGGTCTAATTGTTTGGGTCTTGCTTGGGTTTTAGTGCAAGGGAACAAGAAGCTTTACTAACGGTACTTCAAATAGGTCGTTTGTTGTGTTATTGAGTTGTTATGCACGTGAGAGGGTTTAAGTGTGGAAATATATATATATATATATATATATATATATATATATATATATATATATATAATGGAGGATGAGTGTGGAATAGTGTACATGTTTCATGATGTCACGCCCCAGTCCCAAAATACGTAGGACTAGGAACACGTAAGCATGCCAGCCGTATGAATATGGCAACTCCAATATATGGAAACCATAACCCATACGTACGCTGTAATATGAATATCAATCCACAAGTGGTTTAAAATGTATCACAAGTCACAGGGTACAATCTAAATCTCATCCACAGAAAATCAATATAAATGAATAACCAGCATCTATATAACTAGATCTCAACATAAGTATCTAAGGATGATAGTTGGATGAAAACAAATCTACTACCAACTCGAATGGAAAAGTACAGCACAATAAACATAATGCAAGAATACCAGCTAACAATTATGGGCTCAGAAAGAAGACATCCTCGAAACATATGTAACCATCCGAATCTGTGCTCCTGCAAATACTCAAGAACAGATACACCTGGCAGAGGACCAGGTCCTCAGAGGGACGTAACAAGATACAGAAAAGTGAGCCAATTTGAATACAGTAAACATGCATATATTTTGAAAATAAATAAGTATGTTGTACAAGACAATCTATATGAATGCAAATGAGGACAACTTTTCGACGTATGGGCAAGGGTAGGCTACTCGATCTAATTCTCACAACTCATGCACTCGTCAGTGGACATCATCAGCCGACATACCTCTGGGGTAGCGACCCTCGGACTCCATCAATCGACATACCTCGGGGGTAGCGACCATCGGACATGACCACCATAGTGCGTGCTAGTTACTATGGTTTACCAGAGTGGTTAAAAGCCCATACGCCTAATGATTATCCTCGATGATACTAAGTGCCATGTGTGTGTCAACATATCTAATACATAGTAATGACTGAAAGAAAACTACACATGCAAAAAATATACAGAAATGCAATAAATATACAGAAATATACTAAGCATACAAAATACTGTAAGTAATTTGGGAAGGTATCTTGCCTGGTCTGAAAAGGATGAAGTCCCAACTCATGGTGTCGTCCGATCTACCCGTCACATAAATTAAACAAGTTAGGTTACAAAAATGGGTAAATAGTTTTTGTTATTTTAATCTATTTTAACTCTGAATAAAATAACCTAAATTAGTATTTTAATCTTATTATAATCTAATTTTATTGTTAAGCTCTAATTTTGGTCCAAAGAAAGTCAACTTTAAGGATTTGTGATCCGTGGCACACAAATCGAGGCAATTCATTGACCAAAAAGTCAACTGACTCAAATCCTAAATTTGTGTGTGGAATCCTATATATTTCAATGCTATATGAACATAGGAATCGACAATTTCATAAAATCACAAGTCGGTAAAGAGTTATGGCCACAAGGGCGCACATATAACAGTTTTTAGTAGTTTTCTATTTACGTCTACGTTGCACAAATTTTACAGTAGATTAAACTTATATTTTAAATTCTGGAAAAATACTTTTCTGGAATTTCATCATGTCAGCTTTCCGAAACTTCAAACGGTTCATAATTCTGAGTTCGAAATCTCCTGAAATTTCAAAAATACCAAAACGCGTCTAATTTTGAATAGCTGACACTTTTAGAATTTTCTGGAAAAATAGGTTCTGAAATTTTTTAAATAAATTATATAATCAGAAACTAACCTCGATATAGTTCTAACAAAAAAAATGGAGCGCGTTTGGAGTCCGAAGCTAGGAGATATCGTCTTTTTAAGTCGTCATAACTATTAAAAAATGAGGCTGAATTTATGACGAATTTTGACTATTTTTGGACGAAAAAGAGGTGAATTTGGAAAAAACAATTATGAAGGATGAGTTATTTATAATGGTGGACACTACTTAATTAAATACGACTAGGATTGGTTAATTTGGATAGTATTATGATGGATTTAAATAAGGATAGGATATGCATGAAGTTGCTTTCTTAATAGGTTCAGGATTTGAATTAATTTAAAATAGAGTTTGAATTTATTTCAATAATTTATAATATTAAATATAATTAAAGAGAATACAAATAATTTATAAAATCTTATTAATATCTATTAACACTAAATTAGCATCTATCTAATATTAAGACTATATATATCCAAATAAATCCTAAATAATTTTAAAAATCTAAATAAATTTTTTAAAATTCTAAATAAATTACAGAAAAATATAATTAAATATTTTAAACTAAAATAAATATTTTATAGGAACAACATGCAAGTATGGTCATATAGTAAATTATAAAAGTCCTAGAAATTTATGTTTCCTAAGTTTTAATTACCAAAAATTCTAGAAAAATCTCCAAAAATCTAAAATAACCTAAAAAAATTCTAAATAAATATTTATATAAGTAAATATATCAAGAAATTTATTTTCTAATTAACTAAGAGAATACTCTAAAGAAATTTAATATTTAAAATAATTTATAATAAATATAATAATATAAAATACACACAAAATACCTATTTTGGGTGAGGGGGTTTACAATCTACCCAACTTACAAAAATTTTGTCCTCGAAATTGACACTAACCCATATTCATAATAATCACTATAGCTATTACACTTCATTGCTATCTAGCAGTGCTTCCTAAAAGTCATGGTATGCCATTCTAACACTTCCTCATTTATTGTCCATACACTATTCTATTTCTAGCTCATCTACACTACCCAACTTACAAGAATTCTACTAGTAGTCAAAGTCTCTTGAGGCTATTGTCTAGGTTGTAAGACGAATATATTTATTGGGTCGAGAATCTTGGGGTACTTGTCTTGAATCTCACAACCATGATTTTTCTTTGTAACCGTCAAGTATCGTAGTCTAATACTGCCATACCACCTGACCAATATGTCTGTAAATACTTCGACTACTTTACTACAACGGTCTAGCTGCAGCTGTCGCTACTTTGCCAACGATTTGTCATAGTTGTCAGTTCGTAACAAGTGCCTTCAATTCTTTCCTATGCATAGTCTAAATTTTTTGGCAACAGTTAAAGTCTTGACTAACTTATAAAACTATTAGTATAAACTAGTTCAAACAGTCTAACAAATTTCTATTAGCCTAAGGGATGCTAAACATGATTTTTAAAATAATAAGAGGATACAGATATTGCTATAGGTCATATACATAAGGGTTATTATTAAGAACTCATTCTTTAGTTATTAATCATCTACTAAACCATTTATGTTTTAACTAACAAAACTAAGGATGGGGTTGAAGTAGACCAACAATTCATGTTGGCACGAAAAAGACGTAACTACGATAGGAAGAATTAAGTACGAGATAATGAATGGATAGAGAAGAAAAGATGAGCCACCCAAGGGGGCAAGATGGTGATAGAAAAAGAATACTACTACTGCTACTCGCGTCATCTATTAGAATCGCGTGTATGCCATCTGGGTAAAATATCAGTATATCCTCATAACTGCTAAACCAACACCTATATAATTCTCCGTCTACTATTCACCTAAGATCTCGTGTCATAAAAGGGGTCATGAGTATGCAATGACACATATAACTAAGGTCGTACCTGTATCTACGGCTTCCTGTGGCCGCACTCTCTTATTTGTCATCATGAGTGCTTAGCCTATGGGGTATATCTAGTACTATTCGTGTATCAAACTTATACTAAGTATGAACGTTCGTCTTTCTGTAACAGGGGAAGACGAAAAACAACAATAAAGAGTTTAAGGAGGAGGTGATATAATACAAGTACGGGATTCGAAGGGATTAAAGAATTTTGAAAGGGAGTTGCCAAGGCAGTTATGGATTGAAACCTTATTTTGGTAAATTTATATTCTCATGTTCACATCAGAACAGTTAGATATCTGACATGATATGCTCTGACCAGTCTAGAGGGCAAGTATATTTGTCTAACAAGTTGAGTCAACTATATCTTAATCCACGTAAGGTAGTGATACAAAGATCGAACCAAGTGCACTACGGTTGATCAGACCATAATACACCGATTCTGATTTAGACAATGTATTAGTGTGGGCCCCCAATAATACATATGTCATGAACAAGCTCAATAAAAGAATAAGCTTGCAAAACTAGGCTATAATAGCAGCATAAGTCGAGGTAGTAAAAATATAAGTACGCTTGATTATGATGGAGGAAGGTACAGAATAATCTAAGTTCACCAAGAAGATCGGTGTTGTGCCTCTACAATTGCCATACTAATTTCTTGTCTAAGTCTAAAGTCAACCAAATGGGTGTATGAGCCTCTAAGTTCTACAGTCTAGATAAACACTAAAGTTCTATAGTCTAGATAAACACTATCTTCTTATGTAAGCCTATAGTTGGTGTCATTCATTTATATTTTATTAATTGGTCAGAAGGACTGTGTGATACTAGATTATGAGACATACTATCCAACTTACAATAATTTAACTAATAGTGTTATTGAATACTAGATTGTATATACCTAGTACAAGTCATCTTCCTAACCCCTATCAAGCACGAGAGGAGATTGACGTTGTGAAGGAATCAAACAAGATGCAATGAAGCTATTAAATGAGAGTGCGAAATAAAATCAAGGGAGGTGATAAATAAGTGGATGAGATCCTATATTCTAATTCTATGTGCAGGCTTGCTCGGTACAGTAACGTAACCGAGACAATATGCTCTCGATCTGCATGGGCTACCATAAAAACATGTCACGCCCCAGTCCCAAAATACATAGGACTAGGAACACGTAAGCATGCCAGCCGTATGAATATGGCAACTCCAATATATGGAAACCATAACCCATACGTACACTGTAATATGAATATCAATCCACGAGTGGTTTAAAATGTATCACAAGTCACAGGGTACAATCTAAATCTCATCCACAGAAAATCAATATAAATGAATAACCAGCATCTATATAACTAGATCTCAACATAAGTATCTAAGGATGATAGTTGGATGAAAATAATTCCACTACTAACTCGAATGGAAAAGTACAACACAATAAACATAATGCAAGAATACCAGCTAACAATCATGGGCTCAGAAAGAAGACATCCTCAAAACATATGTAACCATCCGAATCTGTGCTCCTGCAAATACTCAAGAACAGATACACCTGGCAGATGACCAGGTCCTCAGAGGGACGTAACAAGATACAGAAAAGTGAGCCAATTTGAATACAGTAAACATGCATATATTTTGAAAATAAATAAGTATGCTGTACAAGACAATCTATATGAATGCAAATGAGGACAACTTTTCTACGTATGGGCAAGGGTAGGCTACTCAATCTAATTCTCACAACTCATGCACTCGTCAGTGGACATCATCAGCCGACATACCTCTGGGGTAGCGACCCTCGGACTCCATCAATCGACATACCTCGGGGGTAGCGACAATCGGATACGACCACCATAGTGCGTGCTAGTTACTATGGTTTACCAGAGTGGTTAAAAGCCCATACGCCTAATGATTATCCTCGATGATACTAAGTGACATGTGTGTGTCAACATATCTAATACATAGTAATGACTGGAAAAAAACTACACATGCAAGAAATATACAGAAATACAATAAATATACAGAAATATACTAAGCATGCAAAATACTGTAAGCAATTTGGCAAGGTATCTTGCCTGGTTTGAAAAGGATGAAGTCCCAACTCAAGGCGTCGTCCGATCTACCCGTCACATAAACTAAACAAGTTAGGTTACAAAAGTGGGTGAATAGTTTTTGCTATTTTAATCTATTTTAACTCTGAATAAAATAACCTAAATTAGTATTTTAATCTTATTATAATCTAATTTTGTTGTTAAGCTCTAATTTTGGTCCAAAGAAAGTCAACTTTAAGGATTTGTGATCCGTGGCACGCAAATCGAGGCAATTCATTGACCAAAAAGTCAACCAACTCAAATCCTAAATTTGTGTGTGGAATCCTATATATTTCAATGCTACATGAATACAGGAATCGACAATTTCATAAAATCACAAGTCGGTAAAGAGTTATGGCCACAAGGGCGCACATATTTCAATTTTTAGTGGTTTCCTATTTACGTCTACGTTGCACAAATTTTACAGTAGATTAAACTTATATTTTAAATTCTGGAAAAATACTTTTCTGGAATTTATCATGTCAGCTTTCCAAAACTTCAAACGGTTCATAATTCTGAGTTCGGGATCTCCTAAAATCTAGAAAATACCAAAACGCGTCTGATTTCGAATAGCTGACACTCTTAGAATTTTCTAGAAAAATAGGTTCTGAAATTATTAAAATAAATTATATAATCAGAAAACTAACCTCGATATAGTTCTAACAAAAAAACTGGAGCGCGTTTGGAGTCCGGAGCTAGGAGATATCGGTTTTTTAAGTCGTCATAACTATTAGAAAATGAGGCTGAATTTATGACGAATTTTGAGTATTTTTTGACGAAAAAGAGATAAATTTGGGAAAAAAAATTATGAAAGATGAGGTATTTATAATGGTGGACATTACTTAATTAAATACGACTAGGATTGGTTAATTTGGATAGGATTATGATGAATTTAAATAAGGATTGATTATGCATGAAGTTGCTTTCCTAGTAGGTTCAGGATTTGAATTAATTTAAAATAGAGTTTGAATTTATCTCAATAATTTATAATCTTAAATATAATTAAAGATAATACAAATAATTTATAAAATCTTATTAATATCTATTAACACTAAATTAGCATCTATATAATATTAAGACTATATATATCCAAATAAATCCTAAATAATTTAAAAAATCTAAATAAATTTCTTAAAATTCTAAATAAATTACAGAAAAATATAATTAAATTTTTTAAACTAAAATAAATATTTTATAGGAACAACATGCAAGTATGGTCATATAGTAAATCATAGAAGTCCTAAAAATTTATGTTTCCTAAGTTTTAATTACCAAAAATTCTAGAAAAATCTCCAAAAATTTAAAATAACCTAAAATAATTCTAAATAAATATTTATATAAGTAAATATATCAAGAAATTTATTTTCTAATTAACTAAGAGAATACTCTAAAGAAATTCAATATTTAAAATAATCTATAATAAATATAATAATATAAAATACACACAAAATACCTATTTTTTGTGAGGGGGTTTACACATGATAATTGATTTGAGAGCCTGATTAGGGTATTTGGGCTCGGTTGGGTTCAACTAGCCAAATAAGGGTAATTTTATAATGTCAATAGTTGTAGATGTTTGTCAATATTTTTGGAGAATGGAGGAGATCAAATTAATACAACACACATGTTCCAACTATATTAGACTCAATCAAGTTTAATATTATAAATTTTGTTGGAAGAAAAAAGGTCGTGTATTGCTCAAAATATCAAAAGCCATGGTAAAGTGTCATATATATTAAAAATAATTTTAGAAATTAATTCTTTAAATCTATCTAATTAAATAAAATAATAAAAATAATTATAAATTATCAAATTATCCCTATTCCAAAATGAGGGGGCTTACATCATCAAAATATTTTGGAGACCAATTGTACAAAATAAGAAGCTGGTAGAGCAACAAAAGTACATGACAATGATTAGGTGCAGTCTGATTTATATTCAATCATGTAAGGAAATTAAACGTCCACACGTGCTGGCTAATAGGTGCCGGTGGCTAAACGCCAAAAAGATAAAATATACAATGACGAGCAGGAAAAAAAAATTTACTCTTTATCCTCGGCAGCTATGTTCTTGGTACGCGCCATGAGTTGGGAGAAAGTATGTTTGATCCTCGGGTATTGGCTCGAAACCTAGTTATGCAAAACCAGTGGGGTTAGACCTCAAATAGTAAGTACCATAAAGGAAGCACGAAATAGAGAAACAAAAGCCCAAGCAATAAATATATAATAATATTGTCGTAACTTAGGTCCATGGCATATCCTACCACAAAGGCCCAACCCTACAACCAAACAAGTACAAGGGTTGAATCTATCACACTATGATAGTCCATTTCTCTAGGCTACTAACATAATAATATAATCACAACCAAGTCCAATTAATAAGATCGATCAATCACTTGTACGACTTGTTAATTGTGGAGTCTTAAGTTATCTCAGAATAATGCATAATAGGTATCATCAGATCATGCCATTGCCGAACATGAGCTAACTGAGCCAATAGATGATTATAATGGCACTTTATAAATTATACCAGTTCTCTGTAGGGTCACTGCGCTAGATCACGATATTAGCGGTTCTAATATTCCTATAGTGAAACAGTGGCTCGACATTATTTATAGTAAGTTAGATACTGCACTCCGCTAAGGCAGATGATATACAGTAACTTTGGTGCCAACCCACAATGCACTTACAATGAATCTCTATGGGATGGTTTGTTTGCATGATCTCGGGATACCATTTCATCCCAATGTTACTACCACTTTTAGTTGCCTAATTAAACCTATATTATTTTAAAATCTCAAGGCGTTGCCACATGAGAATTTTTCTTAAGATATCGTACAAAGTACGGGCACGCTAGATACGAATCCATGGAAGTTCAATCTGGATTCACCCGAGCGTGTATGCAACATTCAACAATCAAAATCTTAGCCACGCTTTGGTACTTGACTCTCATATCATGCCCGTGCTGGAGAAAAAAAAAAATATAAATATAGTATCCCGCGTTCAAAAATTTGGAGGCATTCTCGATGCACATCCCAAATATAAATTACTTAACACGTAACACGGTATGTCATACCTCGGTGCACAGATCATAAATAATATCAGGCAATAATTATATCAACACGGATACAGTAGTCGAGTCTAATTACCAAGATTATAAGCATAAGTTCTAGCACATGGTCGGGTTACTGAGTCCATTCTCCCTTAGAATCATAACCCAAGCAATAACCATGATCAACCACATAGAGGGTGTTAAGAAACATTCTAAATAAAATAAATGATCCTAATAAGAAAGTACTACGTGTACACAGGGAGTCACTAAGGATAATACATGTCTAAGTGATGCACAAGAAGGTCGTGCCGCTTGAACCAACCCGACCGCATGTTCTAACCTGGCCGCATGCTCCTCCAGGCCGCATGCTCAGGCAAAAGTCTACTACTTAGGACAAGTGCTAAAGTAATGGACAATGAATGATGTGTCAGGGAAGTAACATAAAGGTGATTGATGTAACAAGGCATAAGTGTCAGAGAGAAAAGACAAAAGAATATAAATTTATGTAGAGACACAAAAGTCGTGTAGAGACATGCATCCAAAAGAAGAGACACATGGCTCATTGCCGCATAATCTCCTGAACGCATGGAGTCAGGCCTTAGTTAATTTCCATGCGTTAAAGGTAATATGCGTCCGATTTTTGAAAGCATGCACCAAGCAGACATATGGCCAATAAGATGGGCGCATATTGGAGGGGGCGCATGTTACTGGGCTGCATGGTACTCCATCATCCCAGAACCGCAAGTTCGGCCATAAAAAACTCCAAGGATCCGAAAAACTAGTTCTGCCATAAAATCCTCACCTTAACTCCAAATCAAGTATTTCAAAAGCCAAATTGCTCGAAATAAAGTGCTCCATCACATAGAATAATAAGTTTTTGAAAATAATAAGTTTTTGAAGAACAAAACCAAGAAAAACTTAAGAACACCTACACTCATAAAAAATTTAGATCTATACATTCCATCCACCAAATCTAAAAATATCAAGTTCTAAACATGCTTAAAATTATATAATAAATATAATAAACTAATAATATGGAGGGTTTCTCTATTTCTCATATAAGGTGTACTTGCCTATGGAGGGAGAAAAAACCTAAGAGAGAGAAGGAAAAGAAAGAATGAAGAGGAAGAGAGAAAGAAGTTGGGTTATATAGCTAGGGTTTGACGTTTAGATCATGGGTTCAACTCATGACCAAACCAACCCAAACCATAAACCAAGAACCAAGATAAACCAAAGAATGTGTCTAGTCTCAAGCAACCAAATAAATAACATGCTAGCTAGAAATAATACGCTCCCAATAGTATACTGGGAACGAAAAGTGACAGGTTTCTACCTAGGGAAGTGAAGTACCTAGTTAGTCCTTATTTCATGAATCATAAAATAAATAATATTAGAGGTACTTACCTATTTACGAAGCGCGGGTAGCGGTGCTTCTTACCAAACTCCGTCTGCACACTCCGCGAAGAACGTCCTCTACGAAAAGAAAAAATGATAGAACATAAATCAAATTATATACGCATCTGAGAAAAATTGATTGAGGTACACGATGAAAAAGCTCTAGAATAGTTTTAACAAGCGGTTTGGGTTGTTCGCCATAATCTTTGTACGAATTATCTTGACAGCACCTAGTCTGCATACCTTGTCTTGTAACAGCAATTAAAGGGTGTAAAACACAAAATAAATTAGAAAACATATAAAGAGAGAAGGGGAAGAGGTAGAGGATGAATTTAGTGAAGGAGTTGAAGGGTTTACCTTCTGATTTGGAGGTACAACATGCTGTGGAAGTCGACCAAATCCAACAATACTTCACAGAATATTTTGCTGACTGTGCTGAGTTTGGAGAGCTATTGGGAGGTAAAAACTGAATAAAATGATTAAAAATGAAGTATGGGGCTGTAGGGGTAAGGTAAGGGGGTTGTGGCTGAGTTGTAGGATATTTGGAGTGGTGCAGAGGGTAGTTTTGGCAACTACCAAGGAGTTATGGGCTACTGGAACCCGCCAGGTGTAGGGGTTGGTTTGGTATTGTCCACACACCCATGTGTGCCTAGTTTGGGTCTAATGAGACTTTAGTTTAGGTCCCTACACACCCTAGTTTGTGTGGAGAAGGTTTGAGTTGATTTGGGTTTGATTTGAGTAGGTTAAACTAGTCCCTTTCAAGCACTAGTTCAATCTAGTTGGGCTGAAATTGACACTAGTTCTAGGGTACCTAAACCATTACAAAACACATGTCACACATTGATTTATGAAAGAATATTAAAGCTTTAATATAATAATACACTTATATATATATATATATATATATATATATATATATATATATATATATATATATATATATATATATAACAAAACCATATATATAAGCATAATAAAAAAATCTAGATAAAACTTATACTAACTACACGATCATGCAACATACAACATTCCAAACTAGTAACAATTTATTTCTAACGCAAATACCTAAATTTTGGGAACGAGGGTTTACAAGAGTTGTACCAGGAATTTGAATCTCATCTTTCCTTCTACGCCAAGATACTCAACGAAGAAACTGTTGGAGAATTGTTGACAAGCATACATTGCCCTAATACTGTTACGGGAGCATACCATTACATATTCGTTCCTTAATCCGCTGCATATCTATTCACTAATAGGAATAATATACCGATTATGATTATTTCCTAGAATATTAACAATACTTTCTTTCCAATGTGCTCTCCATTGACCAACCATAAACTTTCTAATCTATGTACAATAGGACTTGTCGGACAATACTTTGTTATCTGGAGGTTGATCGATCATTCTTCTATTCCTCCACCTACTACGATTTGGTATAAACATACATCCGAGGAAGCAATCTCTTGTACAATACCTTACACGGATGCAATATATTTCTATAAGAAGTTGATGAAGATGGAGGAGCCCGTACTCATGCATGCCTCATGACTGCTTTGATATTATAATCGACTAATCTAAACTAAAGAACATGGTTTTCTAATATTTTGCACTTTTGTATCATTTTGGCAAATTTTATTGTATTTTGAAGAAATGAAATTTAATTTTTTTTTGTTATTTTTGTTTTATTATATTTGAGTATCCTAATATAAAAAAATATAGTATTTATATAACATGGTTAAGTTTTTTTAATACCTAGTGATGTGAAGATTCTGGCTTCAGTTAGGTTTGTCAAAATTTTCTACAGTCCTAATAAAAACTTACTGATAGTCCAGGCTTTAGTTGAGTTTGTCAAAATTTCCTACAATCCTAATAAAAACATACTAAAAATACAAGATTGTCAAATATTTTGATAGTCCTGGATTAAGTTTGGACTGCCAAATTTTTTGACAGTCCTAGCTTCAGTTGGGTCTGTCGACATTTCTTACAGTCCTAACAAAACTTTACTGGAAACCTAGGACTGTCAAATTTTTTGGCAGTCATGGCTTTATTTTAGACTGTCAATTTTTTTGACAGTCCTAGTTCTCTTTCGGTCTGTCAAAATTTCCTACAGTCCTACGTTCTTCCAAACCACGACTGTTGTTACCGAAAAACCCTAAAATGGGTTCAAAATTTTATAAAATTTCCAAAGTTTACCTAAGACCTATTTTATGTTATAGGCTATGATATTTAAG
Organism: Iris macrosiphon; assembly: GCA_036927795.1. NCBI lineage: Eukaryota > Viridiplantae > Streptophyta > Magnoliopsida > Asparagales > Iridaceae > Iris > Iris macrosiphon. Next base: position 95,296,805 of record JAYESA010000001.1, read on the forward strand.
GTATTAACAAGGATTTGGAAAAAAATTAGGGTTTTGGAGGAGATGGAGGAGGTGGAGAAGGAAGAAGTTTAGGATTTTGAAGAGAGAAAGTGTGAAAGTTGGAATAATTTGGTTTGGGGGGAGGGGGAGTTTAGAGGGTTTGGGGTGGAGGGTGGGAAGCCCCAAGTAAAAACAATGGCCATCCCGAGTAAAAATTTCTCTAAACTGGGTTAGCCCCAATCATGACTTGTCCCGAGTAAGAAATAAAGTGCCTCCATCAAAACTCTTTAAAAAATATTGGCTTAATTTAAACTAAATATTAAGTTGTTCAATTGATGCACTATATTTTAAAAATAACTAGAAGTATAATTAGACAACTAGATATTGTAACAGAATTGATAAAAAAATAAAATGATAAAAATAATTATTGACAAATATTTATCACTCTCTCCAATTTGTCTCTCGCTATCATATGGTCCTCTATTAAAGGCAATAAAGGAGGAAGGGGGTGAGATCCCTCAGGCGTCGAGCTTATGCAAGGCCTAAGGCAAATGGGTTGCTTCTTGAGGAGAAGGCAGAGAAGGAGGAGGAAATTATTTGGATTGACGATGATGGTGGAGAATTATTGGCGGAGACATAGAGTGCAAAGAAGCAAGGAGGCAGTGGATCTCGAGGCTGGCTGTGATGGGTCATTGGAGGAGGAGACAGAGATCAAAGAGGAGAGAAGAAGGGACTCCCGTTAGTAAAGCGGTGATGGTTCTAGAGAGGATAAAGGAGAACCAGAGGAGGAGAGGGGAGGAAGTGGTAGTAGTGGTGGGAGATGTTGAGGGTGGCCATGCTAGTGGTTGTGGAGGCTATGATCGGAGAGTGAAGAGGAGGAAGATGATGGTTGTAGGTAGTAGCTCTGGTAGAGAGGAGAGGGGAGAAACGATGGGAGGAGAATGAGAGAATGGTGAGGGTGATGCAGCGACGGTGGTTCTTTCGGGGGTTGTTGTAGCTCGAGCACTGGGGAGGAGAAGAGGGACGGAGGAGAGAGAAATCTAGGGGGAGAGAGATAGAGGCTGGCCATGTGAGAGAGTTAGGAGAGGGGACTCGGTGATCACGCTAGTTCACTAGTTCACCAGAGGCGTTACAACTCCTGGACGGAGTAGAGGAGATAATAGCAAGAAAGGAAGGAGGTCGTGGCTTCTGGACGCCATGATCATTGTTGGAGGTGACGAAGGGGGTGGGTTTACTGGAAGAAGAAGAAGAAGAAGAAGAGGAGGAGGAGGAGGAGGAGGTGGTAGTGGTTGTGGAGAATCAGAATGGGGAGGCAGTCTCTGAGTAGAGATAGAAGAGTGAGGAGAGAGAAAAGAAATAGAAAAGGGTTCTTTTAAATACGTGTAATTTTGTCCCAAAAAATACCACTTTTTGGTAGGACGAAAGTAATTGCATTAACGAAGGTGTCAATTTTTAACTCTCCAATAGTTGAGGGTATTTAGTGGTATAATATGAAAGTATAAAGTTGAAAAACATGCATAGTTGAGGGTATTTATTTAAAATTTAGCCAAGAATGTTCAACATCAAGTTTTTTCAATTCACATAATACATTAATGATATTTTTATTTTTTTTAATCCTCCCTTAATCTTATTAATTGTTTAAAAGTCTCCTAAATAAAATAAAAAACTTACATCACCCTCTCAGCCTGTCAATTAAATTTTAGGATTAATTTTAACTTGATATCCCCAACTATCCATTTTTTAACTTAATATCCTGTACTTTATATTATACAACTAAATACCTCAACTATAATTAAACACTTTATACCCTAACAAAGTTGATAGAAAATATAAAATGAAAAAAATATCCTCCATTTAATACCTCAACTATTATTATTATTGTGCACGTGCTTTGCACGTGTATTTTATGCTAATTTAATGTATAGTGATTTTTTTTAAAGGAAATATTGAATAATAAATTATTTATAATTATTTAAAAAAATTAGATTTACCAATTTTTAATATGTTATTTTTTTTTCAAAGTAAAATATTTGTAATAAAATTATATTTTTTGTGAATTTTTTTTTGGTAAGAAACTAAAATATTTGTAAATAATTAATATTTATACTATTATAATTTTATAAAGTAAAAGAAATTAATAGTGGGAAGAAACATACTAATTGATACTAATTATTTATTATGATAGTAGTTATTAATGATGATAGTGGACCTTAATGATGATTGTATTAAGATTATGATTGTATCCTTAATTATATTTTCAAACTAATTAAATAATATAGATTAAGTTAAGAGCATTTTAGTAATCTTGAAAGTTTTACGGTGAAGCCTTTCAAGTTTTCATATTATATAATAATATTATTATTATTGTTATCTCCCATATACAATAATTTGGAAAGAGACCAAGTGACAACTCCCCACCTTCCTCCTCCCCATGGAAACCACTGCCACTATCATTTCCTCCTCCGCTCAGATTGAGCTTCCATCATCGCCATCTCTCTTCTCTTTCCTCCTTTCCACAACTCGAGCACCACCACCATCATCCATATTATCAAATTGTAATTGATCTTTGAACAACATAATTTTGTGTAGGAGAATCAGACTTTTTTGGACAAATTTTGGTTAGCAAGATACTCTTTGAGAGTATGGTGTGGTGCACATGGAGCGTGACCCTCATATTTGTCCCATCTATCGGGCATAGAAGAACGCCAAGTTTAGGAGTCATTTCTCTTTTGTTTTATCACAATACAACTATTTTTTTATTACGAAAATACTTTAAAATATATGTGGTTTATTTTGTTTTGTTTATTTCCTCATGAACATTTAGGAGTCTTGGGAAATTGCTTCTCATGTGAATGGTGTTGGTGTTGACTTCTGAGGTTTCAAAGAAGCATAGTTGGAATATGGATTTTAGTTGTTGTCACTGCCATCAAGAATTGGTTTGCTCGTCTTAATCCTTTGCTTTTAAAGCATCTTATTTCCTTGGTTCACAGTCGTTCTTTATTTTTCATTTTCTTTAAATTTTACTTCTAACATATTAGATGTCTCCAACAAATTCCTAAATCCAAAAGTGATGGGTAAGTAAACTATACATCTTATTTTCCTTTTCTGGAATCCATCGAGAGTGTTTTATTCTATATAATAAAAGTTCAGAAGCTTGACCTAGAAAACTATTAACTTGTGTACTTGTTTTTTGGTTTCTGACGTTTGAGCATAAATTATCACTTAATTTTACTGACCTTCATTACAATGTGAGGACTAATGTTTAAAAATTTGTCGACCAATTGGTTCTTGGTCATTTCCTGGGAAGTTCCCAATATATCGATGTTCCTTACGAAGAATAGAAGAATCTGTTGAAATAAAACACTATAATTATAATCTTTCTAACAAGGCTACACTTATGCAGTGAATCAGAAGACATAATTTAATTATTGATTTTGTGATGATAAGGAATTATGATCTGACATTGTAGAAATAATTGTTAGTTCCATACCATGTTAGAAAATTATTGTCTTTACTTACTGAAAATTTCAGAATACAAAAAAATAAAATTTAAACAGATGTTACCGGCCTCTGGGGAAGTCGTGCACGAAGCACTGTCCTAAGAGTTTATTCGGGATCTGTGTGCAGACGTACCCGAAGCTCCTAGTGGTAAAACCCCCGCACTACCGGTATCTCGTTGCCGCACACGACTTGGAGAGAATGACTAGGACTTAGCTCTGCCCAGAGCTTGGAGATGAAGAGGAATGAACAGAATGTTGAGAGAGGTCCTTAGTAGAAGATTTTCTGATCCGATTTACAAAGAACACAACTGAATATATAAAACATTTGTGTAACGGTCAGAATTAATTTACGATTAATTCAGCCATTACACGAATGAACCTGGACATGAATAATTGTAACGGTCCAAAACGTTCAGAATTAATTTTGTAACGTTTAGAATAAATTCCAACGGTTAAGAAAAAATTAAATGAAAGAAAGAAGAGAAGCAAAAAGATTTTTAGGGTCCCAGCCCGAACCCGAAGAGAAAATCGGATCGGCATTCGGCGCCCGCAGATGTGGGCACGTACCCGCACCCGTTACGCGCGCCGAACCGAACCGAACCGAGCCGGGCCGGGCGGCGGCGGCGGCGCGCGCGTGTGGCCCAAGGGGTTCCCCACACAACAACTTAATAGAGCAAAGGAGAGAAAGTAATATATGTACATAGGAAGGTTTTGGTGCATCCGATGTGGGACTAAAGAAAGGGAGAGGAATTGAGCTTTTGCAAGAAACAAACAAAAACAAAACCAACATACCATTTATTCTAATTGTTAATTAACTACAGATTACTGCCGGTAATCAGAGGCTTTGGAATAGTGTCCAAATACTTTACCATCTTTGACTATCCCTTCCTTCTTCTCTTAGATTGAGCTCCCATCACCACCACCTCTTTCTCTTTCTCTTTCTCTTTCCTCCTCCCCACAACCTCGAGCACTACCACCATTATCCATATCATCACCACCGCCTCTTTCCCTTTTCTTGCAACTGCTTTCCATTTCCCTCCTTCGTAGAAAACCATCGCCTCCACTAGGCCCTAGCTCCGTCGTCGTTACTGTCTCTACAGTCCTTCCACTATGCTCAAGTCCGACCACTGCCACCATCTCCACGTCCCCCACTATACCGAGTTCTCCTTCCCTTTCTCTCCTCATCTTCTCTGTCTTTTATGTGGGGAAGAATAATAATTAGGATTTTATGTAGGGAAGAGAAGATGGAGGTGAGGTTGAAAAAGAGATAGAACGAAATAAATTAAAGTTAGGGTTTAGATTTGGGGAAGGTGGAGAGGAAGAAGAAGAGAGGAGGACTCCATCTCATGGGGAAAAGATGATCATGGGTATTTTGGTCATAAAACAAAAATCTACTTTTGTTTGTTGGACACAAAAATTAATTCCTGACAGACGGAGGATATCGACTTAAAAATATATATTCAATAATTGCGGGGTAGTAATTTGTATTAAAAGTACACGATATCAAGTTGAAAAATGTTGGTATTTTTCACTTTGCTTTGGTAGTTTTAGTCCCACATTGAAAAACCACCAATGTGTATATCTCAATATATAGCTTTGCTTAGTATTGATATATGCACATGGGGTGGTGGCCCAAGTGTATTGACTTTCCTAGAGGGATTAAGTGTAAACCCCATTATGACAATCTTTTTTTTGTCACCACCTTTGGAAAGTTTTCCTTAGGAGTTAATGTCACGCCCCGATCTCCCGCAGGCTAAATCGGTCGTTCCCGCTAGCCGAGAATCATCGCGCCAGCTCTCCCGCGGAACGATCGCTTCGACCCATCCGAGCGTGATGCCGCACGAGCGTGAGCCACGCCCGTGCAAGGCCGTGGTTCATTGGCTGGCGGTAAGAGTTCTAAGCCACAGAGTCGCACAGATTGTCCGAGTGCAGCGGAGTCATGAACGTATAAGCGATCGGTAACAAGTTCACTGAGTCGACAATATAGCGGAAGCATTGAATATCACAAGTAGAAGTAAAGCAACTCTTTATTGATATAAACATGTGTTACAGGCGGCGCTTAGCCGAGATTACAAGTCGCTCAAGCCTCTCTCTCTGAAACAGTAAAAGCGTGCCAAGTGGCTACAATTGTGGAATGATTGTACAGGCGAATGTTCAGGCAAGTCCCAACATTATGTCTTGTATACGTGCTTCAGTTCCGGACGCACCGTTGCTTCAGAGTGATCTCCATGCCTTAGCACGCACGAAGGAGCATCCGCATCGAACGAGGTTCTCCCGCACCTTACAAACGAACTGGTGGATTATCAGTACATTGAATGCACTAGTGGGGAGGCTACTCGCCCGCTCGACAAATCCAAACACGTAATACAGGTTCCGTGCACCAACTATTAAGTTGTCTTTCTAGTTGTCTTAGGATCAGCTTCATGCAAATATTGAATAGCCTAACTCGTGTGGCAGTGCGCCGTACGACATGAGAGGAAACACGGCGAGACTTACCAACTTACCATTTTTACCTTCCCTGTCCAAGGCAAACATGTTAATTCAAGCACGAGCACGTATAAACTTTCAGGGGCAATAGCATATGTAGATACAAGTGTTTGGATGCGAGATTCATTTCGTTTAGCAGATTTAATTTATTCTTTGATGCGATACAATGCCTCGCACGCGGATAGCCGCTAAGCGAGGATGACTTGTTTATCTCTTTATTTTACAAGCAAGCATGCAAGGCTAACATACAAGGCGATCACTGGCATATGCCATAATGGACGGTATAGTCTTTGACGAGAATGGTATGCAGCAAAAGTACAAGAGGGGCTGCAAGCCATTCCGCCGAACAAGAGACTAAAACAATAGGCCTCGCCCGGATCGGATCGATGCCAGTGCCCCAGCATCATCCGCGAGACCGTGACCCTGTGCACAAGTTGTCCGTGATCGAACGACGTCTTGGTTAAGTTATCAATTTACATGGTTGGGGCAACAAGAGTACAAGACAAGAGACAAGTTGTTGAGGCAACAATAGTACAAGACAAGAGGCATTGCCTGATTCGTTCCGCATAGTCCTTCTGAACAATATTTTATATAACCGGGTGTGGGCTAGCTTATGCTACAAGCATTGAGTCGAGGCAACGTATGAACAAGCAAGCATGCATTTATATAAACATAAGCAATCACGTTTGGTTCGGGCCCGAAGGTAAGCCGAGAGCTAAAAACCGTTAGGGGACTTCCCGAGCAACACGTTCTAGGGTAGCATACGAGGGTCTGGACATATATATAAGCAGTATTTCATTTTCATGTTCTAGCATAAGCAATACAAGTTGGGATTATTCCCTTAGCTAGGTGCGTTGGATTCTTATTAGCATGCAAGGGGTGATTCACTTAGCGACTAGCATGAAATATTCTATATTTTATGTGTGCTGGCTAAGTAAAGACAAGTTTACCGTAGCCACCCACCTTAGCGATGATTCCCCTCGGTTGAGCGATACGCCAAACGAGCCTCTGAAAGCCTAAACTGAATTTCCTGTAGGGACAAGTCTGGATATCCTTTGCCTCAAACGAGTATTCTTGCCTGAGCAAAGCGGGTCAGGACATGCACTTTTGCCGTTTGAATCGGCAGTCCGCTTGAGCGGAACAGGGTGTTATATCCTACCCAACTCAGAAAAAGTCTCGTCCTCGATACTTACTGAGGATAAGCAGTATATTTCAATCAATTTTGATTTAATGATACAAGGCTGAGACAAACCTATACAAGTCGTTGTACTTGTTTATTTGGATATTCACTTGCATAAGCCTTTGAGATCAGCATATCGCTAGTCTGGATCGTACACGTATTCGTAGCACTCCAAACACATGCACTTCACCAACTCGGCGAAAGCGAAGTCTTAGCACTCGAGTTTCACATTTTCTTAAGTCTTGGATCGTGCACAAGTTCAAGGCGTCCCTCAAACATATGCATTCAACCAAACTAAGAGTTAATGAAATCGGACAAGATACTTGCGATAATCTCAAGGGTTCACACAGGTTGGCACAAAGGCCACTCGCATCATGATTTCATACAAGCAATCATATCATTCAAAACGTATTTTGAAAGTATTTAGACTTATTGTTGGAATATTTCATCGAGGCATTGAGAGAGAGCGTGCACATAACCCACGAACGAGCTTTTAAAACAGAGATATCGAAATGAAGTCCAAGGGCGTAGAAGCCAGGCTCTGATACCAACATGTCAAGCCCCGATCTCCCGTAGGCTAATCGGCCGTCCCCGCTAGGCGGGAATCACCCTCGGTTCGATCACTTTGACCCATCCGAGCGTGATGCTACACGGGCGTGAGCCATGCCCGTACAAGGTCGTAGTTCATTGGCTGGCGGTAAGAGTTCTAAGCCACAGAGTCACACAGATTGTCCGAGTGCAGCGGAGTCATGAACGCATAGGCGATCGGTAACAAGTTCACTGAGTCAACAATATAGCGGAAGCATTGAATAACACAAGTAGAAGTAAAGCAACTCTTTATTGATATAAACATGTGTTACTGGCAGCGCTTAGCCGAGATTACAAGTCGCTCAAGCCTCTCTCTCTGAAATAGTAAAAGCGTGCCAAGTGGCTACAATTGTGGAATAATTGTACAGGCGAATGTTCAGGCAAGTTTCAACATTATGTCTTGTATATGTGCTTTAGTTCCGGATGCACCGTTGCTTTGGAGTGATCTCCACACCTTAGCACGCACGAAGGAGCATCTGTACCGAACGAGGTTCACCCGCACCCTGCAAACGAACTGGTGGATTATCAGTACATTGAATGCACTGGTGGGGAGGCTACTCGCCCGCTCGACAAATCCAAACACGTAATACAGGTTTCGTGCACCAACTATTAAGTTGTCTTTCTAGTTGCCTTAGGATCAGTTTCATGCAAACATTGAATAGCCTAACTCGTGCGGCAGTGCGCCGTGCGACATGAGAGTAAACACAGCGAGACTTACCAACTTACCATTTTTACCTTCCCTGTCCAAGGCAAACATGTTAATTCAAGCACGAGCACGTATAAACTTTCAGGGGCAATAGCATATGCAGATACAAGTGTTTGGATGCGAGATTCATTTCATTTAGCAGATTTAATTTATTCTTTGATGCGATACAATGCCTCACACGCGGATAGCCGCTAATCGAGGATGACTTGTTTATCTCTTTATTTTATAAGAAAGCATGCAAGGCTAACATATAAGGCGATCACTGGCGTATGCCATAATGGACGGTATAGTCTTTGACGAGAATGGTATGCAGCGAAAGTACAAGAGGGGCTGCAAGCCATTCCGCCGAACAAGAGACTAAAACAATAGGCCTCGCCCGGATCGGATCGATGCCAGTGCCCCAGCATCATCCGCGAGACCGTGACCCTGTGCACAAGTTGTCCGTGATCGAACGGCGTCTTGGTTAAGTTATCAATTTACATGGTTGGGGCAACAAGAGTACAAGACAAGAGACAAGTTGTTGAGGCAACAATAGTACAAGACAAGAGGCATTGCCTAATTCGTTCCGCATAGTCCTTCTGAACAATATTTTATATAACCGGGTGTGGGCTAGCTTATGCTACAAGCATTGAGTCGAGGCAACGTATGAACAAGCAAGCATGCATTTATATAAACATAAGCAATCACGTTTGGTTCGGGCCCGAAGGTAAGCCGAGAGCTAAAAATCGTTAGGGGACTTCCCGAGCAACACGTTCTAGGGTAGCATACGAGGGTCTGGACATATATATAAGTAGTGTTTCATTTTCATGTTCTAGCATAAGCAATACAAGTTGGGATTATTCCCTTAGCTAGGTGCGTTGGATTCTTATTAGCATGCAAGGGGTGATTCACTTAGCGACTAACATGAAATATTTCACATTTTATGTGTGTTTGCTAAGTAAAGACAAGTTCACCGTAGCCACCCACCTTAGCGATGATTCACCTCGGTTGAGCGATACGCCAAGCGAGCCTCTGAAAGCCTAAGTTGAATTTCCTGTAGGGACAAGTCTGGATATCCTTTGCCTCAAACGAGTATTCTCGCCTGAGCAAAGTGGGTCGGGACATGCACTTTTGTCGTTTAAATTGGCAGTCCGCTTGAGCGAAATATGGTATTACAGTTAAGCCCCAAAGGGACTTAGCGACTCGGACTCGGACTCGGACTCGGACTCGGGCTCAAGGGCGCAAAATGGCGCTTTGTTAGCGCACTTTGCACTTAGCATGTCACTCGTGCGCTCCTTTTATGCATGGCACATACATCGTGGAGCCATGCGATCTGGTGCGCATGCGGCCAAGGGCCATACGGGGAGTATGTAGTGACATGCTAAGTGCAAGAGTATCAAGATGGGTGTGTAGTGGTACGATATCGCATTGGTTCAAAGCCAATGTATCCACTTAGCATTAGTTTAGTTAAAAATATTATATATTGTTGATTGTATATATATATATATATATATATATATATATATTATGATAATTCCTATCTAATTAAATGCGTATTTTAGGATACGGTATCCTATTGATTTCCTAATATCTTAGCATAGCTAGTGTGGCCTAGTTACATAGTGTATGGACCCAATATCCTAGAGATAGACTCATGCAACCTAGAATTAGCTAGTTTGACTAGTTAACCTAGAGTTGACCTAGTTTGACTATTTTGACTTAGAAATAGATTTTTGACCTAGAAGTTGACTAGTTTAACTTATTTTGATTCAAAACTTTGTATTGATGTAATATTCCATATTTAGGTCTTTGATGTACCGTACCGGACATCTTTGATATTGTTTACCAGATTCCAGGTGAGTACATTCTCTGATAGTTTATCATTTATGATTTCCTTTTTGTCTATTGTATCTAGTGTAGATATCCTTGATTTCTTGACACGATGGTTACATGGATTCCGGATCTTGTCATGAGATATTATTGTAAACCCCCTCACCAAAAATAGATATTTTATGTGTATTTTATATTATTATATTTATCATAGATAATAAATTTCTTTAGATTATTCTCTTAGTTAATTAGAAAATAAATTTCTTGATACATTTACTTATATAAATATTTATTTAGAATTATTTTAGGTTATTTTAGATTTTTGGAAATTTTTCTAGAATTTTTGGTAATTAAAACTAAGAAAACATAAATTTCTAGGACTTCTATAATTTACTATACAACCATACTTGCATATTGTTCCTACCAAATATTTATTTTAGTTTAAAATATTTAATTATATTTTCTTTAATTTATTTAGAATTTTAAGAAATTTATTTAGATTTTTAAAATTATTTAGGATTTATTTGGATATATATAGTCTTAATATTAGATAGATGCTAATTTAGTGTTAATAGATATTAATAAGATTTTATAAATTATTTGTATTATCTTTAATTATATTTAAGATTATAAATTATTGAGATAAATTTAAACTCTATTTTAAATTAATTCAAATCCTGAACCTACTAGGAAAGCAACTTCATGCATATCCTATCCTTATTTAAATTTATCATAATCCTATCCAAATTAACCAATCCTAGTCGTATTTAATTAAGTAGTGTCCACCATTATAAATACCTCATCCTTCATATTTTTCTTCCCCAAATTCCTCTCTTTTTCGTCCAAAAATAGTCAAAATTCGTCATAAATTCAGCCTCATTTTCTACTAGTTATGGCGAATTAAAAAGACGATATCTCCTAGCTCCGGACTCCAAACGTGCTCCAGTTTTTTTTAGAACTATATCAAGGTTAGTTTTTTTATTATATAATTTATTTTAATAATTTATGAACCTATTTTTCTAAAAAATTCTAAAAGTGTCAGTTGTCCGAAATCAGACGCATTTTGGTGCTTTTGAGATTACGGGAGATCCCGAACTCAGAATTACGAGCCGTTTGAAGTTTCAAAAATTTGACATGATAAAACTTCATAAAATTATTTTTATAGAATTTAATATATAAATTTAATCTACTGTAAAATTTGTACAACGTAGACGTAAATAGGAAACCACTAAAAACTGTCATCTGTGCGCCCTTGTGGCCATAACTCTTTACCGACTTATGATTTTATAAAATTGTTGATTCCAGTGTTCATGTAGCATTGGAATATATAGGATTCCATACACAAATCCAGGATTTGAGTCGGTTGACTTTTTGGTCAATGGATTGCCTCGATTTGCGTGCCACGAATCACAAATCCTTAAAGTTGACTTTCTTTGGACCAAAATTAGAGCTTAACAATAAAATAAGATTATAATAAGATTAAAATACTAATTTAGGTTATTTTATTTAGAGTTAAAATAGATTAAAATAGCGAAAACTATTCACCCACTTTTGTAACCTAACTTGTTTAATTTATGTGACGGGTAGATCGGACGACGCCTTGAGTTGGGACTTCATCCTTTTCAGACCAGGCAAGATACATTGCCAAATTGCTTACAATATTTTGCATGATTAGTATATTTTTGTATATTTATTGCATTTCTATTTATTTATTGCATGTGTAGTTCCTTTCAGTCATTACTATATATTAGATATGTTGACACACACTTGACACTTAGTATCATGAGAGGATAATAATTAGGCATATGGGCTTTTAACCACTCTGGTAAACCGTAGTATATAGCTCACACTATGGGCGTGTGTAGCGCTGGTCGCTACCCCAGCGGTATGTCAATTTCTGGAGTCTCGCTGGTCGCTACCCCGGCGGTATATCGATTTCTGATGTCCACTGACGAGTGTATGAGTTGTGAGGTAGATCGAGTAGCCTACCCTTGCACATACGTCAAAAAGTTGTCCTCATTTGCATTTATATAGATTATCTTGTACAGCGTACTTATTTATTTTCAAACATTATGCATGTTTACTGTATTCAAATTGGCATGCTTCTATGTATCTTGTTACGTCACTCTGAGGACCTGGTCCCTTTCCAGGTGTAGATGTTCATGACTATTCGCAGGAGCACGGATCAGGACTTACTACTTATCTTTTCCGAGGAGGTTATACCTTCTGAGCATCAGTGATTATCTCTAGCGATGGATCGCTTTGCTGATACACTTCTATCATCATCTTATTTAAATTATAGATTTACCCTTCTCCCTCATTTTAGTATTGATATAGTCATTGGTAGTAGATTTGTCTCCACCCGACTATTAGTTATGGATTATTCAGACTTTTTATTCTAGTTTAGTTATATTCCTTTCTGTGACTGTTGTGTGGATGAGATTAGTATATCTGTGACTTGCGACACTATATTTATACCACATGTGAGTTTATATTCATATTACAGCGTACGTGTGTATCATGGTATCCATATATTGGAGTTGCCATATACATACAGCTGGTATACTTACGTGTTCCTAGTCCTACGTATTTTAAGACTGGGGCGTGACATATTTTTGTGGTGGCCCATACAGGTCGAGAGCATATTGTCTCGGTTACGTCACTGTACCGAGCAAGCCTGCGCATAGGATTAGAAAATAGGATCTCATCCACTTATTTATTACCTTCCTTGATTTCGTTTCGCATTCTCATTTGATTGCTTGTATTGCATCTTTCTTGATCCCTTCTCAACGTTGACCTTCTCTCGTGCTTGATAGAGGTTAGGAAGATGACTTATACTAGGTATATACCCTCTAGTATTTAATAACACTATTAGTTAAATTATTGTAAGTTGGATAGTATGTCTCATAACCTAGTAACACATAGTCCTATTGCCCCATTAATGAAGTATAATTGAATGATACCAGTTATAGACTTGCATAAAAAGATAGTGTTTATCCAGACTATAGAACTTTAGTGTTATTCTGGACTGTAGAACTTAGAGGCCCATACACCCATTTGGTTGACTTTAGACTTAAACAAAAAATTTGTATGACAATTGTAGAGGCACAACACCGATCTTCTTGGTGAACTTAGATTATTCAGTACCTTCCTCCATCATAATCAAGCATACTTATATTTTTACTACCTCGACTTATGCTGCTATTATAGCCTAGTTTTGCAAGCTTATTCTTTTATTAAGCTTGTTCATGACATATGTATTATTGGGGGCCCACACTAATATATTGTCTAAATCAGATTCGGTGTATTATTGTCTGATCAACCGTAGTGCACTTGGTTCGCTCTTTGTATCACTACTTTATATGGATTGAGATATAGTTGACTCAACTTGTTAGACGAATATACTTGCCCTCTAGACTGGTCAGAGCATATCATGTCAGGTACATAACTGTTCTGATATGAACATGCATATAGAAATTTACCAAAATAAGATTTCAATCCATAACTGCCTTGGCAACTCCCTTTCAAAATTCTTTAATCCCTTCGAATCCCGTACTTGTATTATATCACCTCCTCCTTGAACTCTTTATTGTTGTTTTCCGCCTTCCCCTATTTCGAAAAGACGAACATTCGTGCTTAGTATAAGTTTGATACACGAATAGTACTAGATATACCCTATAGGCCAAGCACTTATGATGACAAACAAGAAAGCGTGGCCATAGGAAGCCGTAGATATAGGTACGACCTTAGTTATATGTGTCATTGCATACTCATGACCCCCTTTATGACACGAGATCTTAGGTGCATAGTAGACGTAGAATTATATAGGTGTTGGTTTAGCAGTTATGAGGATATACTGATATTTTACCCAGATGGCATACACGCGATGCTAATAGATGATGTGAGTAGCAGTAGTAGTATTCTTTTTCTATCACCATATCGCCCCCTTGGGTGGCTCATCTTCTCTTCTCTATCCATTCATTATCTCGTGCTTAATTCTCCCTATCGTAGTTACGTCTTTTTCATGCCAACATAAATTGTTGGTCTACTTCGACCCCATCCTTAGTTTTGTCAGTTAAAACGTAAATGGTTTAGTAGATGATTAATAACTAAAGGATGAGTTCTTAATAATAACCCTTATGTATATGACCTATAGCAATATCTGTATTCTCTTATTATTTTAAAAACTATGTATAGCATCCCTTAGGCTAATAGGACTTTGTTAGACTGTTTGAACTAGTTTATACTTTTAATAGTTTTATAAGTTAGTCAAGAATTTAACTGTTGCCCAAAAACTTAGACTATGTCTAGGAAAGAATTGAAGGCACTTGTTACGAACTGACAACTATGACAAATCGCTGGCAAAGTAGCGACAACTGCAGCTAGACTGTTGTAGTAAAGTAGTCGAAGTATTTGCAGACATATTGGTCAGGTGGCATGGCAGTATTAGACTACGATACTTGACGGTTACAAAGAAAAATTATGGTTGTGAGATTCAAGACAAGTACCCCAAGATTCTCGACCCAATAAATATATTCGTCGTACAACCTAGACAATAGCCTCAAAAGACTGTGACTACTAGTAGAACTTTTGTAAGTTTGGTAGTGTAGACGAGTTAGAGGATAATAGGATAGTGTATGGACAATAAATAAGAAGTGTTAGAATGACAGACCATGACTTTTAGGAAGCACTGCTAGATAGCTATGTAGTGTAATAGCTATAGTGATTATTATGAATATGGGTTAGTGTCAATTTCGAGGACAAAATTTTTGTAGTTGGGTAGATTGTAAACCCCCTCACCAAAAATAGATATTTTATGTATATTTTATATTATTATATTTATTATAGATATTAAATTGTTTTAGATTATTCTCTTAGTTAATTAGAAAATAAATTTCTTGATACATTTACTTATATAAATATTTATTTAGAATTATTTTAGGTTATTATAGATTTTTGAAATTTTTTCTAGAATTTTTGGTAATTAAAACTTAGGAAACATAAATTTCTAGGACTTCTATAATTTACTATACGACCATACTTGCATGTTGTTCCTACCAAATATTTAGTTTAGTTTAAAATATTTAATTATATTTTTATTTAATTTATTTAGAATTTTAAGAAATTTATTTAGATTTTTAAAATTATTTAGGATTTATTTGGATATATATAGTCTTAATATTAGATAGATGCTAATTTAGTGTTAATAGATATTAATAAGATTTTATAAATTATTTGTATTATCTTTAATTATATTTAAGATTATAAATTATTGAGATAAATTCAAACTCTATTTTAAATTAATTCAAATCCTGAACCTACTAGGAAAACAACTTCATGCATATCCTATCCTTATTTAAATTCATCATAATCCTATCTAAATTAACCAATCCTAGTCGTATTTAATTAAGTAGTGTCCACCATTATAAATACCTTATCCTTCATATTTTTCTTCCCTAAATTCCTCTCTTTTTCGTCCAAAAATAGTCAAAATTCGTCATAAATTCAGCCTCATTTTCTACTAGTTATGACAAATTAAAAAGACGATATCTCCTAGCTCCGGACTCCAAATGCTCTCCATTTTTTTTAGAACTATATCAAGGTTAGTTTTTTGATTATATAATTTATTTTAATAATTTATGAACCTATTTTTCCAAAAAATTCTAAAAGTGTCAGTTGTCCGAAATCAGACGCATTTTGGTGCTTTTGAGATTACGGGAGATCCCGAACTCAAAATTATGAGCCGTTTAAAGTTTCGAAAATCTGACATGATAACTTTCATAAAATTATTTTTACCGAATTTAATATGTAAATTTAATCTACTGTAAAATTTGTGCAACGTAGACGTAAATAGAAAACCACTAAAAACTGTCATCTGTGCGCCCTTGTGTCCATAACTCTTTACCGACTTGTGATTTTATAAAATTGTCGATTTCAGTGTTCATGTAGCATTGAAATATATAGGATTACACACACAAATCTAGGATTTGAGTCGGTTGACTTTTTGGTTAATGGATTGCCTTGATTTGTGTGCCACAGATCATAAATCCTTAAAGTTGACTTTCTTTGGACCAAAATTAGAGCTTAACAATAAAATTAGATTATAATAAATTAAAATACTAATTTAGGTTATTTTATTTAGAGTTAAAATAGATTAAAATAGCGAAAACTATTTACCCACTTTTGTAACCTAACTTGTTTAATTTATGTGACGGGTAGATCGGACGACGCCTTGAGTTGGGACTTTATCCTTTTCAGACCAGGCAAGATACCTTGCCAAATTGCTTACAGTATTTTGCATGCTTAGTATATTTCTGTATATTTATTGTATTTCTGTTTATTTATTACATGTGTAGTTCCTTTCAGTCATTACTATATATTAGATATGTTGACACACACACTTGACACTTAGTATCATGAGAGGACAATCATTAGGCGTATGGGCTTTTAACCACTCTGGTAAACTGTAGTATATAGCTCGCACTACGGGCGTGTGTCGCGTTGGTCGCTACCCCCGCGGTATGTCAATTTTTAGAGTCTCGCTGGTCGCTACCCCGGTGGTATGTCAATTTCTGATGTCCACTGACGAGTGTGTGAGTTATGAGGTAGATCGAGTAGCTTACCCTTGCCTATACGTCAAAAAGTTGTCCTCATTTGCATTCATATAGATTATCTTGTACAGCGTACTTATTTATTTTCAAACATTATGCATGTTTACTGTATTCAAATTAGCATGCTTCTATGTATCTTGTTACGTCCCTCTAAGGACCTAGTCCCTTTCCAGGTGTAGATGTTCATGACTATTCGCAGGAGCACGGATCAGGACTTACTACTTATCTTTTTCGATGAGGTCATACCTTCTGAGCATTGGTGATTATCTCTAGCGATGGATCGCTTCGCTGATACACTTCTATCATCATCTTATTTATATTCATATTACAGCGTACGTGTGTATCATAGTATCCATATATTGGAGTTTCCATATACATACAGCTGGCATGCTTACGTGTTCCTAATCCTACGTATTTTGAGACTGGGGTGTGACAGTTATTCCTTAGTATTTATGGTGTATCTTGTGTAAGCCTACTTTTCTTGTTCTTCTTGTACAAATACAGACATTAGTTCATGAGAATAGTAGCGCCCTTCTTGTGGAAACCCATGTTATAATGTACCATAGTTGGATCCACTATACCAATGGGGGACGGGAAGTATGTAGTGTAGATATGTGATCATACCCTCCTTGTATCAAGTCTTGTTCATTGAATAGTATTAATCATACACCGTACGTAGGATTAGCCAGGCCATAAATCTTGTATCAAGTTTCCAAGCCGATCACATGTTAAAGCTGGTACTCACTCACTTAGTCATTAGTATTTCTTGTTCATTTCCATATTGCTCATTCTTGTATTTATTTATAGTATTTGCTTTATTGTATATCTCTTCTATCTATATGTTACAACTTGTATATTCATATCTATTTACTGTTATATAGTTTATATCATTTATTAGAACTGTTGTTAGATATGTACTCTGCTCCTTTTCTGACTGGATATATTTTTTTAGATGACACTGAGGAGTGGTACCTTACTCACTACGGGCCTCAGGACGTGGTTGGCTTAGAGCCAGAGACCTTGGCTCAGGAGGATCTCATCCCGACTGAGACAGATGACCAGGACTCGTAGCTTCATAGTTAGACTCTTTGTACTGTATTTGTCTTCAGCATATTATTTAGTATTTTTCTGACTCATTGGATATTATTTTACTCTTGTGACTTGTATTTATGACTCTTCTATTATTTTATCATATTCGTGCTTATTCCATCTATAGATCTGTGATTGAGTATATTCATATTACATTGGTGGCATTGCTATGTCTTGAATATTAGATAGATAGTTTACCCAAACAACGTTCTACCGTCGATACTGCGGTGTAGGCTGGGAGTTGTTCACTACTTGCATTCCTACATCGGGTGTGGGTCGTGACACATTTTTAGTGGTGGCCCATACAGGTCTTCGAGGTCGCAATTAGTGTGATTCGTAGTAGTGCTCTTATTTGAGTACTATTATGAGCCTGTTTCAGGATATAGGATATAGGCTATAGGCTGAGAATACTCAATCACATCTAGGAAAAACTCTATTGATTCATTTTAATTGTTCTTTCCTGATATTGATAATTGATCTTTAACTTTCCTTCTTTGAGTATATTATATCATGTACCATATTGATTCTTTCCTTTCGCTTTACCTCAGGATGTTACCTAAGACTAGATCACAATAGGGGAGAGAAGCTTCTGAGAGATCTCTGACTTTTCGAGGGCCTGCACCAGTCACTTCTCTGTTGATTGGCGTATCAGCTGCGTTCGGGGGTCCACCTCCAACTCAGTGGACTGTTTCAGATGTATCTGAGGGACTTCCACCTCCACCTTCTGCATCGACGTATTGCGACTGGGTATTGAGAGTGCTTATCAGGTTGCCCTTGTCGTAGTGAGAGATAGGAGCTTCGGTCCAGCAGCAGGTTGCTCCGCAGGTTGCCCAACTTCGGCCAGGCAACATTCAGAAC
This sequence comes from Iris macrosiphon, assembly GCA_036927795.1. NCBI lineage: Eukaryota > Viridiplantae > Streptophyta > Magnoliopsida > Asparagales > Iridaceae > Iris > Iris macrosiphon. The sequence goes on from JAYESA010000001.1 coordinate 95,315,612, forward strand.
TTTAAGAAGCTGGATCCTCGGGTCTTCAAGGGGACGGAGGGCATCGTCTATTCTGATGATTGGCTCAAGGATATTGAGCATCTCATAAGGGTGTCCCGTCTTACTGAGGATCTGAAGGTTGAGGCAGTAGGACTTTAGCTGTTCGATATTGCCCGCACTTGGTTCAGGAATGAGCCACTTCTTGCTGATGTAGGGAAGTCTTGGGAGGTATTCAAGGACCTTTTCAAGAGAAAGTTCTTTGCTCGGGAATACAGGTTAGACTTGGGGAGGGAGTTTGAGAGCCTTATTCAGGGGAGCATGTCTATAGAGGAATACGCCGCAGAGTTCGGTAGGCTGAGCCATTTTATGGAGTATTTGGTGAGGGAGCCGGAGGTTCGATCTATCCATTTTTGCGAGGGTTAGAACTGGGAAGTGAAGATCCTCATTCTGTCTTTTTATGAGACCTACTCAGAGATACTTGAGGAGGCACGCAAGGTTGAGCGGGAGTTGGGTTTGAAACATAAGAGAGATAACGGTTCTTTTCAGGGGGCTAACAGTAGAACAGTGACTGCTAAGCATCCTTATTTTTAGTCCAGGCCTTTTCAGCAGCCGCAGCAACACTAGACTCCAGCTAGGGCATCGTTTCACCAGGTACCATAATAGCAGAGACAGTCACAACAAGCTTTCTGGCATTTTACAAGAAGCCCGGCCATATTTGGAAAGTTTGTAGGAAGAGGTTGGGGGTTTGTCTGTATTATGGTACCAAAGGGCATCAGCTGAGAGAGTGTCCATCCAATCCTCATCGTGCAGTTCAGAGAGCGGCTCCAGCTCCGAGGACACAGGCGAGGCCTCCTACAGTACAACCGAGGGGACCGTCGCTTCCGATCCAGCAGCAACGTTATGCCCAGAATCAACATCAGGGAGGTGCACGTCAGGGATGAGTGTTTGCTATGACAGTCGAGGAGGTCGAGCCCACCAGAGATGTCATTGTAAGTTCTGTTCTTTTTTATTCCATTCCAGCTTTAGCTTTGTTTGATAGTGGTGCTTCCCATAGTTTTGTATCTATTTTTTTTGCTCTGAAGTATCGTTTGGTAGCTGAGTCTTTGCTTAGGACTTGCAAGATCATGACCGGGGGAGGCATTATCCTGGTTAATGATATTTGCAAAGATCGAAGAGTTACTTTGGGAGGCCGAAAGCTGAGTGTGTGTCTACTTGTAATGCTACTTTCGAGCTAAGATATTGTACTCGGGATGGATTGGTTGAGTAGGCACCATGCTAATATAGATTGTAGAGAAGATAGAGTATTGCTTAGCCCGCTAGGAGAGCCAGAGTTTGAGTTTTCTAGAGGAGCTGCAGAGCAGAAAGAAGGCATTATCTGTGTAGCTATGGTGGAAGACAAGGAGTTGCCGCATCCGTTGATAGCAAAGTTCTTGGATGTGTTTCCTGAGGAATTGCCAGGATTGCCTCCAGATCGAGATATTAAATTCTCTATAGACTTGGTGCTAGGTGTGTAACCAATTTTATAGCATGTCTATAGAGTAAACAACAATGAGCTGGTCGAGCTGAAGAAGCAGGTGGATAGATTACAGGATAAGGGGTTTATCAGATCTAGTTCTTTACCGTGGGGAGCCCCGGTATTGTTTATACCGAAGAAGGATGGATCGGTGTGCATGTGCATTGATTACAGGGCATTGAATAATCTTACTATCAAGGATAAATATCCATTGCCACAGATTGATGACCTATTCGATCAGTTGGGTGGCGCCAAGGTATTTTCCAAGCTAGACTTGAGATCAGGCTACCACCAGGTGAAAGTAAAGCCGAAGGATATTCCGAAGACTACTTTTAGGACTCAGTATGACCAGTATGAGTTTATGGTGTTGTCGTTTGGGTTGACTAATGCCCCTACGGTATTTATAAATTTGATGAACAAGGTGTTCCATCAGTACCTTGACAAGTTCATGGTGGTGTTCATCAATGACATACTCATATATTCGAAGACACCGGAGGAGTACGAAGAGCATTTACGGATTGTGTTTGATGTGCTAAGGAAAGAGAAGCTGTATGGGAAGCTATCCAAGTGTGAGTTCTTTCTGGATATGGTGGATTTCTTAGGACATGTTGTGACTGGTGATGAAATTTCAGTGGATTTGAAGAAGATAGCAGCAGTGGAGTCTTGGAAGACCTCGAGTTCAGTAGCAGAGATCAGGAGTTTCTTGGGTTTGGCAGGCTACTATAGGAAGTTTATACAAGATTTTTCGAGGATTGTCGAGACGATGACCAGACTCACCAGAAAGGATGTAGAGTTTGTTTGGACAGAGGAGTACCAGATTGCTTTTGAGGAATTGATGAAGAGGTTGACGTCTGCTCCTATTTTGACGTTACCATTAGGGTCTGGAGGTTTTACTATTTATAGTGATGCATCGGAAAAAGGTCTGTGTTATTTTCTTCAGCAGAATGGGAAAGTGATTGCCTATGCATCCAGACAATTGCGTCCTCATGAGAAAAACTATCCTACCAACGATTTGGAGTTGGCAATAGTCATCTTTTCCCAGAAGTTATGGAAATACTATTTGTACGGAGAGCGTGTGAAGATCTTCACAGACCACAAGAGCTTGAAGTATGTTTTCACTCAGAAGGAGTTGAACATGAGACAGCGTCGGTGGCTAGAACTGATGAAGAATTTTGACATATCTTTGCAGTATCATCCTGGGAAAGCCAATGTAGTTGTCGATGCCTTGAGCAGGTATCCGGTAGCTATGTTATTGACGCAGGATCAGTATTTATTGGAGGACTTGGAGAGTTTGGGCAGGTGATAGTTCCTGGGTTTTCTATGTAGATGTGGGGGTTGTAGATACACTCAGAGTTGATGGACATGATCAAGTCAACCTAGTTTGAGGATGTATCTCTGAGGAACATCAGAGCTCAAGTGAGAGCAGGATTGGAGAATAATTTTACCATTGCTGAGGATGGTTCTTTGAGGCATGGTGTTAGATTATGTGTGCCTAGTGGGGAGCTGTGTGAGGAGGTATTGTAGGAAGCGCATCACTCTCAGTATTCCATACATCCAGGTGCCAACAAGATGTATCGGGATATACGAGAGAGTGTATGGTAGTATGGCATGAAGAGGGAAGTGGCATAGTTTTCATCCAGATGCTTAGTGTGCCAGCAGGTAAAAGCCGAGAGGCAAGGGCCAGGTGGTTTACTTCAACCATTACCCATTCCAGAGTGAAAGTGGGAGCACATTACTATAGATTTTTTATCTGGACTTCCACGATCTCCAGGAGGAAAAGACGCGATTTGGGTCATCGTTGACAGGTTGATCAAGTCGGCCCACTTTTTGCCTTTCAAGGTGAGTTTGTCTACGGAGAAGCTGGCAGAGATGTATGTGAGACAGATCATCAGGACACATGGGGTTCCCGTCAGCATAGTCTCTGATCGGGATAGTCATTTCATTTCTCATTTCTGAAGGAGTTTATAGGCGAGTATGGGCACCCAGCTCAGGTTCAGTACTGCATATCATCCCCAGTCATATGGGTAGTTGGAGAGGACTATTCAGACTCTCGGGGATATGCTGCGCACTTGTGTACTAGATTTCAGGGGATCTTGGGAGGGCCATCTCTATTTGGTAGAGTTTGCTTACAGCAACAGCTACCAGGCTAGTATAGAGAAGTCACCAGTTGAGGCTCTGTACGGTCGAAGATGTCGTACTCCTTTATCATGGGACGATATTGGAGATAGAGTTTTGCTAGGGCCAGAGATGGTTGTAGATGCAGCGGAGAAGGTTAAGCTGATCAGAGACAGACTTCGAGTGGCACAGGACAGACAACAGCATTAGGCCGATAGCCATAGGAGACCATTGGAGTTTTAGGTATAGTTTAGATTTTTTGTTTTGTGCTTAATATTGGTTGTTTGTTATAGATTAAGTTCTTAAGGTTTTATTTTTTCTAGGTGGGTGGTTTGGTGTTTCTGAGGATTTCTCCAACACGAGACATGATTCATTTCGGTGGAGGCGGAAAGCTTAGTCCACGATTCATCGGACCTTTCAGTATTCTCGAGAGGGTCGGTGCAGTTGCTTACAGACTAGACTTGCCACCTATATTGGAGGGTGTGCACAACGTGTTTCATGTGTCGCAGTTGAGACGGTATGTGGTAGATCCTAGTCACGTGTTGGATCACTCAGAGATAGAGGTGGACCCTACTCTTAACTATCCAGAGCAGCCAGTTGAGATTTTAGATCAGAGAGAGAAGGTGCTAAGGAACCAGACTATTCCCTTGGTATGCGTCGAATGGAGGCATCACTCTCCGGGGGTGGTCTACCTGGGAGAGAGAGGATGAAATGCGAGAGCATTACTCATATTTGTTTGTGCCTTGAGGTATGTTCTTTTCTGTTCTGTTCTTTTCTTTTCTGTTCTGTTCTGTTTTATTTTCAGTGGATAGTTTCGTCTTTGAATTTCGAGGACAAAATTATTTTAAGGGGGGTAACTTGTCACTACCACATTTTCTAGGAAAGAGTATTTTGTTTATTTTATAATTAATTAAATATTGTGCATATTGTATATTTTAATTATTGTTAGATGTTAGTTTATTATTTTAGACTTGTGTTAGTGGACCTAACTAGTTTAGATTAGATCAATGGACCAACATTTAAATTTAGTTAGAATTGAGCCCAATTAGAAGCACATTTATTAGGAGGAGGATTAATTAAGTTAAACCCATTAGACTAGAACCTTCCCTCCTTAATTATTTTTTCATGAGAGGCCCCAAAGGGTATTTTATACTTTATGTAGTAGCTTGGAGAGAGGGTCAAGTGGCCGGCTATATAAAATAGGTGGGAGAAATTTCTCTCTATTTATTTTAATTTCAAATCTAGATCTAGAATTTCCTCTTCCAAATTTCTTCATTTTCACATCAAATTCTACCCAAATTTTTTCTCAATTCCTTCCCTAATCATAATTAGAGGATATTGAACCAAGGATCTACAAGAAGGAAGAAATAATCTACACGGAGGAGCAAGGATCTACAAGTTGAAGGCTCTTTTCACCAATTTTAGAAGTTTCATTGGAAATCTATCTCCCAATAGGTATAATTCAGTTTTTTCTCTTTAATTAAACTATAAATCTATGTTTTAATCATTAGAAACCACCCCATATGATAAGACTACCCATAGGAATTGGAATTAGGTTTATAGGAGGCCTATGGAGAAAGTTATGTGATATTTTATGTCAATTTTGGGAGAATTTTGAGATTGACACACCTTGTGTTTGTCAATTGGTCAATTAGACCAAATTGACATGTGTTTGATTATGTGTGGCTAGTGTCGTGTCCATAATTGGATACGTGTAGGTCGTATCTCGATAATTTGCAGATAAGGTTTAATTTTGGGATTTTCTTCCGACTCGGGGGTTTATGTATGTCATATTTTGACACGGACACGTAGATGTGTGTTTAACTCTTCGTATTATTCATAATTATTATTTTAAACTTGCTCGTGTCCTTCGGGATACGTTTGGTTGTGTGGTGGACTCATATCGCAAGCGTATCATAGATCTAGTATGATACGGGTGCGATGCACTCCACGTGTTTGTTTTATTGCATTTTAGATTTAATTTATCTTATTTATAGCTATTATAATATATATTTATCATTGATATATGATTTATATGTATATATATGTATTCATATATGTATATACCACGTGTTTGTTTTATTGCATTTTAGATTTAATTTATCTTATTTATAGCTATTAGAATATATATTTATCATTGATATATGATTTATATGTATATATATGTATTCATATATGTATATATATCTAGTGTTATATATATATATATATATATATATATATATATATATGTCTCTAGTTATATGTATATGAGAGTTTATAGAGGTGTGTTGGTGTATGCATAGTTGTATGTGTGTGGATGTGTGTGTGTGTGCTAGAAGGGGGGTGGAGCATACAGCAGCTCGAGGAGGTAGTGCAATGGCAGCAAGGCAGCAGCTAGCAAAGCCAGTATAACAATATTTCAGTATAGCCACAGCAAGCAGCTACAGCTAGCAGCAATAGCTAGCATAGCACTGCAGTGCAGCAACTGCAACTGCAGCTGCAGCAGTGAGCAATATGCACGAGCAACAGCAACAAAAGCAAACACAGCAGCAGCAGCAACTACACGAGCAGCAGCAGCAGCAGCAGCAACAACAACGTAGTAGCAACAGCAAAAGCAGTAGCCCAAGCATGAGTATCAGAGAGCATGGGCAGCAAGGTAAGGAGATGGTTAGCTAGTATTTGATAGTTTAGTTAGATTAGTCATTGGATTCATTAATTAGCCTATTGATAGTTTATTTAGTAATTTAGTAGATAGTTTAGTAAGTTACCTTGTTATTTAGTTTTATATATATATATATATATATATATATATATATATGTGTGTGTGTGTGTGTGTGTGTGTGTGTGTGTGTGTGTGTGTGTGTGTGTGTTGTTATTTAGTAGTTAGACATATATACTTGTTACTAGTTAGAGATATGTATGTATATATGTATTAGTAGTTAGTATTGTAGTATGGTATTAATTAATACATGTTAGTGATAGTTTAGAGTTTTAGGTAGTTAGTTATATGCTAGAATTCACATTACCTAGTGAAACCAAAGTAATGCCAAGGTATTGATGGATACTCAAGGTATTGGGTGTGAGTATAAAAATGGGTGTGTAGTGGTGTGATACTGCATTGGTTCAAAGCCAAGGTATCCACATAACATTAGTTTAGTTAGGAATATTATATATTATTGATTGTATATATATATTATGATAATTCCTATCTAATTAATTATGTATTTTAGGATACGATATCTTATTGATTTTCTAGTATCTTAGCATAGCTAGTGTGGCCTAGTTATATAGTGTATGGACCCAATATCCTAGAGATAGACTCATGCAACCTAGAAATAATTAATTTGACCAAGTTTGACTAGTTGACCTAGTTTGACTGTTTTGACTTAGAAATGGCTTTTTGACATAAAAGTTGACTAGTTTAACTTATTTTTATTCCAAAACCTTGTATTGATATAATATTCTATATTTAGGACTTCGAGGCACCGTACCGGACATCTTTGATACTGTTTACCGGATTTCAGGCGAGTACATTCTCCGATAGTTTCTTATTTATGATATCATCTATGTCTCTTGTATGTAGTGTAGATGTCCTTGATTTTTAGACACGATGGTTACACAGATTGGTATATCCGGATCTCGTCATGAGATATTATTCCTTGGTATTTATGGTGTATCTTGTGCAAGCCTTATTTCCTTGTTCTTCTTGTACAAATACAGACATTGGTTCATGAGAAGAGTAGCGCCCTTCTTGTGGAAACCCGTGTCATAACGTACCATGGTTGGATCTACTATACCAGTCGAGGGCGGAGAGTATGTAGTGTAGATATATGATCATACCCTCCTTGTATCAAGTCTTGTTCATTGAATAGTGTTAATCATACACCGCACGTATGATTAGCCAGGCCATAAATCTTGTATCAAGTTCCCAAGCCAATCACATGTTAAAGCTGGTACTCACTCACTTAGTCATTAGTATTTCTTGTTCATTTCCATATTGCTCATTCTTATATTTATTTCCTTTATTGCATATCTCTTATATCTATATGTTGCATCTTGTATATTTACATCTATTGACTGTTACATAGTTTATATCATTTATTAGAACTGCTGTTAGAGATGTACTCTGCTCCTTTCCTGACTGGATATATTTTTCCCAGATGACACTGAGGGGAGGTACCCCACTCACTATGGGCCTCGGGACGTGGTTGGCTTAGAGCCAGAGACCTTGGCTTAGGAGAGTCTCATCCCGACTGAGACAGACGACCAGGACTCGTAGCTTCATAGTTAGACTCTTTGTACTGGATTTGTCTCCAGCATGTTCTTTAGTATTTCTCTGACTCATTGATATTATTTTACTCTTGTGAGTTGTATTTGTGACTCTTCTATTCTTTTATCATATTTGTGCTTATTCCATCTATAGATCTGTAATTGAGTATATTCATAATAATTTGGTAGCATTGCTATGTCTTGAATATTATATAGATAGTTTACCCAAATAGTGTTCTACCGCCGATACTGCGGCATAGGCTGGACGTTGTTCACTACTTGCATCCCTTCACCGGGTGCGGATCATGACAATAATGTATAAGTCTATATTGCACTTGTACAAGACAAGAAGATAAATAGTTAATGGTATATCTCGAAATAATGATATTATAGTAGAATATGCAGAGTCATACTGAAATCACAACAGAACATACGAAAGGAATCTCTTTTATTGATAATTATAGCAGAATACAAAGGCTCCCAATAGACAATTGAATACGTCAACTTGGATTACAATACTTATGTTCACTCTTGCTCACAAAGGATTTCATCATTCCTTACATCATATCCTCTATATTCAAGCAAACATCCTTGTCCGAACATCTTCAATTTTGCACATCTGAGCTCCAATGCCTCGGTACATCTAAGCAAATTTTTGTACCTGGGAGTTGGGTATAAGTACACATGGAAATGTACTAGTGAGTGATGTACCCCACTCACCTAAACCAATACTTTTAAATATATGAAGCATAAAATTTATAAAGTGATCTTGTTATTTAGAACTAGATTGATTATAATTCATATCCATGTCATATAGTAAAACAGGGAGCATGTAAACATTTCATACTTGGTATTATAAGTGAAAAAGGAAAACATATGTACTATATTACTTATCAGTAACTTCTGACCATGACCGATGTGTCCTTCCCTACATAAGATTGAGTTGAACACTTACCGCCCCTGCATAAGATATACATCAGCATGCCACATATCTATATGAAGGCCAATGGCATTACGAGCCATCTTGTACTACATCTCAGGTAAGACGTCAATTACTTTGCGTACGGTTGCAAGCTCTACCGAAGGTCCCAAAATAATCGTATTGTGACGCGTCCTTCCAGTCCGGGCAGCAAGCCCAATTTTAGGTCCCGTAATACCTCGTTACTAAAGTACGTTCTCATAATTTTCTTCAAGGACGATACGATTCTAGTACCTCGACGATCGTTCAAGAAAAACCAAACAGTATGCACAGGTTGTCCATGACCATAAAAATATGTAAATATTTTAACTATAAATACATGCACGTACATAAACATAAGTAAAGTAATGTACACAAGCACGAGATATTATGGGACCTTCAGTAAGACTAGCTACCCGGACTTGAAGGGTGCGTTGTAATACCCTGTATAGACCTTTATGGTATCAGAATCATCGATGATTGTCATATAGATATGTTGCATAACAAATAATTATTTTGCAAGGGTGATAAGTGATATTCTATGTTTTGCTGGGTTGGATGAGTCGATTATGAGTAAGATATCACTTCCAAAATAAGGGAAATTAGCAACGTTATCAACGGCTACAGAAAGACATGTCGCTAAATTCTATAAAGTTAGCGATGTCATAAAGGAACATTTCAACACGTCCATATTTGTGACGAATTACGGCGAGTAGCGCCAATAATTAGATATTATAAAATTATTGTCGCTGTGATTCATTGAACATCACTATGGACAAAATTTTAGCGATGTTTAGCAACGTCAATTTATTGCACATCGCTAAATTTTTAATAATGACGACGTTTAGCGACCTATGTTTGAGATGTCGCTAAATTATTTAATATAGCCATCAAAATTCACTTTCATCACATTCTCTATTCACTAGAAAATTTTGATCCCAAATCAAAATTTCCTCCCCCACACCGTCGTGATCCCTCCCCACCGCCTTGAACCCCCTGGCGCTCCGGCTCCCTACCATAGTGTGACCCCATTCGGCTCCCTACCGTCGTGACCCCCCCTCCATGCTCTGGCTCCCCACAGCCTTAAACGCATGCCCTCATCGGCTCTCTGGTCAGTCAACCCCCCTCCCCGGTCAGGTAAACCCTAACCCTAATTCTCTTGATATTGACACAGACACATACTGGCACTGACACACACACACCCCCTAATTCTCTTGACACTGACATGGACACACATTGGTGGTTGTACTGGCGCTCGTGTTAGTGAATGTGATGTCTGGGTATGACACAACACTGTATGGACAATATGTTGGACAAACACGGGTAGGACACGACATGGTTTGGGTACGGCCTATTTTGATGTGTCCTATTTCCTATTGTATTTTGGTGTTCCATGTTGTGTCCAAAACATGCAGGTCTATATATTTTTTGGAGTGTTTGTATGTTCTTACTAGTATTTTATGGCATTGGAACTAATTCTTAAAATACATAAACTAAAAGCAGGTAAAATGATCAAATATGAAATCAAAAAATTTGAGAAACAAACTAGAGGAACCATACTGACACACACACACAAGCATAGTCAAAGTTAGATCAATTTTTTTGTTTTTCGATTGAATATTGATTTAGTAAACTATGTTTTGTAGAAGTTGTTCCCTAATTAATGCTAGGCCTAAAATATCAAAGTAAGACAAGAAGAGAATTTGGAAAAGGATATCTAAAAAAAAATCTTAACAAGAAAAAGCCTAAATAGAATAAACTAGAAATAACAAACTTGTATAATTAGTTGGAAAAACATCTTAAATCTTTATTCATATCAAATACACACACACACACACACACACAAACGATATTTTATTTAGACTGAGCCACCCATTACATAGGTATAAAGTATCTAAAAAAGTATCCATCCATCCATCCACTTGAACAATGTGTATCCATTTTTGCAGAAGTTATCTAAAAATGGATATAAATTACTACTTGTGCCATTGTTAGTGGATGTACAACCATCATCTTGATGACATGTACGATGTACGGGATAAATTCATATAGGGGTATAGCAGTTCCTGCAGTTCGCCAAGGCGGTCCCCCAATACATGGATGGCACCAAAATTAAGTGTTTGTGTGTGAGATCTCAACATGAAATATCATTAAAAAGTAGATGTCATATTTTATTTGTACTTAATGAGTTTCACATCGAATTACTATCAATGGACCTCACACAACAAGCTTGTGCCTTTAGCATTGGAGTCGGAGCCTTATGGGGAGTCGTATATGGATGTCCACAATCACGCTGATTACGACTACGAGTTGATGGTTTTTGATGTTGTGGGTCCTAGTTTTGATCCGGACAATCATGATGCAAAGAAGGCACCAAATACGAAAGCTGCAAAGTTCATAGAGTTGCTGGAATGCAAAGAGTCCATTATATCATGATTGTGAGGATCATTCACCACTGGAGATAGTTACAAGATTATTGAGCATTAAATCCAATTTTAACATGTTGTAAGAATGCTACAACCGGCTAATAGAGATTATTATAAATATCTTACCGGAGGGTGCCAAGTTATCTATAGAGTTCTACCGATCTAAGAGAATAATGAGATCACTTTGGCTGTGATACAAAAAAATTGATACATGTTACAACGGTTGCATATTGTACTACAAAGATTACAAGGATGAAGATATACGCAGATTCTGGCTGTGCAGATTCAATACACTACTTGCCATTGACGTCACGGTTTCTAAGATTGTTTATGGTGAAGGATACTACCAAAAACCTGAGTCGGCACAGGCGAGAACAGATTGAAGGAGTGTTGGATCATCCATCTGATGGAGAAGCATGAAAGTACTTTGATCAAGAGTATCCTGATTATGCTTCGGATCCGTATAATGTCAGATTGGGGGCACTTCTCAGATGATTTTACCCCATTCGGACTTTCTGGCTTCCAGTATTCTTGTTGGCCTATGATCGTCACTCCATATAAACTACCGCCTTGGATGTGCATAAAGACTCCGTATATGTTCCTAACTGTTATCATCCTGGGTTCGAACAATCCGAAGAGGAACATTGATGTGTACCTACAGCCGTTGATAGATATGTTGAATCAGCTATGGGAAGTAAGAGCCAACATGTACGATATTTCTAGAAAGCAAAATTTTCAGATGAGGGTAGCACTTTTGTGGACCATCAACGACTTTTTGACCTATAGAATATTATCGAGATGGAGTACTCATGGTCGCCTCTCATGTCCATATTGTATGGACCGCACTAAGAATTTTTATTTAAAATATGAAGAAAAATCATGCTTTTTTATTGTCATCGACAATTCCTGCCGAAGGAGCATCCTTTCCGGAGGAACTTGAATGCTTTTCGTATAGGCTTTGTGGAGAAGGCCAATCCACCGCCAAGGTAGCTCGAAGACACGATATAAGAAGAGGTAAAATATTTATCAAGTGCTATTGAAGAGCCTACTAAGGGGTACAAGTGTAATAAATTTGGTTGTACTAATAATTGGACGAAGATGAGTATATTCTGGGAACTGCCATATTTGAGTATCAATTTGACCAGACATAACCTTGATGTCATGCATATCGATAAGAATATGTTTGATAACATAATTAATACTATGATGGACATAAAAGAAAAGATAAAAGACAATCCTAAGGCCAGGTTTGACTTGGAGGATATATGCAAATGCCCTGCATCGAGGAAGGGAATATGAAGTATAAGCAACCTAAGGAAATTTTCTCACTGGACAAGGAGGATAAAGCGAGACTTTGTAGGTGGATTCAGGATCTAAATTTTTTAGACATGTATGTTTCGAATCTAAGAAGATGTGTCAACCCGAAGGAGAACAAACTGACGGGTATGAACTGCCACGTATTCATGGAGAGGTTAATTCCTAATACATTTTGGGAATTCTTACCGCAGGTCATTTAGGATCTATTGACAAAGTTTAGCATATTCTTCAGAGATCTTTGTTCTACTAAGTTGTTCGTCGATCGTCTAGAAAAGCAAGAGAATGTCATTGTGGTAATTATGTCCAAGCTCGAGAGGGTGTTCCCTCATGGATTCTTTAACTCCATGGAGAATTTTCCAATTCATCTTTCCTATGAGGCACGTGTTGGTTGACCTATCAGTTATCAATGGATGTACCCGTTCAAGCGACATCTGAACCACCTAAAGAGAAAGGTAAAAAAATAAGGCATGGGTCAAGGGTTCTATTTGTCAAGTCTATGTTCTCGAAGAAATTATAAACTTTTGCTTAATGTATTTCAAGCCTCATGTTGCTACTAATCGAAGGAGAGCCCAGAGAAACGACGATAGATATCAAAAATCTAATGATATAATACTAAAAGTATTCAATGCTTTTGGAAAGCCTTCGGGAAAAATGAAGAAGTAGACCATACGTTTTGGAACGGGAGGATGATGACCATAGGTTCAAAAGTTGTTAACCCTTTCATGGTTCTTGGTCCTCCTAGTCTTAGCGACTTCTATGCCCTGCGCCTCTATACCGCCAGCTCTACCGTCTGCCCTTACCTGCACTTCTTCTAACACTGATGTTTGGGCAACATAGATAGCACTAGGAGTTCCCGCAATACTTTCTCCTACGAAGTTCTCTTGCTGATGCTAGTTAAGGTTATGAAAGTTCCCCGGCTCCCAAAATTCTCTAAGGCTTCCTCTGCAACTTGGGAACCCTTACTGAAATAACCATAAGAAGAAGCCAGCCTGCACTCGACGTCGTTGTGCTCCTTTTTATCTGACCACCGATATCGAACTCCAGAAGAGATGACCCGCCTGGGGAAATGACCCTCCTCACCAACGACGTATCAACCCCCGCCATTATTAGGCAATGGGACAATATTAGGCAGGATGAGGGAGGTGGATGCGGGTCTGGGGGGCTTGGGAGGGGAAGATGCGGAAGAAACAACTACAGAGAAAAGCGCGGGGGGTGGTATCCGGGGAAGAAGCGGACGCAACTACTAGGGAAGAGCAGGGAGATGCTCAGGGCCAGAGGAGAGAAGCGACAAACTTGCCTTCCCCGGTCTAATGGGAAGGGGGAAGGGGCTCATGAACTGAGAGAGACACAGTAATAGGCTATGCGGCTACCACCACCAATAGAACCTCCACTCCCCCGACTGTTGGCGCTTGGCCTAGGAGACACCCAATTGCCCCTAAACCACCAGCCACAAAAATGTAAGAGTCACACTCTGATCTGATTGCCGAAAGATGGTCCACAATACCATACGCCACCCCGCCTTGGACCCCCCTCCTCGACATCCCAGTATCCCCTTCAAGGAGAAAATTCGTAGCATCAACCAACACAACATTGAAAATTGACCCTATAACATCCTTAGCGCCCAAAGAAGAGGCTGACCGCAGGATCTGCCTACAGATAACCGCACTCACCTTTGAGGAGGACTTTCCCCCTTCCCCATCTTAGAGGGACACAATGCAAACAGAAGAGGAAAATAACACATCGTTGTTGCTCTGAACACTTGGAATACGGAGAACCGTCGAGCCGAGACAAGAAGCATGGACCGCGATAGAAGAATTCGGGGCTGGACCTTGACCCGCAGGGGTAGTGGCCGAGCACTCTAAAGCCAGGGGGAAAACAACTAGACAAGAAAGTGCCAGGATAGGAGGAATAAGAGCATTTGCATGGCCCTCCATTGATAACCCAACCACCATGGGAGGGGACCCAAGAGAAGAGATTCCCGCAGCTGGCACCGAGCTACCCGAGAGATGAGGAGAAGAGAGTGGGGTGCAACCTTTGCCCGAAATGTTGACATGAATGGAAGCTTTTTTGTGAAGCTTTGTAGGTCGCGCCTTGATGACCCTGATGTCGGCATTGATAGCAGTAATCCAGATATATATATATATATATATATATATATATATATATATATATATATATATATAACTTTTTTTAGGATATATAAACATATAAGTATACAAAAATATAAAAGTATAGTATATAAGCTTATAATAAATGTTGATGTGAAGCTTTGCCCGAAATATATATATATATATATAAAAGGAAAGATAGATTATGTAATAGAATATTATGTGTAATACTTGGTTGTTTGATTTCGAACTGGTAGATTTGCCATGGACTGTAGCAACTGTGGTTCTGCCTAGGCCTGGATATAACTTTTGGTACCCGCAGTCTCAGTACAGATTTGACAAACTGAGGCAAGTATACCTTACCTATTTGATTTACAGTATTTATATGCTTGTACTCTTTATCATTCGTTCACTCAAGATATATTGTTACATGTTCCACCTGCTCATTATCAGTTTACTTACATGATATTACTTGTTGACACATTTAGGCCTGATACACGAATTCATAATGCATGACATATAGGTGACTCGTATATGATCTCTTGATGTTTACTTGAATATGGATTTATTTGTGTACATATTTGATTGGACTTATGAATTTATCACTTGTTAGAGTCGAATTGGATGTGTCGTGGATGCAATACGAGCAATAGCATTGGATGGGGAGGATAATTACTAGTACAGAAGGACTACTATTTTATTCTATTTTTTACGGAGATGATGACAGAATATGGACCCTTGATCTCGGAGAGCCCCATATGTACGAACATTGTCGTCATTTTCATTTCACACAGACTAGATATTATGTCTAGTAGCAGTGTTACTTGATCAACTGTCTATTTTTTGGATCACTTGTTTACTTCCTTCACATGTTATGTACTATTTATCATATACGACATGCATATTATGTATTTTGTTACGTCCCTATGAGGACCTAATTTTATTTACAGTTATTGTTGAGCCCTAACATAGGTTTTATTAGGGGGGATACTTCTTCGGGATTTCAGGTATCGTTAGTTGATACCTTCTTATCATTCCACCACAATTATTTTATCTTTAGTTTATAGCATTATAGATAGTGTTGTGGATGTTTATTTTAGATAATTGGGTTTTGATCTTATTAGGACAGCTTATACGATTTTGAGTCATGTTAGAGATCACTTGAATGCGTAACTGACCATTTCCACGTATCCTAGTCCTAATATTTTGGGACTAGAGTGTGACGTTAAAAGTCTCGCAAAACATTTGGAGCACTTTCTAATTTTTGAAGTATATATTTATAGTTCATTTCTTTTGAAGATTTTAAATTTTAATGTAATAAAGGGCACGATGTATGAAACGGGCATATTATTTAATGATAATTTGTCAGTTATTTATTTCATGTAATATAAGATTAGGCAATATTTTAATTTTTTATCAAAAGTATTGCACTTCGCTGCGTTATTCAATAAAAGAATTTTTTTTTCCTATACTATATCATCAACTTTTTGATGTTGTATTGCTTCAACCTTATATTCAAATAATTTATCATATGTGTATATTCATGCCTTTTACAAGTGTAATTTAGACTTATGGGACATCACACCCAATGGCAACTTATCGATTCAACGGAATCGGGGTATGACAGGGAGCCTAGCCGAGATCACCAAGGAAGACATTGTTGAGTCGGTGGACTATTAGTAGCACACGTTGGTACTTTATGTAGTGGGTTCTAATCCATTCTACGACCATCTGGAGTATATGCACTCTGAGAAAATGAAGGTCTAAGGGTGAGATGAAAGTCTTCTCATGAGATAACTTATATTTCATTAAGTTCTGTCATATGGAGGATCTCGACTGGATCATAGAGAATGGGACATGGACGTGTAATGGATGAATGGTGGTTATAAGAAATTAGGACCCACTAACCAACTTTGAATGTGATTGCCTTTCTTCGATGCTGATTTGGATTGGCTTTCCTTAATTGTCTCGTCAACCATGGACTATACCATATATTATGAAGATAGCAAGTTTCTTGACACTATACTACGGAATGACATAACCATAATATATCGTTAGCGCCTTTTATGTGTGGGGGTGTGTCACACCCTAATCTTCAGCAAGCTCAATCGTCCCCACTGAACGTGAATTACCACGTTGTGACGCTCCAGCAAGACAATCGTTCTTATCGGGACGTGATGCCGTACGAGCCTGGAGTTGCGCTCGCACAAGGCGATGTTGTCAAACAACAAAGTTATCATCGAAATGACCAAGTTGCAGCGAAAGTCAAATATTGTGTACCAAGCACACATCAGAGTATACGCAGCGAAGCTCTTGATAGGGTCCAAATAAAATGCTACAAAGGCGATGCCACGAAGGCGAAGTAATATTCTTGCTCTTTCTTTAGCCCGTAAAGGTACTTACCATTCATACATCATGTTCCGTATATCCAAGCAGCGTCACTACACCTGCGTACCTGAAATAATGCCCACAAATGTGGGTCAGTACACAGCCATACTGGTGAGTGGGGTAACCCATTCGTCTAAACCGATACTAAGTAGAATAGTGAATGCAAACAATTACATGGTGATCTTTCTAGTTGAATCCTGGATTTATTTTATGGCATAGGCATGACATATTAAGGAAAGCTGTAAATCAAGTTAAGCATGCAAGCATTCAACTCAAACCAATAGACAAGCAATATAGACAACTCGAAGGAAACTAGCATGCAAACCGTTCTACTCAAACGCAAGCAACACGAAAACCTATCGAACCATTATCCAAGCCCCAATATCCATCCTTAATCCAAACCATAATCCAATCTCGATATGCACACTCTTGCCGAGGCAAGGTGGCCGTCGCCTATGCGAAAAGCATAAACCAAACCAAACCAAAGTAAAGCAAACCAACTCTTATCTATATGAAGTCACTGGCTAAGCCATAAAGGACTTTGATCGGACTGATCAAGTGCAGTTCTACCCGATCCAGACCGGGTAGCTAGCCCGTCTAATCGTATCTAACTACCGGCACCGCGCCCAAGGCACGTTACCATTCTCTCCTCCATGGCCGAATGGTCCCAGTGCTCCGGAGCCTATCCCGTTCGAGAAGACGAAACCCCGTACAACATAGGTTGTCCGTGACATACAGACACCAAGTAGGTGTAACGAGAGGATCGAACATTCTCGTCCCACCAAACGATCCTAGACTCATCCAACCAAATATCCAACCAAATATCCACAACCATTCTTTCAACATATAGCCCAAGGCACAAATCTCAAGTTATCCCCATAGACACAATACCGCTTCTCGATATAGTGTTCCAATTGGTGCAATACCCCTCGCTCAGAACAATCCCGTGGCACAATGCCCCAACAGTGGCACAATGCCCTCGTCGATGCAATTGTTTGGTTTCGAACCACAACTGCACGCTTTGCATGACAAAGCGCCCAAGTGATACTCGTGCACGGATGCCCGCCTCGCTCGCCCAAATTATCGATGTTCCAATCAAGATATATAATTTCAACTGTTTCTCCAACTACCCCAAATGTAATCCAACTCTAGCTCCCACTGAACTACGCGAAAACCAACTCAAGCCACAAATTAATCCAAGCAAACGACGTACACTCTATGCACGCCACAGTATAGTAATTTTCCAGTTCCAGTCCAAATATTCAAGCATTTACGTGTGTTCCATATTATTAGGCATGAAGGAGTAGAGGAGAAGGGACAAAGCCCACTCACCAAGTTTGATTCTGTTAAGCATTATGTCCTGCCGATACGGCCGATACCTTGAACCCGTGGTCTGATGCAGAGCACGATCTACTCAATTGGTATGACCGTTCGAGTAGGTCATGCTCTCTAAATCATCTGACCGATCAGACTAAGGAAGACGACATTATCGCTCCAATCCAGCTATCTCAGTACTGCTCTGAACGAACACCTGATTCCCATCGAACTCCGCTAGCGATCTGTAACGCCCCGCTCCGCGCCGGCATTATGTATCAAGGTGAGTGGGCAGAACTTCGTTCTCTGATTCTTGCATGCCTTAATAATAACCTGAGTTTTTGCTTGCAATGTTTTCTTAAGAGAATGATAGAACCTGCCTTGCATGTTAATGAACGAACTCACCTAGCTTGTCTTTGAAACAATGCCTGCTTAACGAGAATCCTGAATCGCCTGCTTAGAGTGCATGAATATGTTCACTATCGTCTATGCTTCAAGAGAACCATACTGTGCCTGAACGTGTTCAAGTGATAAGTCGGATTGCCCCGCAACAATGAGTGTATTCTGATGGTTCATCTCGTCTGCATACTAGAGTTTATTTGATAGTGTTCCATGCTTTCGCACGCGGTCGGACAATGGCTATTGGTGGAGAGCTGAACTGCATGTGTCACGGCTGCTACCATGATAGTGCAAAGCAACCATGAGTCACAGCTGCCTCTAGCATCAGATAAAGAGTCATTGGTATGCTGTTCCACCAGCTGCCGATCCTGAGTTACTCGGGGACCGCCCTGCATATAGCTAAGTCATTGTGTTGGCTTGGATAGTGACTGCCCCTAAGAATGTGCATTATGTGTCTAGCTATGCATCTGACCCTCGAGTCGCACGAGACACGCTACGCACATCCTGAAACATGAACGGTTTGCTTACTTGCATATTCAATTATGAAACTCTGTTTCCAAACATGTTTCTAAACAAGTAAATCGACTCTGCTAGCGAACTGCATGAAACAAACCTAGGTAAAACTAGAAAGATCACTAGTAATGTAATGTTTTATAACATGATTACTTAGTGCCTGTTTGAGTGAATGCTTGTTTCTGTTCAGTTAATTTATCTCACCAGTACTTGTATAAAGTGCTGATCCACCAACAGTTTACTAGTTCGCAGGTACTGGATCGTCCGAGGGAGCGATAGGCGTGCCACAGTCCCGAAGACCCGGAATCCTGGTTTCGATTGTTGCCCCGGGAATGCTATCGTATAAGGGGGCATAATGTATGGAACGAACGTGTGCCTTTGCTAAAGGAAACCCAAGTTGCCTCGATTATCCCGAACACTCAGTTGGCTAATGCATTGCATTGCAACAAGTCCCTTTCCGCTGCTTACTCGATTGATGCGATGATAGCCAACTATCAACTTAAACGATTGGCCTTGCACGGGCGCAACCCCAGGCCCGTGCGGCATCACGTCCCCCGAAAGCTCGAACGGGCCATTCGCTTGGCTCCCTTCCTCCCTCGCACCCGCGGGACGGGCGCGGTGATTCGCGTCCGGCGCGCCGAGGCACGGTGATACGTGTCCGGTTCGTTAATTCTCGGCCGCACGGGGCGGGGCAGGGCGGAGCGGCGGCCCGGGCGGGACCGGGGCGTGACAGAATGGTATCAAAGCGGAATCGATTCTCTGGCCCAAACCGTTGCTATGACTCTGAGATATTATCGATATGGTTTTGCAAAGAGCGTTCCATACAATAAGTCCATAGATATTCTCAAAGTGCAAAATGTTTTCTGAACTTGAATTGCTTGATTGTTTCGATTGAGTACGGCGAGGGACGGCACTATCGCTACTCGGGATATCGAGAAGTTTATCCTTGAAGTTTCGAGGACGAAACTTTTTGTTGGTTGGTAAGTATGTAACGCCCCGCTCCGCGCCGGCATTATGTATCAAGGTGAGTGGGCAGAACTTCGTTCTCTGATTCTTGCACGCCTTAATAATAACCTGAGTTTTTGCTTGCAATATTTTCTTAAGAGAATGATAGAACCTGCCTTGCATGTTAATGAACGAACTCACCTAGCTTGTCTTTGAAACAATGCCTGCTTAACGAGAATCCTGAATCGCCTGCTTAGAGTGCATGAATATGTTCACTATCGTCTATGCTTCGAGAGAACCATACTGTGCCTGAACGTGTTCAAGTGATAAGTCGGATTGCCCCGCAACAATGAGTGTATTCTGATAGTTCGTCTCGTCTGCATACTAGAGTTTATTTGATAGTGTTCCATGCATTCGCACGCGGTCGGACAATGGCTATTGGTGGAGAGCTGAACTGCATATGTCACGGCTGCTACCATGATAGTACAAAGCAACCATGAGTCACAGCTGCCTCTAGCATCAGATAAAGAGTCATTGGTATGCTGTTCCACCAGCTGCCGATCCTGAGTTACTCGGGGACCGCCCTGCATATAGCTAAGTCATTGTGTTGGCTTGGATAGTGACTGCCCCTAAGAATGTGCATTGTGTGTCTAGCTATGCATCTGACCCTCGAGTCGCATGAGACACGCTACGCACACCCTGAAACATGAACGGTTTGCTTGCTTGCATATTCAATTATGAAACTCTGTTTCCAAACATGTTTCTAAACAAGTAAATCGACTCTGCTAGCGAACTGCATGAAACGAACCTAGGTAAAACTAGAAAGATCACAAGTAATGTAATATTTTATAACATGATTACTTAGTGCCTGTTTGAGTGAATGCTTGTTTCTGTTCAGTTGATTTATCTCACCAGTACTTGTATAAAGTGCTGACCCACCAACAGTTTACTTGTTTGCAGGTACTGGATCGTCCGAGGGAGCGATAGGCGTGCCACAGTCCCGAAGACCCGGAATCCTGGTTTCGATTATTGCCCCGGGAATGCTATCGTATAAGGGGGCATAATTTATGGAACGAACGTGTGCCTTTGCTAAAGGAAACCCAAATTGCCTCGATTGTCCCGAACACTCAGTTGGCTAATGCATTGCATTGCAACAAGTCCCTTTCCACTGCTTACTCGATTGATGCGATGATAGCCAACTATCAACTTAAACGATTGGCCTTGCACGGGCGCAACCCCAGGCCCGTGCGGCATCACGTCCCCCGAAAGCTCGAACGGGCCATTCGCTTGGCTCCCTTCCTCCCTCGCACCCGCGGGACGGGCGCGGTGATTCGCGTCCGGCGCGCCGAGGCACGGTGATACGTGTCCGGTTCATTAATTCCCGGCCGCACGGGGCGGGGCAGGGCGGAGCGGCGGCCCGGGCGGGACCGGGGCGTGACAGAATGGTATCAAAGCGGAATCGATTCTCTGGCCCAAACCGTTGCTATGACTCTGAGATATTATCGATATGGTTTTGCAAAGAGCGTTCCATACAATAAGTCCATAGATATTCTCAAAGTGCAAAATGTTTCCTGAACTTGAATTGCTTGATTGTTTCGATTGAGTACGGCGAGGGACGGCACTATCGCTACTCGGGATATCGAGAAGTTTATCCTTGAAGTTTCGAGGACGAAACTTTTTGTTGGTTGGTAAGTATGTAACGCCCCGCTCCGCGCCGGCGTTATGTATCAAGGTGAGTGGGCAGAACTTCGTTCTCTGATTCTTGCACGCCTTAATAATAACCTGAGTTTTTGCTTGCAATGTTTTCTTAAGAGAATGATAGAACCTGCCTTGCATGTTAATGAACGAACTCACCTAGCTTGTCTTTGAAACAATGCCTGCTTAACGAGAATCCTGAATCGCCTGCTTAGAGTGCATGAATATGTTCACTATCGTCTATGCTTCGAGAGAACCATACTGTGCCTGAACGTGTTCAAGTGATAAGTCGGATTGTCCCGCAACAATGAGTGTATTCTGATAGTTCGTCTCGTCTGCATACTAGAGTTTATTTGATAGTGTTCCATGCATTCGCACGCGGTCGGACAATGGCTATTGGTGGAGAGCTGAACTGCATATGTCACGGCTGCTACCATGATAGTGCAAAGCAACCATGAGTCACAGCTGCCTCTAGCATCAGATAAAGAGTCATTGGTATGCTGTTCCACCAGCTGCCGATCCTGAGTTACTCGGGGACCGCCCTGCATATAGCTAAGTCATTGTGTTGGCTTGGATAGTGACTGCCCCTAAGAATGTGCATTGTGTGTCTAGCTATGCATCTGACCCTCGAGTCGCATGAGACACGCTACGCACACCCTGAAACATGAACGGTTTGCTTGCTTGCATATTCAATTATGAAACTCTGTTTCCAAACATGTTTCTAAACAAGTAAATCGACTCTGCTAGCGAACTGCATAAAACGAACCTAGGTAAAACTAGAAAGATCACAAGTAATGTAATATTTTATAACATGATTACTTAGTGCCTGTTTGAGTGAATGCTTGTTTCTGTTCAGTTGATTTATCTCACCAGTACTTGTATAAAGTGCTGACCCACCAACAGTTTACTTGTTCGCAGGTACTGGATCGTCCGAGGGAGCGATAGGCGTGCCACAGTCCCGAAGACCCGGAATCCTGGTTTCGATTATTGCCCCGGGAATGCTATCGTATAAGGGGGCATAATTTATGGAACGAACGTGTGCCTTTGCTAAAGGAAACCCAAATTGCCTCGATTGTCCCGAACACTCAGTTGGCTAATGCATTGCATTGCAACAAGTCCCTTTCCACTGCTTACTCGATTGATGCGATGATAGCCAACTATCAACTTAAACGATTGGCCTTGCACGGGCGCAACCCCAGGCCCGTGCGGCATCACGTCCCCCGAAAGCTCGAACGGGCCATTCGCTTGGCTCCCTTCCTCCCTCGCACCCGCGGGACGGGCGCGGTGATTCGCGTCCGGCGCGCCGAGGCACGGTGATACGTGTCCGGTTCGTTAATTCCCGGCCGCACGGGGCGGGGCAGGGCGGAGCGGCGACCCGGGCGGGACCGGGGCTTGACACGATCTGCACATGAAACCAACTCAATCAATACTTGTTTCCAAATCCAACAAATCAAAAATGTAACCAGTTATTGCCTCATTCAGTCTGACTCAGCGTAACACACCATGCGGTTGTGGGGCGTTATATAATATACCACTTAGAATCAGGTTCGCCCCTGAACCATACTAGTATCCATTCTTTACTAGGATATCGCAGTCTAATTCATAACTCTGCTCCATGCAACTCACATTCTCAAAATTATGACTCAGCATCTCGCTCTGTTGAATGCTCGCACAAGTTCCATATTCCCACTTCCTCCATTGTAACTCAATAAGAATTCTTCATATCGCTTAGTTTTGGATCATACACATATTTAAGGCGTCCCTAAAATACATGCATTTCAGCTGAACTTAGCGATAGAAAATTTGGACAAGTTACAAAGGTATCTTTATGTTCGAGGCATTCATTCGCTTTACATCTAATTGAACAATCATGTCTTTTATTCCAACAAATTCGCACAAGCGCTATCCTCAAGTATGATGATTTTCTACCGACAATCTTTCTACCTGACTCAAATTCAGTTCGTGTTCCAACTTATTCTATCCAACTATCACTAAATCCGCACTAGCACCGTCCAAACTCAACCAATCAAAACTCTAACATAATTCCAAATTGTACCATGTTCTGCAAGCACTGTCTCCAAATATTATCTCTTGTACCGAACGATCATCTCAACTGATACTACCCCAGCTAGGCGACTTACCCAAATATCAAACTTTGCCTTTTAGATCAGCTCAGCCAAACACCTCTTCCTCAATCTCAATACCTTACTGGGTGAACATCTATATTGAGGTTCATGTGATCCACGAAGATTTTGCCGTCACGCCAAAGGGATAGTGTCGCCACGATTTTAACGTGGACACACTCGCCATAATTCCTAGGTTGCGCATGGAATAGTTCTTCGTGCTGCTTCTACTGTCTCGAAGCCCAGGATATCACCTTTGCCTTCTGTACGAGCACACATCCCAGACTAAGTTTGATGTATCTTGTAGATCTGAGGCACATTCGTCCCTTCTAGTATTGCAATAATTTGATCTAAATGAGCCGCTGCTTTAACTTCACAAGCTAGTTTTACAGTCGTCAATTCATATGAATATTATTCCCTTCCGGGGTACGACGAGTCAGAGGTGATGCCATCTTCAAAATTCGTGACTCCGAATCTCATCAATTGACTTAGGCCATTCCCACCATCGCTTCGATCTTCCGGCTGCATCTTCAGCTGAAGGCTATCCCAAGGGTCTCTCAAATCCAACACTCAGTCAGTCGGCCAATCTCCAACACACACTACTCACATCTGCCCTCGACGCATTCCCAAATGTGCCGTCACAAGGGTCGTTCTATGGGTCTATAATATTCATCTCTGATTTGGCGGTCAAGTCGCTAGGGTCACCTGTCCCGAAGCTACGCTCGATAATTGTAAGTCATCACGATGGACAGTTACTACGAACCATGCTATATCTCCTCTGCAAATCCGAGCCATAATCTAACTTATTCCATCCGAATGAACTTCCAAATCCGAGAACTTCATGCACTACCTCTGACGATCTATCAACCAAATGCCGCTTAACCACCTAGAGTCTTTCTATCTATCCAAGCCATAATTCGAGAACTGTGCTCGTTGAAACCGTCTTCCATCAATCTGTCGTTCTGCCATGAATCCATTAAATTTTTTGAACTGCCATGTTCGATTCTTCGCACTACCACTTGTAATAATTTCTGAAACCAAAGACTTGCTCCAATTCTTATTCGTATGCCATATTTTACAGTGCACGTCCAACTTGCTCGACAGCATAGTAATTTGCTTCAACGTTGCTCTATCGTTTAGATATCTTCAAGAGTCCATCCGCCACAATCCTTGCTCTCGTTCCATTCCTTAGCCCATCTTGATTCTCTATGTTCCGATTAGTCTACACACTCTCAATGACTCGTGTATGGTTCCAACATAAATCTCAAATCCATATTGCCTTTACTTGTTGCCTCAATCCGCCTCAGTGCTGCAAGTGTTAACTTCTAATCTGACTTAACATCAACTAGACTTGCCTCATGCCCGTTTATGTCTTTCGGAGAATCTGTCCACCATCGTTGTACCATTCCGCCAAATTTTTACTTCCGCTAAACCTGAGTCAAACTTTTCGAGCACCAATATCCAACATCCTATAAGTCCGTACGAATCCATCGCATTGCCCCCCAAACCAAATCGTGTTTCATTGCTCATCCAACATCTCCAATGTGTTTCTATAATTCGTAGTCCGTGCTCGCTATCCTCCGATTCATCCATCGCTTCGCTCAAGCATATCTCAACTATTTGTTTCTCATGCTCAACTCTCTTTGCGTCAATGAATGCTCTACCGAACTTCTAAATCATGCAAGCGAAGTCTGATATTCAGCTTTCTATCTGACTATCTCAACTTGTTTCTAATACTTGGTCTGCCTCAATGCTCCAAATTTCCAAACACTCTTTCCATTGCTTGTTCCGATCTCGTCCATCACTCAAGTCCAACGATACTTTCATTTGCACAAGTCCGTTCTCGATTGCTCAACTCAACATTCGCTTGCTCCATTTTTTTCATTCTTCCTAACTCAGCCGATGTGCACCAACCAACTTGTATTCATGTTACCCGTATCCGTTGAGGCAATTTATATTGATGTCTATCCAAAATATTTCAATGCCTTGCTCACTATGTGGTATCCCATATACCACTCCGAATCAAGTCGCTACTCGTATTATGATTCTTTTGCACAAATCAAAGATCCGTCTGAGCCATCCCTTATGCGTGATTCTGCCATCCCCAACTCAAGTCTGACACAAAACTCAGCCAATGCACGAACCATCTAACTCTTTCCATCAATCTCGTTAGGCAACTTGTGCTATGTTCCATTCTCAATACTTCTAACTATTCTCAAACCGTCCCATATTTTTGCTACACGAGCAACCCGTACAACGATCTCTTCCAATTAGTCTAATCCAATACCCAAATATTCCTTTCATTTAGCTGTACGAGCAACTCGTGCAATGCTATCTTGATATTACCAAGTCAAACTCAAACCTGCTCAGCCAAAGCCCTATGTGATATATCCAGCCAAAAATTAAACTCCATCCAACACATTTGCTACACGAGCAACTCGTACAACGATCCATTCTCATTCGATGCTTCTACTCACAATATGCCGCATAACCAATCTCGTCTGCCAACCAACTGATCCAGTGATACAATCAAAAACTCCCCGAACGACAAGCTAAGCCAACTAAACGACACCTCTCAACTTGCTGCATAAATACAACAACGCCCCTACGATGCTAAGCGATCTACCGAAAACCAACAAAAGCAACGCAACAAAAAACAACATGCAGCCACAACCAGCTATATATAGACTTATTGCATGAAACATCCAATGCGGCACCGAGTAGAGCCAAGAGCTAAACGACACGCGGAGGCTATTTAGAGTTTTTGATGAAGCAAAGGACCAAGTCCGAAGAAATGAACCAGGCGCTCTAATACCAATATGTCATGCCCCAATCTCCCGTAAGCTCAATCATCCCTGCTGAACGTGAATCACCACGTTGTGGCACTCCCGTACGATAATCGTTCTCATCGGGACGTGATGCCATACGAGCTTGGAGTTGCGCTCGCACAAGACGATGTTGTTAAACAACAAAGTTATTATCGAAACGACCAAGTTGCAGCGAAAGTCAAATTTTGTGTACCAAGCACACATCAGAGTAGACGCAGCGAAGCTCTCGATAGGGTCCAAATAAAATGCCACAAAGGCGAAGTAATACTCTTGCTCTTTCTCTAGCCCATAAAGGTACTTACCGTTCATACATCATGTCCCGTATATCCAAGCAGCGTCACTTCACCTGCGTACCTGAAATAATGTCCACAAATATGGGTCAGTACACAGCTGTACTAGTGAGCGGGGTAACCCACTCGTCTAAGCCGACACTAAGTAGAATAGTGAATGCAAATAGTTATATGGTGATCTTTCTAGTTGAATCCTAGATTCATTTCATGGCATAGGCATGACATGTTAAGGAAAGCTGTAAATCAAGTTAAGCATGCAAGCATTCAACTCAAGCCAATAGACAAGCAATATAGACAACTCGAAGGAAACTAGCATGCAAACCGTCCTACTCAAACGCAAGCAACACGGAAACCTATCGAACCATTATCCAAGCCCCAATATCCATCCTCAATCCAAACCACAATCCAATCTCGATATGCACACTCTTGCCGAGGTAAAGTGACCGCCGTCTATGCGAAAAGCAAAAACCAAACCAAAGTAAAGCAAACCAACTCTTATCTATATGAAGTCACTGGCCAAGCCATAAAGGACTTTGATCGGACTGATCAAGTGCAGTTCTACCCGATCCAGAGTGGGTAGCTAGCCCGCCTGGTCGTATCGAACTACCGATACCGTGCCCAAGGCACGTTACCATTGTCTCCTCCATGGACGAACGGTACCGGTGCTCCGGAGCCTATCCCATTCGAGGAGACAAAATCTCGTGCAACACAGGTTGTCCGTGACATGCAGACACCAAGTAGGTATGACGAGATGATCGAACATTCTTGCCCCACCAAACGATCCTAGACTCATCCAACCAAATATCCATAACCATTCTTCCAACATATAGTCCAAGGCACAAATCTTAAGTTATCCCCATAGGCACAATGCCGTTTCTCGACACAGTGTTCCAATTGGTGCAACACCCCTCGCTCAGAACAATCCCGTGGCACAATACCCCAACAGTGGCACAATGCCCTCGCCGATGCAGTTATTTTGTTTCGAACAACAACTGCACGCTTTGCATGATAAAGCGTCCAAGTGATACTCGTGCACGGATGCATGCCTCGCTCGCCCGAATTCCCGATGTTCCAACCAAGATATATAATTTTAACTGTTTCTCCAACTGCTCCAAATGTAATCCAACTCTAGCTCCCACTGACCCACGTGAAAACTAACTCAAGCCACAAATCAATCCAAGCAAACGACGTACACTCTATGCACGCCACAGTGTAGTAATTTCCAAGTTTCAGTCCAAGTGTTCAAGTCTTTACGTATGTTCCATATTATTAGGCATGAAGGAGTAGAGGAGAAGGGACAGAGCCCACTCACCAAGTTTGATTTTGTTAAGCATCATGTCCTATCGATACGGCCGATCCCTTGAACCCGTGGTCCGATGTAGAGCACGATCTACTCAATTAGTATGACCATGCAAGCAGGCCGTGATCTCCAAATCATCCGACCGATCTCTAAAGACTTCGACAAAAAAGTTAGAGAAAGAGTATTCTAGGTGGGGGATCTAGTCTTAACTGTTAGAAGATCGATGATTATGACTCACAATAGCAAGGACAAGTTCCAACCCAAATAGGAGGGCCCGTATGTGATAGAGACCATATACTCAAATAGGACATATCGACTCGCCAAACCTAATGGCGACCTCATGATGATTACCATCAATAGAAAATTCCTAAAAAAGTATTATGCATGACAAAAGGAAACTTGGGGAGCATCCAAACCTATGAAGTATGCTTCCCCAAAGATCATGCATGACAGGTATCATCTTGTATTTCTTGTATAAACCCTTTTTTTGCATGCCTGTTTGTAAGAAATTTTCTAGTAAGACAGAGGATACAATTCTCAACACTAACGGAGATCAAAACCCAACATAACATTTCTACATGTACCCCCCCCCCCCAATTATAGGTACGTTTTGGGGATGTAAGTCCACAATAAAGTTCCCCATCAGTAACAAT
This sequence comes from Iris macrosiphon, assembly GCA_036927795.1. Taxonomy (NCBI): domain Eukaryota; kingdom Viridiplantae; phylum Streptophyta; class Magnoliopsida; order Asparagales; family Iridaceae; genus Iris; species Iris macrosiphon. The sequence continues at coordinate 95,344,727 of JAYESA010000001.1, forward strand.
CCTTAGGTCTCCAAGAACAATCCTGGTGAGGCCAAAACTTTGGAAGAATTCCCCCATCTCTCATATAAAGAGTCCTTATTTCCAAGACACCACAAGACTGGAAGTATCTTATTTCTAATCCCTGCATGGATCAGGGATAAATCACTCACTACTCTGACAAATGCTCAAAATACCTCCTCGATTAAACATGGCCAGACCTACCTTTGTCAGATAGATTTCCACATTACAGACAAAAGGTTCCTTGTACTACCATGATTAATAAAAGAAATCCAAGATAGAAGATATGTGAATGCAGTGACTCACATGAAATGCCTCGCATAAAGAAGGTTGCACAAATTCCCTAGGAAAATCCCACTATCTTTTTAAGGTATTTCAAAAGTTGTACAAAAAAGGCAGATTGTCAAAAAAATTGAAGGTGACTTATAGAACCTAAAAAAGGTAAAGAAAATCTCGTACGAAAAGAGAGAAATGGCCACTACATAAAGGCTCATACTTGAACAAAATGGCCACCCAAGTTACCCTCGCAAAAATGTCCCTCACAGAAAGATGCTTCTCAAGAGGGGCCTCCACGCACAAATTCCCTACAGAAATATTCTCGCAAAAACTTATGTGACATATATTCCTGACACATATGACAAGTAGCACCAATACAACATTTAAGGGTATTGTTCTCAAAATGACAATAGAGGAAAGAATATTCCCTTACCCAAGGAAGACTCACAACAGACGAGGATTCAGAAAGAATATTCCTTTATCCAAGACAAGATCACAAAAGACGAGGAGACAAAAGGCAACATATACTAAGACTTTCAGAGGCATGAATGCTATGGTGGCACTCGTCCACATGGAAACAGTCTTTATTAGTTGCATTAATGCTCTAACAAAATATGATCCAATCAAAAGAGACCACGTACCCCTGCCATTATGACTGTAATAAATACCATACACTGCCCCTCTAGACGGCCACATCAACAAATATTACGTGGCCCATATTTCATGTCAGGATTCCCTTGCGTAATGAAAGATACCTTGCCTAAAGGACTAAGAAAATCCAAACCGAGAAGAGCTCTCTGAAAGCATGTCTCATGCAAATGACAGAATGAAAGCCTGCATAAAGTCCATATAATATAAAGAACCTTGCCCCACAGCTCTTTCAGACGGACACTATAGAGTTGGCTGATCTTTGACAGAGTATTCGATTAGCAGAGTACCCGATTGGTTTATCCTTCTAACAAAGCCATTGTTGAGCCCCCAACATGAAAAATCATCGCAAGAAGATTCCTTGAGACCTGTAGTAGCAGCTAGCACGTGGGTTCACTGCTAACAATAGGTCAATTAAAGCATTTGGCCTATGTGGGTCGTACAAGTCATGAGAAAGATGAAGATTCCTTTTTATGGCCAATAAATAAATGATGATCTCTAAGGTTGAAGAGACTAACAAATTTACAATATCGAGAGCTTCTAAGAACTCTCTATAAGTAAACACATAATATCCCCCATCATTTCTTCTAAAAACACTTCAACATGCAAGGCTCCCTCATAGGATCTATTATGTTCACAATTGCCTATAACAGACCTGTTACCGGAGAATTTGAAGTTTACCTCCAAACGTAGAATTCCTTATTCGTCATATCTACGTGGGAACAACAAAGTTATTGTTACGGAAGTACAAGCCGACGTCGGACCAACAACGGAGAGAAGCGACCACGGTATCTATCAAGCAAGATCTCCATCGTCACATTTCTCCCAAGAACTCATAAAACCTCTAAAAGTATTCTTTATACTTGTATTTACATACCTAGATATTTTAATACAAGAAGCTTTTTTACAAAACTCCTCTCGAGGGCGAGAGTATGTATATCAAACACTCTTCACTTTCTCAAGCAAAATATCCGCATCTCTCTTCACGTGGCCACCCACCCAAGAGTGCATATGATTACGAGCCATCAATGAACATATTCGGACTACGAGTGAGTTTTCTTTTATCAATAATGTCCCGACGATAATATATGAAGACAAAGCCTCATGCATTGATCAGATAAAGAACGCTACATCAAGCAGATCTGATTCCAGGACTAAGCATATCGCACCAAATTTCTCCTTCTCGCATCAACAATAACTGCATTAAATGATCAAAGTCAAACAGATCTGATCTCAAAACAACGTGGCCGACGTGTTCACCAAGTTCCTACCAAAGTCCACTTTCCATAAGGTCGTTTATCGAATTGGAATGAGGAGGCTCTCTGAATTATAATACTCGTAGTTAGGGATAATATCAAAATTAGTAGGAGTATCCCGAAGTATACTCACTTGAATTTAATGTACTGTCTTTTTTCTAACTAATGGACATTTTTACTAGATTTTTGGCCCCCTAAGAAGGTTTTAATGAGTCACCCACATCTAGTTGGCCATATCTCTATATATTTCAATGTCCTGAAAATATATCAACATCAAGTCATTTTCCCCTCTTAGATTATGGGTTTTTTTTACTGGATTTTTCGAAGCAAGATTTTGGTTGAGTCTATATACATATGTATATCCCCATAAACTCACGTTAATCTATTAACTAAAGGCTAATGTTGATCATCTCTGAAGATTAATGTTGATCATTCCTGATACAGATTATTTATTGGGTTGTGCACACTCAAGGAGGGGTGTGATAGTTAGTTATAACTAACAAGATATGATTGTGCCAACTAAATATAGATATTATCTGTTAAGATCACTTAGTTATTCATTAAGTATTTTGGCTATTTTATAAATACAAAGAAAAAAACACAAAAGGGTTACTTCCCATGTACAGATCACAAACATAGTTTTTCTTTCTCTTCATCTAAAATGTTCCTGAATAAATTCTTCTATACTACAGCACCCATTACATTTGTTGGGGGATTATTTTAACCAAAATACTCCGTGACATAAAAACATGACAAAATCACGCAAACCATCAACCAATTATATACCATCAACCAATTATATACCAGGTTGATGGGAGTAAAACTTTGATATATATATATATATATAAACTTTGAGGTGGGATCCATTTGTCATACAGTGACTGTATCAAAGTTTTAGTCGGTTGATGGATTCTGGTGTAAAAGCCAGCCAGGATTCAAGTGACGACTGGGTTGGTTTTAGATGGAGGAAACTCAGGTAGACGGATCCACATCTTAGGCAGGCTTGGGTTCCTACCACCAAGTCAAAACCACCCTGTTCTTCCGACAGGTCCGAGTTCACAGGCTACCCTGCCCTAATACCCCTTTATTTTGAACCATCTGAATAGTAAATACGATACTAACACAGTGTATGTGTATCCCCAATCCACATTGGAATATTCACAAAATATAGTGCAAATCCTTAGAATTGTTGTGCTGACATTTTAGTATTTATTAGTTTGAATAATAATTTCTTTGGATTAATTAGCCTGAATAAATGTATTCACGTTAATTAGCTTGAATATAATCTTCCCCACTATTTTTATAATAAAGTTTCTTTGATTTATAGTTCCATGTAAAACCCTGGATTTTAACACAAGAAAATGAACAAAATGCATTAACTGTGTTCCGGACTGAAACAAAGACATTTGCTGCTGCTCAGCAATTTCCAGGCAGCCATCTCATTCCAATACTTTACAAACTAAAGCCTTCGTGTAACACTATAATTGTCATATGATTATATGACATTGAGATACAGGCCTCTTGCAGCCAACTGCTATAGAGGGCAACAAAAGCACAATGACGGTTGTGAAAAGCGCTAGCCACATAGACATCCGCCGTCTAGCGCCGAGACGACTGCCAAGATCTATACGGTAAAAAAAATCCAACAAAAAAATTATTAAAAATTGCAGAAAATTTTCATAAAATCCCAAAACAATGTATAATCGGAGGAAACTCGGGAGATGCATAGGCGGACATCGGACCGACATAAGGCGCCTAACGCCTAGGCGACACCGCCTTTTAGAACAAAGTGACAACAATCAATATTAGTATTTCATGCAATGTTATCAGGATCGTAGGACACTTTAATACGTGGTACAGGTACGCGGTACGGTACCTCAGCTGGTACGCGGTGCGGTGGAGACAAGTTTATTCAGTACGCTATTTGGGATCGCTATTCGTTTTTATGTGGGTCGTCTTTTGTGCCATATACAATTATATAGAAGTATACACCAAATATCACAAGTTCATAACCAAAGTCATCAAAATCCAAGTGAAGGAAAGCATAGACAATATTATTATAACTAAACCAAATATCATAAGTTCATAACCAAAGCCATCAAAATCCAAGTCGCTAAATTTGATGAACGGATCGCGAACGCACCCCGTTCGGGATCGTTCGTCCCAATTCGTGGGACGTAGGGGGGTTGGCGAATTAGGCAACTATGATTTCATGTCCTCAGGAAATCTATTTGTGGGGACGCTTGCAGTCTCGCAAGGGAAGTCGCAAATAAAGCACCTGCCGACGATAGCCTTCAATCCCTGTTCTTGCAGCAACGCAGCAGCACAGCATCAGGTCAACAACATAAATATAGCTCTAAGATACTGGTGGCGTGTTCCTTCCTGGAGAGCCGTAGGGAGGAAAAAAGTGGCAACTCCAACAATGAATGACAATATACAACTTCCATGGAACCCATGGACAGACTCTTGGAGATGATGCCTGAGGGAGAAAAAGAATGGCAACTTCACTAACTATGCATGTACATGTCAGTTAGTCAGTCATAGAACTTCCTGTAGCGCGAGGTTCAACTCTTGGGTAGACTTCGCTAAAGATCCTCCTCTCCTGTTGACAAAGAAGAAATAAAAGGTCTAATGTCTGCTAGCTATTATTTGATGATTACATCAATTACTGATAATCCAGTGGGGGGATAAACATTTTGTTTTCGTGAAACAAAAAGAACAAAATAACTTACCTGGTGAGAGATGGAAGGATATGTTTCAACTTTTCCAGCTCGATAAAGCATAGATTACAACTCTCAAGCCTTCATGGAGAAATTAAAAGATGACTATGCAAAATGAAATAATGATCATACAATGGTACAAAAGAAGTTCAGCCAAAGGGAAAAAGTAAACCTCTTCTCTGCTTGAAGATCTACCCCAACCAATGGTCCGGCAGTTATTGTTGAATGTACTACATTACCGAAGATTTTGACAAGCTTGAGCAGCATCTCCACAGAAATACTCAAGTGCCTGAACTCATGGTGCCAGTACGAAGCAGCATATTAGATTAAAAAACTAAATCGAGTATACCTCTGCATATAAAGCTATTGTGAAAGAACTCGACAAAAGATTTCAAGCCCTATTGTGGAGCAAACTCAATGATAATTGATCTTAAAATGATACTTTCAGCCGCCATACAGCCAGCAACAAAAATCAATAATTATGATCTCCCACAGGGATTTCATCAGCCATATGGAACCAGTAAATCTGACCCAGAAGGCGCAAAAAGAAAACCTAATACCAGGCTAGTAAAGAGGAGGAACTTGGAATGAAATGGTTATAAGAAACATCTTGAGAGAACCAAGATCTCAGGCTCAGAACATACTGAAGCACCTTTGAACTTATTTCTTATCAAATGGTAGGCAGTGAAAAAAAGAGGTAGCCAGTAAAATGGAAACTAGATGGCGTTCAGTCTTCATGTTGGTAAAGCGTCAAATAGATGAGCCAAGAAGAAATAACACTAGGATACAGTCTTTGGAGAATAAAATGACAAAACAAGTGTCAAACATGAATAAGAAACATCCACAAAGAAGAAAATAAAAAGGTGCAAAGAAAGCGGAAATTCCATGAATCGAGAGTTGCACTGTAGAATATAATGAAAACTATAAGTAAGCTCATGTTAATAAAACAACATGATAAAACTTTTTTTTTTTACCAATCAGGCCAAACTGATAAATTGATCAAGGCATCTGAATCAGACAGCTCTTAGTGCGGTAAGTACAAAAAAGGTATGGGCAATATGAAATCAAACCAAATTGCACACCAACATTAGCTGGTAAAGAAAGTGATTTACATATACGGAGAGTAGTAGGTCCCACAATACTCAAGATGTATGTAGTACAGACAACAGGAAAATACATACTAGAAATTATTCATGTGAAGATTATCAAAGGTCAACAAAAACAAAGACATTAAATCTAGCTGCAAAACATACCTATCCATCTTACTCTCTAGAAGGCTTGTGAGAAGTGGTAGAAGATTAGTGCATATATCCAGTGTTACAAGATCAATTTTTTCCATCAGAACACTAACTACATCAGCAGAAACCTGCAAATTGAGAATTCAAATATTTACTACCAGCTGTTTATTGATAAAGTTGACATTCCATAGAAAACTTACAGAATGATCAGACATCTTTTCCATTGCACTAATCAGACCCCTTACATCTTTCCTTTCCCATAACCGACGAACTACCTGGAAAATTTACATAAGCTTATAAGCTCTGCTGCAGAATTAGATGTAGTCAATAAGTAACTTGAGCAACCTACAAAAGCTTAAGGAAGAATATTATTGCTATTGTCGTAAAATTAGAATTTCAGCTTAAGGATGCATTAAAGAAAATAAAAAATGAAAAAGCGGGTAGGACCTAATGATATTTTTACTGAGGTTTGAAAATGTTTAAGGAAGAATAAGGAAGAAATGTTTGATGTGTGTAACGTCATGCTCTCGAAATACGGTGAGCCGAGTACGTCACAAGCATCCCAGGCTACGGAACTTACAAATATTCCAATATACGTACCCACGATTGTCGTCCATAAATTTCTAGGATAGAGTAATGGGACAACATCTGAAAAGGATGACTTCTAAGTATCCAGGTCCACACTATAACACTTCTCAGCAAGTCTATTATCCCATTCAAACATAATATACATTTATAAACATAAAGTTAGGAACAGTCAAAATGCAGTCTCCTGCTTCAGTCTCGTCAGAGTTGATCTTCAATTTCCTCCACACTATATAGTAGCAGTGTCTCATTCGGTATCCCTTCCTCACCTAGCAAACAAATACTCGTGCAATCCCAAGTTCAAGGATGGTGAAAAATGAAAATGGAATGAGATAATATGAATCGAAAATAATTCGAGAGATAGAATTTAAGGTTTTGATAGTTGCACTAGGGTTATAGAATTGATATTATGGAGTTTTATAGTGTAACCTTACTTTCTACTTCCTAATTCTAACAATCTAGGTATCAAATATAACCACAAACAAAACCAACCATCAGACATACATACATACATACATACATACATTCTATACAATTTTAGAGAACAATTTAGATCACACGGTCGACTATTTTCTTAACAATAATCACATTTAACTGGGATCATGTTGTTTCTATTCTAGGCTTGAAACGGTGCTTAGGCCAGTCCCATATAGTTTTGGACTGGAGATATTTTAATTATAAAACTTAATCGATACTTGATTGAATTAAGTATCGGTTCAAGATCGCTTAAGTTAACTGGTGCAAATCCAGCATAGAAAAGTGAGCTAAACCTTTACACCCTCTCTTCACAAGACCCTACGATAAGGTACTAATGATCTACTTTTTGTTTTATTATATTATATTGCAGAGATTTCCTTCAGTGTGGCCCTAATGTTCTCTGCCTTCCCATTGTGCAGTCTAACATTCACAAATAATCATATCTACAAACATTCTACCTATTGTTATCTTATTCAAAACAAGGTACGTATCTCGATCTGTGTGCGCGAAACCACTATGCAATACTATGACACTGCAGTAGGAAACTATTCGTTGTAGCGAAATACCTTACCTTCCGAACAAACCGACTAATAGAATTTAGTTTCACTCATGTGTCTGTGTGTCTGTGACCTACGTATCCTAGAATCCAAGTATCGACTCCTGTGCATTTTAAGGTTATCGTGAATGCATAATTCGATTTTTGAATACGCAGCTATTTCCAACTTTCTGGACAAAATTACTTTAAACTATTTTCGGTTCTTCCGAATTTTTGAAAAAAATCCTGCATAATCTCCATTGTATTTCTTGCTTCGAAAACAGTTTATACAATTTTACGAGACCCGGAGCAACCCTTTATAGAATTTCCAATTTAATCTCTTCGGTGGAATAACTCATAGTAGAATTCACAATAGAAGTTATATACATTATCAATTTAAGAAGAGATTGCAAGAACTTTTACCCAATCTTTTGCACAGTTAATGCAATAACTATACAACATAATAAAGACTTGAAACATTACAGTTAGTAAGCAGAATTTACATAATGTATGACATTCACATCTAATTATATCATGTGGCCATCACTAGTTATAGCAGATTCCTAGGACTTTAATAGGTTGAAATTTCCTTCTTAAACTTAGACTGTCTACTGAATTTTTAAGAAATTCATTAAAAAATGGTCGAAATTACCTTCGGATCGCCGATTTCGTATCGGTTACGTCCGAAATTTGCGTCGGAGATAACTAGTGTGGACCCAAATTCTAACTGCAAATAGGGAGCATTCGGTTTATTCGGTTTAAACCGAAGCGAATTATCAAAAACCGAATTAACTGAATTTAAAAAATAAGAAACCGAACCCGAACCGAATCTAGCAAAACCCGAACTTAAACCGAACCGAAATAATCGGTTCGGTTTTTTATTTATTCGGTTTATATAAGCTTTTCTGTGGGACTGTTTTGTTAATGGGCTACAGTCTTATAGGCTCGAAGAAAAAAGGCTTTTGTGTTTTGATAAACAGCACTTGATATTTAGCCAAAAGCTCAAGAGACATTTGCTTTTATTGGCTATAATAGGGTCCCTTTTATAACCTCCCCTCCGATAATTTTTTTGTTTGCAAACGATCTGGGACTAAAGAGCTAATGTCACCTTCCTCTTCTTCTTGCTCTCCTCTCCCAAACTTGTTGTTACCACAGTCCTTACAAGCCGCAGTTGCTCCTCCTCCTTGGACGCTGCAGTACAGCCTCCAGTGCTCCTCAACGCGAGGTCCGAGTGGTGGGCCTACGCCATATTCTGGCGTGCATCCCCCGACCGCAACCACCTCTCCTTTGGCGAGGGCCACTTCCATGGCAACCGCGACAACAACAAACGCCTAAGGTCCTTTGCAACAGCAGGGGAGCTTGACAGTATTGCGGTCCCCACATGCACCTACGGCTCGCTTGCGCCCGTGTGGCTGACTGGCGTCCACGCGCTGCAGGCTTGCGACTCCAACAAGTCGCGTGAGCCGCAGCTGCACGGGATCGAGACGCTCGTCTGCTTCCAGGCCACAGGGGGGGTTCTGGAGCTCGGCTCGTTGGAACTAATCGGCGAGAACAGGGTCCTAGTGCAGTAGACGAAGGCTATACTACTCTCTGCAGCTCGAGCTCCTGCAGCTCGAGCTCGGCTCGTTGGAACTGATCGACGAGAACAAGGTCCTGGAGCATTCCGACCCTGAAGAGGATATTTACGTAATTGCACAAGTCTTATTCGGTTTTGGACCGAAACCGAATTCCAAAACCGAAACCGAATAAGAAATTTTAGTATTTTCAAAACCGAAACCGAATCGAATTTTTTCCAAACCGAACCGAATCTCTTATTCGGTTCCGTTCGGTTTTCGGTCCAAAATCGAATAATTCTTACCCCTAACTGCAAACATGTGTTTAAGTCCAAATTAAATTCTGGACAGCAATGAAAGCTTCTGGATTTACTTTGGAAAACCCTAATTTTGTGTCATATGAACTACATACGCGAATTCGGAAGATAATACAAGTTCTATATAAAAATTGAGTTTAAGTTAGTAAGGTATTCTAAGGTTTTTCAAACATGGCAACAAGTATTACTCTAACATACCCATACACAATTTAATTCTAGTCCAAAACCTAGAATAACATATCACCAATTCATAATTTTTAGGACACGTGAAATAAAATATGGAATCAAAATATTACTCAAGAAATTGCTTTGAATTTAACATATATGTCATAGAAATTGAACTTGGAAAGAATTGATCAAGAAATGGGAGGGGCTTCCCTCTTCCTCTTCCTCTTCCTCTTCCTCTTCCCCTCCTTTCTTTCTCGTGCTTTCCTCTTCTTTCTCTTGGTTTTTGGGTGGAGAAGTGGTCAGCTCCCTCTTTCTCGATTTCTTTTATTTTTTCCCCTTCTCTCTTTGGGTGGCAGCAACCCCACCCCCCACCCCTTTTTTTTTTCTTGTATTTTGTAGTCCTTTCTTTCATAATTATTTACATATCATGCCATTAAGCTATCATGACAAAGGTCGATGGCATGACATACTGATGGGAAACAACTTTATTGTTATCTTTTAGTTGTTTCTGTTATTTTAGATAGAGAGTATCTTTCTGTTTTATTAGTTTGGATTTAAGATAAGCTTTTAAAGATTGGCTTTATCTTCTTTATTTTTTGAGAGCCTATAAATAGTTTTGTATTTTAATAAGTTGTGGATCGAAGAATTGATAATGAGAAATTTATTTTGAGTTTATATGGTGCGATGTAAAAACTCCAAAGTGGATCTCTCTATCTTATTTGCTTCTCCGCTTCCGACGTTGACGTCTCCAGCGATATTCTTAGTTATTATTTTCATATTTTTATTATAATTATTTGTCATAAATCGATAATAGTTGATTGTTCATATTCAATTTAAAGCTTCTGCATCCAAATCTTTTCGAATCCCTAATTTTATAAAAATCATCTCTTTTGAGTCTTCGTCCCGCATTAAATTCGTATCAGAGCTAAGCCATGGTTTAAAAATATTTTATACGTAGGTAGACATATAAAAAAAATGTCTACACAAAATTTCTTGCAACCATTTTGTCCAAAAATCGATGATATATATGATAAGATGCTTGCTAAAATAAAAAAGTTGCTCGAAGAATTTTGCAATCATAATAAAGTAGAAACTATTGCTAAAGGTCATTAATAGAACCTACAGAGTCTGTCGTAGACGAGTCACCAATTAGATCCAAATCCGAGTTTAAGTCTAAATTTAAATCAGTAATAAATTTTGAGCTTTATAAGTCTATATTTAAACGGTTAATAAATTTTCAGCGTTATACATCATCCTTAGAAGAACTAAATAGGTCATTTGATGAATTTAAAGAACCTATTATATCTTCTAAATATGTTGAATGTGTTCCAATAATTAAACATATGAACATTTTCTATTATATGTTTGTTACAAATAATTGTAATAGTTTGCAGGAAATAATAACTAGTTTTAGGGACAATCATTTTGCTTCTTTGAACGCATCGACACAACCACCAGTTATTTGAAGAACTTGAAGATAGGTCCATGATGGACATTCTGCTTCTTTCACCTCCACAGTCGCCAGTACCATCTTGAAATTTCATCGTCTTGTCAGAAGTCTCAATATTAACTATCTTGTCGAAACAGAGGTCTCCGCCATGGCCGATTTGGAGGACATCAGTAGAAGCATAATTCTCGGATTTCATGATTCACCAGGAGGTGAATTTTTCAAAGCCGGAGAGAATGATGGGAAACAACTTTATTGTTATCTTTTTTTTCTGTTATTTTAGAAAGTGTGAAACAAGTTACTAAACACAAGAACTAAAAGAAACTTCGACAATATATATATATATATATATATATATATATATAAACAAATTCTGCACCAATATATTGCCTTAACATTAGTAGTTATTTAAAGATTAATTTCATCAGAATATCCACTAGTATTTGTTAAATAAATATATAACAATCAACTCTCTATATAAATTGTGCCTGGGAAGACTACTCACACTTGATAGGTTGCGGAGATTTGGACCGCAGCTGGAGGCCCATGGATGTATACTGTGCATGTAGAAGGATGAATCTATGATACACCTATTCTTCCAATGTCCAGTGGCGTGAAATATTTGGCTAGCCCAACATGATAGGTTGGACTTATCCAGTAGGGGAATCCATGACTAAAGAGCAATCGTCGAGGTCATCAGAAGAGAGAAGCGGAGAGGTTTTGCTTGGTACAACGAGACCTGGATCAGATTTGTTGCAGCGGTCTGGCATGTCTGGAAGGAGTTGAACAATCGTATCTTTGAGGGGTCGGCAATTTTCACTATTATGATTATCCATAATATTGAGCAGGATGTCAATATAATGAGATGAGAGAGAAGACGCACCCTTGAATTGCCTCTAGTATTTGTAATTTTTTAATTTAATTAACACAATTACCTTCTTCCAATATATATATATATATATATATATATATATATATATATATATATATATATTGGAACCGGTAATTTCATTAATAAAAGAAAAACTTACAACCTCAAGGCCTTAAGCCTGCCTCCCCCTACTAAACCCCAAACATTTTACATCAGCTTCAATAGTAAAAATAATCTCATTCTGGGTATTTGTCAGGTCTCAAAAATGTGGTTGTTCCGCTCTCTCCAAACGTACCAAATTGCGGCTGCTAGTCTGATACGAGCTTCTCGATACCATGTGGCGTCTTTATTCTTCAATGACATTATCCCCTGAACCACTATATCTATATCCCTGTGGCCACTTGCATGCAAGTGCAACGTCCCCTCATGTACTCTCCATATTAGGAATGTCGACGGACAAAGGAAGAACAGGTGCGCCAATGTCTCATTATTCCGTCCACACATCACACAACTCTGGTCCCCTATCTGGATACCAAAACAGGCAAGACGATCCCACGTCAGCAGTCCACCCATCAGTAAACGATACTGACACATTTGGAACTTCTTTGCATTCCCTTTAGTTCATACAACCTCCGCAAGTTCCCACCTATCATGCACCATCCGAACTCGATTATATGTCGTCGTGCAATCAAATCGACCACCCGCAGTATCATCACAATCCCATCTGTCTCCCACCAGACTTGTGTCAATCGTGACATGCCTGATGATATCATGAAACCGTCGAGCATAGCCATGTTGCTCTGTCCGTCACTCTCCAGCATTAATAATAACCGCCACATTCTCCTTACGATATGCCTCGTGGCCGACGTGCATACCGACCATATGAATTAGCCCTTCATGCTGAACCCAATGGTCTAACCAAATGACAGTCTCTATTCCATCCTTGAACACCCGAAATATAACCTGCTTGATCGCTCCCCTGTATTTGAGTATTTGCTTGAAGGAAACATATTCATTGTTATTGGAGGAGTACACCCACAGGTTACCCTCTTTCAAATATCTCGTCCGCATTCAAGTAGCCCATAAGGAGTCCCTCTGAAGAAATTGCCATACCAGCTTCATTCCTGCCACTTTCCTCATCAGATGAAAAGGCCATAATCCAATCCCTCCTTCCTCCCTCAGTCGGCATAAAGTGTCACAAGCAATTGCATGCATACCGTCCCTCCAAATAAAGTCTGTGCACATCTTCTCCATTTTGGTGATAGTCGCAATAGATTGCATTATCGATTGAAGCCAGAAATTAGTTATTGCCATAATGACATATCACACTAATTCAATACGGCCCCCAAACATAATGTCTGAGCCTGCCACCCCTCCAATCGTCTCTGTGTAAACTCCACAATGTTGTGACACTCAGCTTCCTTGGCTTAATTGACGGACATCGAAATCTCCAGATAGTTAACAGGTAATTCCCCAATAGGGATGTCAAGTATTGTTGCTCGCTCCTCCTTTGCAGGGCACCATTTATTGAAGTAGACATTGCTTTTGTCTCTATTCAACCGTAGTCCCGTCATGTCCCCAAACACTCACATCACATTGCAAACAGCCTCAAGACCAGAGAAAGATGGCACCAAAAAAATCAATAAATCATCAACATAAATAGGATGTGAAATATCTGGTTGTACCTGACGATACAGCAGAATAATCTGCTTCTGATACAGAGCAATGTCCATCAAGCAAAAGAAATACTCCATGACCAGAGTGAAAAGATAAGGTGAGAGCGGATCCCCTTGTCGTAGCCCCTTATTACTCCTGAAGAAACCATGAGGTTGACCATTATTGAGAACAGAGAGAGTAGCTGTCGAGATATGTTCACGAACTCGGGCCACCCATTCCTCGCCAAATCCCATAGAAAGCATAATGTGACACAAAAAATCTCGATTCACCGTATCATACGCTTTCCGAAGATCGAGTTTAATGCATGCTTTCGGGCCCCCAAGTTTGTTAAACTCCCGAACAAGCTCATGACCAAGCATACTATTTTCCACAATGGCCCTACCTTTTATAAAGGCTGCTCGATTTTTGGACAACAGTTCCTGCATAATATGCTCCATACGACACATAAGATGCGTAATTATTTTGTACAAATAATTACAGCACGCAATAGGTCTGAAGTCAGCAAATGTCGTGGGCCCCTCCTTCTTTTGGATAAGTATTAGGAAGGTGTGGTTTAATTCAGACAACTTGCCATGCCTGAAAAAATCTTGTAAAATCTCCAACACCCAGTATCGAATCTCCTCCCAATGAAGTTTATAAATTTTACTCCTGAACCCATCAGGCCCTGGAGATTTGTCAGGATTTGCAATCTTCACTATAGTCTCCACCTCCTCCATCAATACCTCCATAAGCAAATTTTGATTTTTCGCTTCCGTAACCAACCTTTTACACACAATGGGCAAAAAAATGGATAAATAATCATCCTGATTGTACGAAGCAGAGTAGTACCTAACCACCTCTTCCTAGTTGTTCGTCGGTGCCGAGACGTCTCTTCCATCAGGACCTATGAGTTTGTTGATATTGTTGCTATGATGGCGGGCCCATACGACATTATAAAAGAATTTGGTTCATCTGTCTTCATCCCGTAGCCAGGAACACTTGGCCCTTTGTGTAAACCCCCTGATTTTCAAGAATTTTTAATTTAGAATTTTTTACAATTTTCTGTAATTTTCTGTAATTTTTCTCAAATTAAACTAAGGTATTTTGATAATAAAATAAATTTTAATTGATGTTAAATAATATTAAAATATTATGGAAATAATAATTTCTGGTGTATAATGAAAAACTAGACATAGGATAATTTTTCGGAAATTTATTGGACCCCGGAAGCATTTTTAAAGCCCTAAAAACTAATTAATTAATAAACCAAATAAAACCCTGAAATAAACCCGGTTTATTTAAAATAAACCAAACCAACCCAGACCGGTTTAGCTGAACCAAACCCAACCCTGAGTCTGCGGGTCGGATCCGGGTCTAACCCGTGACCCGAAACCCGCTAGACCCGAACCCGCTTTCTGTTTAGCGGATCGGGCAGGATCCGCCTGACCCGACCCGACTCCGCCCGACCCGAAGCCCCTCTCTTCCCCGAAACTCCTCGCCTCCCCTCAGCCGGCTGACCCGCCGCCGCTCCGGTTCCCCTCCCGCACCGGCCGCCTCTCCCTCTCCCTCGGCCTCCTATAAAACCCTCTCCCCCTCTCTCCGCCTCCGTCCCCGCCTCGCCGCCCTCCGCCTGGCCCTCTCTCCACTCCGTCGCCTTCCTCCTTCCCCGCCTCCATCTCCTTCGCCTTAGCCCAACCCCTCGCCGGCCTCCCCTGACCCGCAGCCTCCTCCTCCAAAACCTCCTCCTCCGCCCGAAGCCCGCCTCCACCAGCGCAGCCGTCCCCGCGGACCAGAACCTCTCCGCCTCCAGCGCTGCCACCCTCTCCCCTCGCTGCTGCACCCGGCCCCGCCTCCGCTGGCCTCGCCGTCCTCCTCGCCTCCAGCCCTCTCCCTGCAGAACCCCGCAGCCGTGAGCCCACGACCTCCTCCCCGTCGTCCTCCTCTCTCCTCCGGCCGCCTGAGCACCAGCCCCTCCGCCTCGAGCCTCGCCGAGCAGCCCCCGGCCGTATCCGCCGACCGCAGCCATCTCCGGCATCGACCCCTGACCCGGACACAGTAATACCCTAGCTCGGACACGGCAACAGCAGCCCGGACACGACTCACCTCGTGTCGAGACGACACGCGGACACGAGAAATCCTCGGTTCACGGAGCCCTGTTCAGATAACCCGTTCTCTCTCCTCGCTGCCCCGTTTTTCGTTCCGTCTGTTGTGACGCGAACCCTGCGTGACCCTCTCGATGCCCGTGCAACCCGCTCGGTGCGTCGTCCTGTGGTGATCGCAAACCGCGATCCAAAAACAGAAAAACCAACGCCCCGTTTTTTCCCGGAACTGAGTACGCCCCGCCAAACGGGATCACTTGGTCGCGTGCGGTCTTCACCGATACGTGAGCGCCGTTGATACGGACGTGCGAGATTTTGCAGAAGTTGATTTGGATGTGCGTGCACACCGGAATCAACGCGTATCCGCCGACAACGCCCCGTATCCGCCTGTTCTGAATCACGTCGTAACTTTGTGTACATACGTCGGATCGAAACGAAACTTGCGCCATCGGACTCGTAGCAATACGCTGGTCCTGTGACCCAAGTTTGGTTCGATTCTGAAAACGTTAACAAAATTGCGTATCGTGGGCCCCACGGCTCCACTTGACGGGCGATTTTGTGTATGGCTCATCGGAATCCAGATCTGGAAGTTCCGTTGGGTTCGTATTATCGTTCCTGACTTGTTGACACTAAGTTGGACGAATTTGGAGACCTTTGTTCCTGACACATTTTTCGGTGCAAAGCGGCCCACATGTGGACCCCGCCTTGACCTGAAAATATCATTTTTTGCCCTTGTGTCCAAATTGGACTCAAGGACAGGCGTTTCTAGCTAATTGATATTTTCTGGATCTGATGGTGATGTCTATTTCAGCAACCGGAGAACCGCCTGCAAATCCCGCTGCTGCCAGAGCTACAATTGGAGCCGGAACCCCAAGCAAGTGTACCTTGCCAAATCTTGCAGTTTTTGTTACATATTCCCTTGTCTTATTTATTTGTTGTACATGCTTAACCTAGGACCGTGTGACTTACTTAGCGTCTGATTAATAGTCGGGTGCCAACACCGTACGCGGGGTTGTGTAAGGTCAACTAGAGATGGATAACGTGACCCTTTGCATTCTCGTACTTGCATTATCAATTACATTATACCCAGGACACCTGACACTAATCATGATACAGAATCTTCCTGAAATATTCGAGGTGATTCTATATAGGATACAGGTTTCATGATATAGACATTATCATGCTTAGATTTTATTCTGACTTGCTGCATTAGTTTTGATCCTGTGTGTCATGGACATGAGAGGTGAGATTACATTGGGTGGGGAGAGATTTACCATACAAAAGGCTGAATATATATATATATATATAATACTTTAAAGGATGTGCCTTAGACTCTGACACAGAGCTTTGGTACCGCACTGGCCCTTCGAGAAAATACTGCTATGGGTTTCTCCGACACCGATCCTGTAGTAGTCTCAGCCCGAGTATGACTAAAACTCTCACTTGCATATCACTTAGTTGGTTTATTTATTTACCCTATTATTTCATTTATTGCTGCACTGTATTTATTTTGGCATGAGTTATCTTGTACCTTGCTATGTCCCCTGAGGACCTGGATCCGGATTATGTCCCCAGGATTAGCAGACGAGATCTACCCCGAGGTATACGGGACAGGAGCATTAGCAGGAGCAGAAGCAGAATCAGGTGCATACAGTGGAGCAGAACCAGGAACCGAGGACTAGGTGATTGCTATGGATTTTCTGAGTATATGTTTCTTCCATACTCAGTCTGGATGTTCTTTACATTCTTGTTTAAATGAACAATTGTATCAGATTTGATTATCGGGTTGTTCCCCGATTAATTTATTTGTGACTTGATGTTGATGTTATATTCCTTTTGTTGATATTGATATATTCATTCTGTGGATGAGATTAGTAGACCCTGATTATTGTTTTACAGCTTAAGTACGTCCCGATGGATCAATTAAATTGTGTTTGTCCATCGGTGTGTGCTGCTGGCCATTGCCACGTGTCTAGTCCCTCGACATTTTGGGACTGGGGCGTGACATGGTTTTTGTGGTGGCCCATGCAGGTCAACGACTAAATTGTTCGCTTTCAACTTAGGGACCGAACAGGCCTGCAATAAGAATATGATAAGTTTTAGGATCTCATCCACTTGCTTGAATCGTTCTTGATATCTATATCGGATTCGAATCAATTTCTTGACTTGCATCCTGCCTTGATTCCTGTGCGCCTTTTATAGTTTATTTTGGATGCAGAGTAATGGAATCACAATCAAGCAACGAGACTCCTGCAAGAACACCACAAGGTGCTGTGGTCACCCACGGAGATGAAGTGACACCAGAAGATATATGTCAATCAACTCAACAAGGCAATCAAGTAGATCAACACTCTTCCAGCAGGTCCAGCAGCAGCAGAGGAATCGACTGTAAGGGCACGGGCAAGCTTTCGCGATGACTTTGGAGGACGCACAGATTCATGGAGTAGATAATGCGCGTAAGAGATTCGTAGCTATCTCGTTTCTAGTATTGCTTTAGTTCGTGCCTGATGGTTCGTGACCTTAGCCTTGACCTGACAGTTTTAACTTGCTAATAATAGATAACCTAGTGATAACCTAGAATTGTTAATCTAATATGTTTTTAAAGGATAACCTGGTTTTCTAAAACTGTAATTTTCTAGATTTCCTTCATTCGAGAAATTTCATTGCTTAGGGAAATGATTTTCCCTATGTGTTTTACACCCTCAACCTTGATTCTTCTTAATCGTGATGTGCTTCGAATAATGTTTGTAACCGTGTCATCTCTGTTGACCGGTTATTCTTTGATTGCGAGGACGCAATCCTCTTAAGGGGGGTAGATTGTAAACCCCCTGATTTTTCAGGAATTTTTAAATGGATTTTTCACAATTTTTCTGAATTTTTCTGGATTTTTTCTCTTTTTAAAACTAAGGTATTTAGATTTTAAATAATGTTAAATAATATTAAAATATTATGGAAATAATATTTTCTAGTGTAAAATGAAAAATTAGACAGGTTAATTTTTCGAAAATTTATTGGACCCCGGAAGTATTTTTAAAGCCCTAAAAACCAAGTTTTAATTAAACCAAATTAAACCCTGAAATAAACCCGGTTTATTTAAAATAAACCAAACCGAACCAACCCAGACCGGTTTAACAAACCCAACCCTGAGTCTGCGGGTCGGATCCGGGTTTAACCCGCGACCCGAAACCCGCAAACCCGAACCCGCAATTCTGTTTAGCGGATCGGGCCGGATCCGCCCGACCCGTCACCGCCCAAACCCGCCAAACCTCTCCTTCCCCCGACCGTTTCAGCCACCGCCTGCCGTCGCTCGGCCTCCCGCTCCCGTAACCGCCCGCCACCGTTCCGTTTCTTCTCCCCCGCACCCGCCGCCGCTCCGGTTCCCCTCCCGCACCGGCCGCCTCTTCATCTCCTCCCGCTCCGCCTATAAAAACCCGCCCCCGCCTCGACTTTCTCCTCCTCCGCCCCGCTTCTCCGGCGACCCCCGTCTGAACCCTAGCCCCATCTCCCCTCAGCCTTCGTCCCCGACTCCACCTCCTCCTCGCCTCTCCCCAGAACCCGCAGCCCGGCCGCCCGCAGCCGCCTCTCCCCTCCAGCAGCAGCCCGAGCGCCGCTCCGCCTTCGCCTCCGTCTGCCCCGACGAGCTCGCTCCGCCTCCGCACACGTTGACTCCCTCCGGCGAAGCCCAGCCCCGGCCAGCGCAGCCTCCGGCGAGTCTCCGGCAGTACCAGAGCCTGAACCCTAGAACAGTACCCGGACACGACTCAGCTCGTGTCGAGACGACACGCGGACACGAGAAATCCTCGGTTCACGGAGCCCTGTTCAGGTAACCCATTCTCTCTCCTCGTTGCCCCGTTTTCCGTTCCGTCTGTTGTGACGCGAACCCTGCGTGACCCTCTCGATGCCCGTGCAACCCGCTCGGTACGTCGCGTCCTGTGGTGATCGCAAACCGCGATCCAAAAACAGGAAAACCAACGTCCCGTTTTCCCCCGGAACTGAGTACGCCCTGCCAAACGGGACGACTTGGTCGCGTGCGATCTTCACCGATACGTGAGTGCCGTTGATACGGATGTGCGGGATTTCGCAGAAGTTGATTTGGATGTGCGTGCACACCGGAATCAACGCGTATCCGCCGACAACGCCCCGTATCCGCCTGTTTTGAATCACGTCGTAACTTTGTGTACACACGTCGGATCGAAATAAAACTTGCGCCATCGGACTCGTAGCAATACGCTGGTCCTGTGACCCAAGTTTGGTACGATTCTGAAAACGTTGACAAAATCGCGTATCGTGGGCCCCACGGCTCCACTTGACGGGCGATTTTGTGAACGGCTCATCGGAATCCAGATCTGGAAGTTCCGTTGGGTTCGTATCATCGTTTCTGATTTGTTGACACTAAGTTGGACGAATTTGGAGACCTTTGTTCCTGACACATTTTTCGGTGCAAAGCGGCCCACATGTGGACCCCGCCTTGACCTGAAAATGTTATTTTTTTGCCCTTGTGTCCAAATTGGACTCAAGGACAGGCGTTTCTAGCTAATTGATATTTTCTGGATCTGATGGTGATGTCTATTTCAACAACCGGAGAACCGCCTGCAAATCTCGCTGCTGCCAGAGCTACAATTGGAGCCGGAACCCCAGGCAAGTGTACCTTGCCAAAGCTTGCAGTTTTTGTTACATATTCTTTTGTCTTATTTATTTGTTGTACATGCTTAACCTAGGACCGTGTGACTTACTTAGCGTCCGATTAATAGTCGGGTGCCAACACCGTACGCGGGGTTGTGTAAGGTCAACTAGAGATGGATATCGTGACCCTTTGCATTCTCGTACTTGCATTATCAATTACATTATACCCAGGACACCTGACACTAATCATGATACAGAATCTTCCTGAAATATTCAAGGTGATTCTGTATAGGATACAGGTTTCATGACATAGACATTATCATGCTTAGATTTTATTCTGACTTGCTGCATTAGTTTTGATCCTGCGTGTCATGGACATGAGACGTAAGATTACATTAGGTGGGAAGAGATTTACCATACAAAAGGCTGAATATATATATATAATACTTTAATGGATGTGCCTTAAACTCTGACACAGAGCTTTGGTACCGTACTGGTCCTTCGAGAAAATACTGCTATGGGTTTCTCCGACACCGATCCTGTAGTAGTCTCAGCCCGAGTATGACTAAAACTCTCACTTGCATATCACTTAGCTGGTTTATTTATTTACCCTATTGTTTCATTTATTGCTGCACTGTATTTATTTTGGCATGAGTTATCTTGTACCTTGCTATGTCCCCTGAGGACCTGGATCCGGATTATGTCCCCAGGATTAACAGACGAGATCTACCCCGAGGTATATGGGACAGGAGCATTAGCAGGAGCAGAAGCAGAATCAGGTGCATACAGTGGAGCAGAACCAGGAGCCGAGGACTAGGTGATTGCCATGGATTTTCTGAGTATATGTTTCTTCCATACTCAGTCTGGATGTTCTTTACATTCTTGTTTAAATAAACAATTGTATCAGACTTGATTATCGGGTTGTTCTCCGATTTATTTATTTGTGACTTGATGTTGATGTTATATTCCTTTTGTTGATATTGATATATCCATTCTGTGGATGAGATTAGTAGACCCTGATTATTGTTTTACAGCTTAAGTACGCCCCGATGGATCCACTAAATTGGGTTTGTCCATCGGTGTGTGCTGATGGCCATTGCCACGTGTCTAGTCCCTCGACATTTTGTGACTGGGACGTGACAGTACGAAAGCTGCAGTCAGCCCTTTGAGGAACTTCATCGTCCTCTCCTGCAGACACACCTGTCTCTCCTTACACTTAGGGTCCCCGCAGCTCGCCCGATCTGAGGAGTGATCATAATCCAACCACAGACGCTCCAACTCCGTGGCATACTCCTGCACCGTCTTCTCTCCCTGTACGGTGTCATCAATCTCCCCCTTTATCTGGAAGACCCGTAAGTTGTTCCCCACACCATCATAGGTCCTTCTCAACTTCTCCCACACATCTTTCACCATCTCGATACCGTCTACTATGGCGGCAATAGACTGGACTAAGGAGTTGAGAAGCCAGATGTAGATCACCATATGAGTGGATTTCCACTCATCGCGTCCTGTCGAGCCCTCGTCCGGCTCTGTCGCCTCGCCCGTCAACAACTTCATCAACGTCGCCACCTCTGCAGAATCTAGCTTCTTGATGATCTCCTCCATCGATGCGTCGTCTATCCAATCACGTCACGTCCGCTCCACGACTCACGCTCGTCCTCGTCGTCCGCTCCTAGATCCGAACATGTCCCCCCTTTTTTCAGATCTAGGCATCCCTATTAGGCGTTGTCTCGTGCTGGTGCGGAGGAGGCGGCAGCACGCATGTCACAGCCACCGTCGCAGCAGCAGCAGCAGTCGCAGCAGCCGCAGCAGCAGTAGTAGCCGTAGCAGTAGCGGGACGGGGCAGCAACAGCGAAGGGCGGCCTGCGAAGGGCGGAGAAGGGAAGAAGGGAGGGCGTGGAAGAGTTCGGTGAAGGAGATCTAAGAAATCCTCCTGTGGGTTTGTGGAAGCTTGGTGACGGCTAGGGTTTGTGGAAACTTGGCTCTGATACCATGTTGAAATTAGTTGATTATTTTATTGATTGTCTCATTGACATTATATAGCCTTACAGTCATTAATACAATGATCTCAATCATTATGACAATAATCTCATAATGGAATATCCTGTGACATATTCTGGCATCCCAAATATGTTCTCAGGATATTCCCATGTGCTTATACTATACTTAAATATGACACCCAACATACCATATCAACAATATGATACCTACTACTATCGATATTGACTATCCATACTGATTGATACTGACCGACACCAACTTTGGGGGTCTCTTTTTCAGTCAATTTGGTAGAAAAATTTGAACGAAAAAGACCAGTCAATAAGGATATAAAAGCATATTAAGGTTGTAAAAGCATGTAAAAGACGGAAAAAAAATATCTCGGATAAACCAATCAGCATGTAAAAGACGAAAAAAAAATTTATCTCGGATAAACCAATCAGCATGGATGACTATTATTTAATTCAATTTCAAAATTACTAAGAGAAACAATACAGAAAATATTTAAAATTATGCCTAAAAATGTAAAATATTTTGCTAAATTTCTAATAATTTATCAATAATTATTTGTTTCTGATACCAAAACAATTAATTTACTTGTGAAAATGATACCATTGTATAATCGTCTTCTAATATATTTTACATGATAATAGCAAGTTTCAAACGAAGAAGATTGATTTGATGTCATTTTAAGTAATTTACGAGAGAGGGTGCATTGTCAAAATGATTAAATGACCAACTACCAAGCCAAAAAATGTTTTCTGGAGTGTATTATGCTACCACTAACCCATGTCTTCAACGAAAAGTTGCCCATATTTTACCAGTTCTCTAATTTAGTAATTTCTTTGAGGAATATTATATAACACCACAGCTTGGTAATGGAACTGATTTAAGAATTTAATTCATAAACAGCAGCAATTCAGAAATGCTAATGTTGCAACTTAAAACAACAGTCCATATAATGTTCTTTTATGCGGAAGTTCAATGAGTTAAGAAAAAATAAGTGTTAATGGTGTTCAATATATGTTGACATCTATCTTATAAATAGAAAGATTATTCTAAGGTACAGCTAAAGTTGTGTATTAAAATCAAAGAAATAGACAAAATCAGTGCCTAATGTTTTGGAGATTTATGACTTCTTTCAATGGTTGCAGCTTTTTCGATCAAACCACGGTGAAGGTCAACATTATATTAATAAAATATAATAAAAGCAAGTATAATCACAACACCTGCAATTTTGTCAAATGAGTTTGAGCTGAATTCATGAATTGTTGGTGATTTTCCATTAAATCAGCAATAGTGTCCTCATCACTTGCAGAAACTCTCTCTTTTTCAGCAGAGGAAGGACGCCCTCGCTGTTAGGAAGATATAAAACATGAGCAGTTAGCTGTTCCTAACTAGATACAGTAACTTCAACTGCAAACGTGCAGACAGTACATGAATGGGGAATAGAAGGGCAACTTTGCAGATTTACTAGATGCACAAATGATATGATCAATCCACCAGAGAGCCTAAACTTATTAATCAAATCAATATAAAGTGACCTCTAAGAATGCACATACCCTACACCCATCAAAACACCAACAGTAATGCTGGGGTCTAGACAATATGCAACAAAACAATAGACAACATACACACTAGCAAGGAATACATACACATTTTATCAAGCTCCTTTGATTTCTCATGAAAACAATAGACAACATAATATATGGGAGTATGAAACTGAATTCTGTGAATATGTCTCAGAGTTCTCTCCATTGTGAACGAAGAGATGTGATGACTTGGTCAAACTCCGATATTCACTATATTTGTTTTATTATATTCTTACATATTATCTTTATAAAAATTAATGTTCTCAAAGAGGATGGTCGACGAAAAATAATACGGAGTTGCAACTCTCAATATTTGTGTATTGTAACAAGCCCAAGTTTAAATATGATAGAAGAGGGCTTAGCTCACAATATTCTCTTAACTGGTTCTGACCACGGGATATGGTGCAAATGTAAAGAGATGCTTTGGAAACTAAATGACTTAGAAGAACTGGAACATAATATATCTAAGCGTAAATATGAAAGATTATACAGATGGTATCTTTAACAAGTCCATGGAATATTTTAAATCAAGAAATAACAAGGAGTGACCTTTGTTGCTATTTTGGATTAATCATCCAGCATATGTGGGACAGGTGAGATCAACGTCCATGAAATCAACATAACATATATAGCTCAAGAGGAGTGCTTTCAAAGTTTTATGTGGTCGAAAGATATCCTTGAAGCTCAAGGAAAAGTTTAACAGAGGCTATAAGACAGAACATGCTTTAGGGATTACAATGTTGGCAGTCATGACATGTACAAAATTGCTTGTACCTAAGATGATAGTGTCTAAGATAGATGAGACAGTATGGGGACAATTTAGTTTCACTTTATTCGATCAGAATTAGATTGGTCACAGAATGACCTTAAGGTTATTAATACAAGATTAGGCTAGTGGATATTTTATTTAATTTCAAGTTCAAGTCATTTTCAAAAAGTTTGTGTGCATGTGTGGGTGGTGGTGTGTGTGTGCCTGTGGGTGGGTGGGTGGGGAGGGGGACTCAAGTGACGTGCACATGTGGCTCATCCACCTTTTTAGCATTTTGGGTCTCGTGTACATCTGCATTAATCATTTTAGCAAGTTGGCTCAAGTGACGTGCACATGTGGCTCATCCACAGGTCATGTCCTGGCAGGCGCGTGGACCGGGGCATGACGGGATAAACTGATGATGTTCTAGCAAGTTCAGGGGATTTCATATTTGATTGGATACAGTAAAAGGA
Source organism: Iris macrosiphon (assembly GCA_036927795.1). NCBI lineage: Eukaryota > Viridiplantae > Streptophyta > Magnoliopsida > Asparagales > Iridaceae > Iris > Iris macrosiphon. The sequence goes on from JAYESA010000001.1 coordinate 95,370,004, forward strand.
AAAGGATGCTTGAAAGTACAATTCATGAGAAAAATACCATCTCATCATAGAAGTCCGTGTTTGTCTAGGATTTGCATCAAATTCCAATTAAATTTTGCTAATATGTAATGTGCTTGGTTTTTCGCTTCAAGTTCTTGGAGACTTCTATATCTTTCAATATGGACTAAATTTTGATTAAAATGTAGCTGAAGTTTGGCTGGAAGAGTTAGAAAAAAAATTGAAATATCTGGGGAGGTCCAATGGTTGCTAGCCAAGGAGGTTTAGAATGAAGTGTTAGCTTTCCTTACCATGTCACCTTGAAAAGAAGTACATCAAATTATATAATTAATGATTTTTCTCTGTCATAAGATATGCAAGCACTCATAAATTTCAAGATTACGTTATTCACCCTTCAAAAATTACAGTCATTCTAGAGAATGGCCATCTTTCGAATGAGTGGATAAAATGATTAATAGGAACATTCTACAGAAGTTTTATGATAAACAACTAATCAACTATGTGCTTGGTTTTTCAAGTTAGATATGAAATTAATAACATGAATGTCACAAAGGCTGCATAAAGATAGTGTAAGAACTTAGAGAGCAGTCGCCTCAGTATTAAGTATAAGCTGCTCCATGAATGGAACCAATAGTACAGGATACCAGGAGAATAATGTGTGTGCATTTCAAGCCGGTGTGGCAATATTTACTTAACGGCTTGCCAACAGCAGTTGTTTAGTGAGATTAGTAGTTAAGTTATACTAGTCCATTCAATAATTCAGGGTAACAAACCAAAGATAACTCAAGTAATGTCCTAAAATATATAATATACATCAAAATTTTGAAATATAGTAAACCAAAATATATAACTAGCTCAATCATACCATAATAATCAAATAAAGGTATAGGAGAACAGTCATGAGTGCATGTTGAGTAAAATACCATATATGAGTCGGTAGAAGTAGGTCTTGTATCTGAAGAGTTGTTAGATGTCAGGTATTCACAGCTTGGATATGGTTCCTCTTTTTCCCAATTTGCAACAAGTGACCTTGTTCTCCCTACACGGATCTTAGAAAGTTATACAACATAGGTCAACAATCTTCTCACAAGCATCTCTTACCAAGTAGCAGGAGCAATATATACCTCCTTTTGGAATACCCACAGATGACACATGTCTTGGTTTATGCACTCTAATCTCATCTAATAACAAAAGAAACCATTTTCAGTCCCAACTGTTCTCAAAGTCTTAATTTCATTTGAAGGGAACAGGGTTCTCCATATTAAAACTATATGAATGACAATATATGAAAAAGAGCAGGTTTTTCTGTATCCAGGATAAATACGGAAGAAATCTAAATAAAACAACAGCAGAAGTATTCTGCAAGATTTGAACTTAAAAGTCTAGATGGTCAAAAAGAAGATTAATATTGAGAGTTCATATCTAGATACTTGTACCAAGTAATAAACTTGATATGTCCAAGATAGTAATAACTGAAACATAGATTCCAGAACATAAATAAGCCATAAAACAAATACACTTCTCTCCACTCAACTGTTAGAATCCTCATTTGATTCGGTCTTGTTGCTCATGAGTCCAGATTCCTTGTCTGAATCATTTCTGATAATTGAATGTTTCCTAAAATCAGTCAATTTTGACTGAGCATTGAACGGTACTGTGCTTGCAGCAGAATTCTCTCTTCTAAATTCGGAGGTCAGTTCCATTCTTGAGCTCTTTCTTGGTACAGTGACAGGTACCACATCAGACTTGTTGAATGTCTGAGAGTTGGTTGTTCTGGATACAACGACAGGTACTACGTCAGACTTGCTGAACATCTGAGGATTGGTTGATCCATGAGACTTTGATGAACTCCTCTTCAGGGGAGTTGAACTAGGTAGGGATGCTGAATTTACTGTCTTCACTCTTGGAACGGAGTTTATTCCTAGCCTTTGAGGAGTACTTGGGGAGCTTCCATTAGCTTCATTTGCAGAAAATAAATTTTAAGATATACAAAAAGTTACTACCAATATTTCTTGTGTCTTGAGCCTCAAAGAACTACAGCAGAAGAAATGAAGAAGATTAAAATAGGATAAATAACTTACATGCTGCAGGTTTTGCCTCCTTAACTACAGGTTCTGCATTTTGTGAAACTGACAGTCTCCCCATGCTAACCTTGATGTTGTTCTCAATTTGCAAGACCAAGTTACTGTTTGTAGTAGATTTTGATTCCGCACGACTATTTAATCTTCCAATACTCGCAATCGCATGTGGCTCAATGCGCTGCAAATAAAAGGATCAGGTCTATGAAAAATCATGAACTTTCCAAATTTCAAACTTATATTCCTGAACATGGCAATTAGCATGCTAATAACTGAAGGAAATTTGGAGCATACCGAGACATCCACGACCCATACTCCAACACAACTTTGATTGTAAGAGCACCCAAGAAGTTTTCCCTCATGGATATTTAGATCTGATAATCTAGACCATCCCACATCCACAGCATCATGACATCTTACTGGTTCCCACGAGAAAACCTAGAGATAAATCATGGTTCATATATGTGCAAACAGCATGGTGAATTTAGTACGCAGCATCTTGTGAAAGAGTAAAGTTAGATTACCTTCAGACTTTCATGCAATCCACAAAGAAGGGTTCTACCATCAGGGTTGAAGGACATAGCCCGAACACCGGTGGTCTGGAAATGAAGTCAACAGGTCAACAAACTTTTCTAATAGTGAAAAGAGTTGTATCAATATGATTATGTGAATGAGTGAACAATATCCTGATCATCGTTATATTAAGTGATTAGCGCATAATCTAGGGCCTAACCAGTTCACGCGTCCAATTAATCACAATTGCAAGACACAGAAAGCTGTACTTAATATTGACTAATTTGCACTGAATACCCTTTACTTTCATGATTTGCATGTTGCTACCATAAACTTAATTAGCAAGTTGATAACCTAAACTATTATAATAAAAAATTAAGTACCCTGAACTTTCCCTGATTTGCTATTTGCTACCATACAACCTCAATATAAGCATTGAAAAAATATTTAATTAGCACTCCAACCCGATCTTCTTCCTTGTACCTAACCCTAACCAAATTACCCCTAAGCCTCACAAGGGAGGGAGGAGGGGGCTCACCGTCCTACGTGTGAGCTGCAACAATGTTCGGAATGGCTCACACAGCAACTGCGAGTGTGGCTGCACGTGCACACAATTGCGGTCTTTTTTCATTTTATGGGCAAAAATGAAAAAATGGCAATATGGGTCTTTGCACATGACCGTCAAGTAAGATGACATTCAAACGGAGAGTATTGATTTGCAAAACCTTAAAGTTTCAGGATATTAACTTGCCTATAAAAAATAGTTTTGGGTAACATACAAATCAGAAATAGCTCAATAATCTCTTGGCTATATATATATAGCTTTACAATCCTCAATCTTACATAAAACCCTCTAATACATTCTAATATACCACCAACACTCCTTCTCAAGATGGGCGAAAGATATTCACTAAGCCCATCTTGTCACATCATTTAATCATATATACAGAGCTAAGTCCCTTGGTCAGATTGTATGCTACTTGATCCTTGGTTGGAACATGGCCTAGCTCCAGTAGTCCACTGTCCAACTTCTCCTTGATGAAGAACCTATCGATCTCGATGTGTTTGGTCATGTCATGCTGCACTGAATTGTTGGCGATACTGATGGCTGACTGGTTGTCACACCACAGCTTCATCTTGGCTCCTTGATCCAGATTTAGCTCCACAACATACTTTTCAGCCATAGCAGCTCTGCAACTTCCAAGGCCATAGCTCTGTACTCCGCTTCAGCTGTCGATCTGGCCACCACTGACTGCTTCTTACTCCTCCAAGAGACCAAGTTGCCTCATACAAATATACAATAGCCCGAGGTAGACCTCATGTCATCAGCACAGCTAGCCCAGTCAGAGTCACAGTAGCCCTCGATACTCATGTGATCATTCTTCCTGAATATCAGCCCCTTTCCGAGGGCACCCTTCAAGTATCTCAGAATATGGTACACTGCGTTCATATGACCCTTCCTTGGATCATGGATGTAGTGGCTCACCACACTCACTGCAAAGCAGATACCAGGACATGTGTGGCTCAAATAGATCAACTTGTCCACCAGTCTCTGGTATCTATCCAGGTCAACTGGTTCTCCAGTTTCAGCACCCAGCTTGAACCTCTGATTGATCGGCGTCGCTGCAGGTTTGTATCCCAACATTCATGTCCCTGTGAGAAGGTCCAGCGCATACTTTCTCTGAGAAAGAACAATCTCCTCTGTTTCTCGAGCAATCTCAATCCCAAGGAAGTACCGAAGAAGGCCAAGGTCCTTCACCTCGAACTCCTTGCCAAGCTTTTCCTTGAGTTGGGCAATCTCCTGCTCATCATCTCCTGTGATAATAATATCGTTCACATACACAGCAAGCATAGTGATATGGCCTCCACTCCGACGGAAAAACATAGTGTGATTAGCGTTAATCTGCCGATATCTCATCCCTATCATCGCCCTCCTGAATCTGTCAAACAACGCTCGAGGAGACTGCTTCAGTCCATAGAGGAACTTCTTCAACCTGCAGACCTTGTCCACTGTTTTATCAGTGCAAAATCATGGTGGTATCTCCACGTACACCTCTTCCACTAGATCCCCATGAAGAAACATATTCTTCACATCCAGTTGGTGTAGCTTCCATCCACCATTCGTTGCCAAAGAAATCAGGGTCCTGACGGTGCTCATCATCGTCACTGGTACAAAAGTCTTGTCGTAGTCAATGTCGTACGTCTGACTGTATCATTTTGCCACCAGTCGAGCCTTGTAGCTCTCAACCTGTCCATTTGGGTTCTGCTTCACAGTAAAAACTCACTTGCATCTGACTGCCCTCTTTTTCTCTGGCAGTTTTACCAGTTCCCAAGTGTGGTTCTTCTCAAGAGCCCCTAACTCCTCGTGCATTGTCAATTTCTACTTTGGATCGTTCTTGGCAACCTGCCAATTGTTAGGTACAGTAATACTATCCAAAGACGCAATGAATGCTCCATAAGAAGAAAAAATGTTATCATATGAAACAAACTGAGCAAGGTCACAACCATATCTATCAGGAGGATTTTTCGCATTGCTGCGAGTGATCCTTCGTACTGATAATGGTATGGGAGGGGTAGGAAGAATGATATCACCTGAAGGAAAATCTGGTAGTGGTGGTGTGTCTCAGGAGTCGAGACGGACACAGACAAGGGACTTGGCACTGGCACTATAGGTACTGGTCCTGCAGTTTGCTTTCCTTTCCTGCTGTAGGTAAGTAACTCCTCCTGAGTCATGGGCCTAACACCTCTCATCTTCTTCCCATGTTCCTCTTCACTCTCCTCCTCAACCGTTCCTCCATGCCATACTCCTAAATAGGTCACCAAACTCTCACCAATCTCCCTCTCTTGCCTCATACTCTCAGTGTCAGGTGAGTTGCCCATGGATGAGGTTCCCTCCTGACGATAGTATGGTTCAAGCTCCCTGAAGTGAACATCCATGCTCACAAACCTCTTCTTCTCTACTGGGCTCCAGCATACGTACCCCTTCTGAGTCGTCGAATAGTCCACGAAGACATAATTGACTGTCCTAGGGTCAAGTTTCACAACAAACGGTCTGTTGTCCTTCACAAAACATACGCAGCCAAACACCTTCAGCGGGAGTATCCCACAATTATTTTTTTGCAATATCTCACATGAAAACTTTCATCCCAGTACTTTCGAGAGCATCATGTTGATCAGTTGAGTTGCTGTCAACACTGCATGCCCCCACAGACTCTGTGGGACATTCATGACGATCATCACACTCCTTGCCACCTCTAAAAGATGTATGTTCTTCCTTTCTGTCATTCCATTCTGTGCTGGTGTATATGCACAGGTAGTCTGATGTTGTATCCCTTGGGCTGACAGGTATTCCTCAAGTGCTTTGTTGGTATACTTTATCCCATTGTCAGACTTAAGTACCTTCACCACTGCTCTGTACTGAGTCTGGACATGTTTATGAAGGTCCCGAAAACAGGCAAAGACATCATTCTTATTCTTCATCAAATACAGTCAGGTGACATGAGAGAAACAATCAATAAAAGAAACGAAATACTTGTAACCATTCATAGTAGTTGTGACGCACGGCCCCCAAACATCAGAATGTATAATATCAAAAACAGAAGAGCTCATATGACCCGCACTAACATATGAGCACCTAGTAAGTTTGCCTAAATCACATGCATCACATACTAGTTTCTCCTTATTTACTTTCTCTTAAATAGATGGATACAACCTACTCAAAATACCAAAAGAAGAGTGCCCCAACCGCCTGTGGTGGAGTATCAGTGTATCCTCGGCACTCATCTTTGGTCCTCCGATTCCTGCCCTCTCTGCCACAGACACCAATGTCGAATCTAGCCCTTCCCGATCCAGGTACCACAGTCCATCATACCAAGTGTCAGTCCCAAGTCTTTGTCCCGTCTACTTCTCCTGGAAGATCACCTTAGGAATATCAAAAGAGACAATACATTTTAGTTAGAGGATTATAGAACTAATAGACAAAAGACTGACTGGAAAAGAAGGAGCATGCAAAATATTGGATAATTTTACTGAACCTGTACAATCGACAATATCATTACCGACCACTGGCTGGAAAGTACTATCGGCTGTTTGAATGTTGTCCGCCGATGCTAGGTGAGTGTAGGAAGAGAATTCACTAGCATTCCCTGTCACGTGTCGAGACGCACACGAATCGACAATCCAGTCCAACGATCTAAGGGAAGACAGATGCAAGGACGAGTGAGTCGTTAGTACCTTCCGATGGATGGGCATACATGGCAACGTTGCCTCTGGTGAAGACTGAGGTGGACGCCTCCTCAGTCCCACTCCTCTTGTCTCCATCGCTTGACAATCTCTGCTTTCTCCTGAGTACCTCCAGCATGCCCAGCAGTGTCTGATCCTCCTCAGTATAGGCGCCATCAGTTCCCTTCTCGCCTTCTGCTACCAGCAGGTTCGCCCGATAACCTCCTCGACCACCCCGTCGACTCCCACGACCACGGCCGCATCCTCCAAACTGTCCACATTCACCACCTGAATCTTCCACCTTGGGTAGTTTGGTGCAAGCATACCTCAGATAGCCCACCTCTCTGTAGTTGTAGCATTGTCGGGCATATCCCTTAGGTCCTATATTGCCTAAATTGGCAACCGACAATGCTGACTTCACTTCAGGAGAACCACATGTCCCTACCTGCAGCTTGATGTGAGTCTCCACCTGGATCATGGCCGAGATAGCCTCCTCAAGTGTAGAGATCTTCGGTTGGGCTAGAAGCAGTGTCCTCTGAGCAAACACTGCGGCCAGTCCCTTAAGAAACTTCATCGTCCTCTCCTGCAGACATACCGGTCTCTTCTTACACTTCGGGTCTCACAGCTCGTCCGATCTGATGAGTGATCGTAATCCAACCACAGACGCTCCAACTCCGTGGCATACTCCTGCACCGTCTTCTCTCCCTGTACGGTGTCGTCGATATCCCCCTTGATCTGGAAAACCCTCAAGTTATTCCCCACACCATCGTAGGTCCTTCTCAACTTCTCCCACACGTCTTTTACCATCTCAAGGCCATCCACTGTGGCGGGGATCGACTGGACTAAAGAATTGAGAAGCCAAATGTATATCACCATATGAGTGGACTTCCACTCGTCGCGTCCTGCCGAGCCCTCATCCGGCTCTGTCTTCTCTCCTGACAAGAAACCCTCCAGGTTCTTCCCTACGAGGGTTCTCCTCACCCGTCGTGACCAACTCAGGTAGGTGGCCGGTCCATCAAGCTTCAGATCGATGAAGGGAATCTCCAACTTCGCCGGTGTTCGTGTCGCGCTCTCACCAGCCGACAATTTCATCAGCTTCATCAACGTTGCGACCTCTACAGGGTCCAACTTCTTGATGATCTCCTCCATCGATCCTCCTCTTCTCCGATCACCTCACACCCATTCCACGATTCACGTTCGTCACCTTCGTCCTCTCCTAGACCCGATCATGCCTCTCCTCCATTGGATCTAGGCCTTCGATGTCAACGTCCGAAATGACCCGCGGGAGATGCCGAAAGCCGCGGCAGAAGGCTCTTGTGGGCTCCACAGGAGGCGCGGCTTAGCGGTGGTGGCGGAAGTGTGGTGGCGGCGGCGGCGACTGTGGTGGTGGACGAGCGGTACGGCGACGGTGGTGATGGCGGCTAGGGTTTTGCGGCTAGGGTTTGTGGCGGCTAGGATTTGTCTTTGATACCATGTAGAATATTTTGGAGTTCTCTCTTATTATAATCTTTTGGCTATATATATATATATATATATATATAGCCTTACAACCCTCCATTTTACATAAAATTCCCTAATATATTCTAATATTCCAGTATATAGTTGCAAATAGCCTACTAATTAATCATCCAACGCATTGGATCAATTGGCTGATTACATGTCAATTTAATCACTGCTTAACCCATATTTTCAGAACACTGATGTTGACATCTTGGTTCATCAACATCATTTGAGTTAAAATATTTCATGCTCTATCTGTTGTCCTTGAGAATTATTATATGATAGAAAACAAGGGTTCAGACAACATAAACTACACTTCTATGCTTCTAAACCTGCTGTAAAGAATGCTTTCTTACAAAGTGACTTACAGGAGGAGGTTTATATGGATCAACCATCGGGATATATTGTAGCAGGAAATGAAAAACTCGTTTGTCGATTGAACAAAGTATTATATGGACTGAAACAGTCATCTCGTGCTTGCTTTGACAAGTTCAATTCAGTTCTCATTTAGTATGATTTTGGCGCACCACATCAGATTATTCAGTATTTTGTTATTCTTCCTCAGTAGGTATTATCGTGTTGATTGTTTATGTTGATGATATCATTATATCTGGGAGTGATCATGCTGGAATCATAGACTTGAAGGCCTACCTTAGTCGTCAGTTTCATAATAAGGATTTGGGTCTTCTTCGATATTTTCTTGGAATCGAGGTTGCTCGATCTAAGAATGGTGTGTATCTGTCATAACGCAAGTATGTTATAGACTTGCTCTCCGAGACTAGGATGTTGGAGTGTCGGCTAGTTGAGACTCCTATGGATTATCATGACAAGCTTGATGCTGACAGGGGAGAGTTATTTGAGGATGTTGGATATTATAGATGTTTGGTTGACAAACTTATATATCTTACTGTTACACGACCAAATATCACATATGCAGTTGGAGTAGTTAGTCAGTTTATACATGCCTCTCGGCAACCACATTGGGAGGCTATCTCTCGCATTCTTCGATACTTGAATGGTGCACCTGGAAAGAATTTTTGTATAAACCTTCCCAATTGCTTACGGTAACGGGGTTCAGTAATGCTGATTGGCAGGCAATCGCAGTGATAGGAGGTCTACTTCTGCTATTGTACGTTTATAGGTGTTAATCTTGTCACATGGCGTAGTAAGAAGTAGAATGTTGTGGCTCGTTCTAGTGCAGAGACCGAGTACCGTGCGATGGCTCATACAGCTTCTGAGATGATGTGGGTGCAGTCTCTTCTTCATGAAATAGGGATTATGATTCCTATTCCGATAGAGATGTATTGTGATAATCAGTCGGCAATATTTATCGCAAGTAATCCGATGTTTCATGAGCGCACGAAGCATATCGAGGTGGATATCATTTTGTTCGTGATTTGTTGCTGAAGAAACAGATTGTCACTCATTATGTTCGATCGGAGGACTAATATGGTGATATCATCACCAAACCACTTGCTCGTGGTCCATTTTTTGATTTATGTAGCAAGCTGGGCATGTCTGATCTATATGCCCCAGCTTGAGGGGGGTGTTAGAGTTATTTTATTTTGTTATTTATCTTATAAGAATATAATAGTAATTGTGGGTGTATTGCATATCAATATAAATAGACATGAGATGCAACCTTGGATTTTATGCCCTTGCAATCTCCTTTCTGATATTCTCTTCTCCTAATTTTATTCTTCTCTCCTCTCTCCATCTCCAAACTTCACTTAAACATATATATAACCCCCAACCCTTGCTAATACTTTAGATTTTCGGTGCAATGATATTATATTATTATGATAAGACACTTTAGCAAGGTAGCATAATGCTCTCTAATATCAAAACCCTAATACAACTTTTCCCTCTTCCTCTCACAAAACCAAACCATAATCCCTAACCTATACCCATCACTGCCCATTCTTTCCTTCCCTAACCTTAATACATAATCTCCATCGGCAACCCAGATCTTAGATCTCCCTGGAAGTGTTAAAAGTTACTGTGCTAAAGCCATAGATCTACCTGAGAAGTGTTAAAGTTGTCGCCACTGAGCTTAAATTTTACAGTGGTAGCGACGGTTGAGGGTTATTTATTTCTATTATTCTAACATGTCCATGCAAGTCCAAGGCTTTTTGTGGTTTGGAAGGGGGGGGGGGGGGGGGGGTGTTGCAGATAACTGGATTCTCAAGAGAGAATATTTTATAAAATTCACTTAAAACTACCCACAAAAGGAGATTCAAACTAGGTCCCTATGATACACAATGTTGACAAAGGAATAACTTAAACCATTACATTAATTTCATCTGATGGGGGTAAGTACATATATATAGGAGATGATAAGCTCGACTATGGAGGCTATCCAATGTTGGACTAAACTAGAGACTAATACGACAAATTACAAAGAGAAGGATAGACATAGACTCTTCTATACTTCATACTAAATCCTCTTATGTTAATCTCGTATGCTAAACAATACGTATCATACGAAAGAATTTTCCATATGGACCTATATGTTTATTTATCAGATGGGAGAAAATATAATATGATTTTTTTTATAATCTGATAAGAATGTCCATATGTTTTTCAATGTTTTCGTTGAATGTTTGTGCCTTATCTATTTATTGAGCTTTATTCTTCTCGTGTTTTTGGTTCTTTTCTTTTCTTTTGGGTGTTTTCTTTTCTTTTCTTTTCTTTTGGGTGTTTCATTGACCATTTCACTGAGTATGGATCTTACAGTGTTGAATGAATAAACTATGGGTGTCAAGAATTTATGATGGCTATCTAATTTGTGGTGTTTTAATTTCACTTCAGTTGTCGACTTTACATTGATCGTCACTTTGATGTTTAATGGTATTCTCTATTGTTTCTTTGTGTTTAATTTATACATATACATGTTATATCAATTTTCCAATCTATTTCTGGATAATTTGTCATAGGAAACACAATACGGTAGATCATACAATAATCAAGGAAATTGATACATGATAAATATCGCCATTTGACATCGTAACTAAAATCATAGCATACAAATAATGTTTAATGGTATTCTTTATTGTTGCTTTGTGTTTAATTTATCCATATACATGTGATATCAATTTTCCAATCTATTTCTGGATAATTTGTCTTAGGAAACACAAGACTGTATAAATTAAATATCGCCATTTGACATCGTAACTAAAATCATAGCATACAAATAAATACTATAGAAATTGCCTTTCAAAATAGAGCTGATCAAAGAACCAAATAGAACTTAATTAGGATTTTTTTCACAAGCTAATTCTAAACTACAAGTAAACATGATACCTCAGGTCCAGCAGAACCAGTCAACTCAAAAGTTTCAAGATCCCAAAATTTGACAGTTTTATCAGCTGAACCTGTTAAACGGAGAAGAGTATTTAGTGAATTTATAGTTACAACAATTGAAAGCACAAGTGGCATAAAACATAATTTCTGAAACTTTGATTAAAGATGACGCACCAAAAAAAAAAAATATCATGAGTTCAGTACATAGATAGAATAAAGTCTACATATAGAGAATTATCATGCGGCACACGAAAGCTCACACACAAATAACCTTATGACGACAAGTATAACAAGACAAAATTAACTCAACAATAGGAACAAAGAACACACCACGCAAACACACAATACAACGTAGTTTAGTCAAGCTTTGAACTACCCCATGGAGCAAGGGAAGAAATAACTTTATTGTATCAAATGAGAGTTACAAGAATTACACACAATATTGTAATGTGAAACCCTCCTTATGGAATCTCCAATGAGCTCTCCTTCGCCTTAATGACTTTGTTGGTATATTAGAATATTCTTGGTATATTTGTTGGTATATTAGAATATTCTTGATATATTTGTTGGGATATTAGAATATTCTACGGTGGGTTTTAATGGGATATTAATGTAAGATGAAGGGTTGTAAGGCTATAAATAGCCAAGAGATTATCAATAAAAATATATAACAATTACTTCAAAATATTCTACATGGTATCAGAGCCCAAACCCTAGCCACCACCTCCCAAACCCTGGTCGCCGCCACCACCACCGCTGCCACACCGCCCGCCACCACCGTTGCCGCGACGCCCGCCACCACCGTTGTCGCACCGCTTGCCCGCCATCACCGTCGCCGCTATTCCGCCACCACCAACGCGAAGCCGCGACTCCAACAGAGCCTTTTGTTGCGGTTCTTGGTGTATCTCGCGGGTCGTTCTAGACATTGACATCGAAGGCCTAGATCTGATGGGGGGACATGATCAGGTCTAGGAGAGGACGAAGAGGACGAAAGTGAATCGTGGGACGGGTGTGAGGTGGTCGGAAAAGAGGAGGATCGATGGAGGAGATCATCAAAAAGTTGGACTCTGCGGAGGTCGCAACGTTGATGAAGTTGATGAAAGTATCGGCTGGTGAGAGCGCGACACGAACATTTGCGAAGTTGGAGCTTCCATCCATCGATCTGAAGCTTGATGGACCGGCCACCTACCTGAGTTGGTCACGATGGGTGAGGAGAACCCTCGCAGGGAAGAACCTGAAGGATTTTTTGTCATAAGAGAAGACAGAGCCGGATGAGGGCTCGGCAGGACGCGACAAGTGAAAGTCCACTCATATTGTGGTATACATTTGGCTCATCAATTCTTTAGTCCAGTCGATCGCCGATCGATGCCACAGTGGATGACATTGAAATGGTGAAAGACGTGTGTGAGAAGTTGATGAGAACCTACGATGGTGTGAAAAATAACTTGAGGGTTTTCCAGATCAAGGGGGAGATCGACAACACCGTATAGGGAGAGAAGACGGTACATGAGTATGCTACGGAGTTGGAGCGTCTGTGGTTGGATTATGATCACTTCTCAGATCGGACGAATTGTGAGGACCCGAAGTGTAAGGAGAGACAGGTATGTCTGCAGGAGAGGACGATGAAGTTTTTTAAGGGGCTGGCCGCAGTGTTTGCTCATAGGACAACACTGCTTCTAGCCCAACCGAAGATTCCTACACTTGAGGGGGCTATCTTGGCCATGATCCAGAAGGAGACTCGTATCAAGCTACAGGCAGGAACAGGTGATCCTCCTGAAGTGAAGACATCATTGGCGGTTGACAATTCAGGCGGCACAGGACCTAAGGGAGACCCCCGGTAGTGTTACAACTGCGGGGAGGTGGGTCATCTGAGGTATACTTGCACCAAACCACCCAAGAAGGGAGATTCAGGTGACAGACGTGGACAGTTTGGAGGACGTGGCCGTGGTCATGGGGGTCGACGGGGTGGTCGAGGAGGTTATCGGACGAACATGCTGGTAGCAGAAGGCGATGAGGGAGCTAATGGTGCCTATACTAAGAAGGATCAGGCACTACTGGGCATACCGGAAGTACTCAGGAGAAAGCAGAGAGCATCAAACGATAGAGACAGGAGGAGTGGGACTGAGGAGGCGTCCACCTCAGTCTTCGCCAGAGGCAACGCAGCCATGTATGCACATCTATCGGAAGGTACTGATGACTCACTCGCCCTTGCATCTATGTCTTCCCTTAGATCGTCGGACTGAATTGTCGATTCGTGTGCGTCTCTACACGTGACAGAGAATGCTAGTGAGTTCTCTTCCTACACTCACCTAGCATCTGCAAACAACATTCAAACAACCGATGGTACTTTCCAGCCAGTGGTCGGTAAGGGTACTGACGATTGTACAGGTTCAGTAAGATTATTCAATGTTTTGCATGCTCCTTCTTTTCCAATCAGTCTTTTGTCCATTAGTTCTATAATCCTCCAACTAAAATGCATTATCTTTTTTAATATTCCTAAGGTGATCTTCCAGGAGAAGGAGATGGGACGAAGACTTGGGACTGGCACTTGGCATGATGGACTGTGGTACCTGGATCGGAAAGGACTGGATTCGACATTGGTATCTGTGGCAGAAAGGGCAGGAATGGGAGGACCAAAGATGAGTGCCGAGGATACACTGATACTACATCACAGGCGGTTAGGACACTCCTCTTTTGGTATTTTGAGTAGGTTGTATCCATCTATTTATGAGAAGGCAAATAAGGAGAAACTAGTATATGATGCATGTGATTTAGACAAACTTACTAGAAGCTTATATGTTGGTGCGGGCCATAGGAACTCTTCTATTTTTTATATTATACATTCTGATGTATGGGGGCCGTGCGCCACAACTACTATGAATGGTTACAAGTATTTCGTCTCTTTTATTGATTGTTCCTCTCGTGTCACCTGGCTGTATTTGATGAAGAATAAAAGTGAGGTCTTTGCCTGTTTCCGGGACTTTCGTAAACATGTTCAGACTCAGTATAGAGCAGTGGTGAAGGTACTAAGGTCTGACAATGGAACAGAGTATACCAACAAAGCACTTGAGAAATACTTGTCAGCCCAAGGGATACAGCATCAGACTACCTGTGCATACAAACCAGTACAGAATGGAGTGGCAGAAAGGAAGAACAGACACCTTCTGGAGGTGGCAAGGAGTACGATGATCGCCATGAATGTCCCACAGAGTCTGTGGGGGCATGCAGTGTTGACAGCAGCTCGATTGATCAAAATAATGCCCTCAAAGGTACTAGGATGGAAGTCTCCATGTGAGATATTGCAAGAAAATAATAGTGGGATACTCCCACTAAACGTGTTTGGCTGCGTATGTTTTGTGAATGACAACAGATCGTTTGTTGGAAAACTTGACCCTAGAGCAGTCAAGTGTGTATTCATGGGTTATTCGGCAACTCATTTTTTTGTGCTGGAGCCCAGTAGAGAAGAAGTTTGTGAGCATGGATGTTCACTTCAGGAAGTTTGAGCCATACTACCGTCAGGAGGGAACTCATCCATGAGCAACTGACCTGATACTGAGAGTATGAAGCGAGAGGAAGATTGGTGAGAGTGTGGTGACCGATTTAGGAGTATTGCATGGAGGAACGTTTGAGGAGGAGCAGGAGAGTGAAAAGGAACAGAGGGAAGCGATGAGAGATATTAGGCCCACGGCTCAGGAAGAGTTACTTACCTACAGCAGGAAAGAAAAGCAAACTGCAAGACCAGTACCTATAGTGCCAGTGTCTAGTCCCTTGCCTGTGTCCGTCTCAACTCCTGAGACACCTACACCACCACCACCAGATTCCCCTTCAGGTGATATCATTCTTTCTACTCCTCCCTGTAATCACCCTAAAATTTTTAGTTATTTAAAATCAATTTTTGGAATTTTTCTGCAATTTTCAGGAATTTACATAGGTGCTGTGGTGATTGTATAATTTTTTAATTGCTAATAACCAATATTAAAATGTAATAAAAATATGATTTTATGGTGTAAAATAGAAAACCGGACTTAGGATAATTTTTCTGGATTTTATTGGGCCTCAGACCTATTTTTAAATACCCAAAAACTAATTAAACTATTTATTAATTATTATTATTATTATTATTATTATTATTATTATTATTGTTATTTTTATTATTATTTTTATTGTTTTCGGCCCAGCCCGCAGGCCGGCCCAGCCCGCAGACCGGCCCAGCCCGTTCCCTATCGGGTCGGGTCGGCCATACCCGCACCCGGCAGACCCGACCCGCTGCACCCCTCACCCCCACGTTCGTCCCGCCCCGATCCCTCCGCCGCCCGCCGCGAATTCCGACCGCCACGACCGCCTCCCCCTCCGCTAGCCCCGCCCACGTCGCCCCTCGGCCCCCTCGCCCCTCTCCCCTATAAATTCCCCCTTTTCTCCTCTTCCGCCTCCCCATCTCCCTCAATCCCCCCCGCCGGAACCCTACTCCGACGACCCCGAGACCCGCCGCCCTCCTCAGACCAGTGCCGCCGCCGCCACCAACCCGCCGTGAGCTGCCCGAGCCGGCCTCCTCCTTCCGCCTCCTTCCACAACAGCGCCGAGCAGCAGCAGCAGCTAGAGGCGAACCCCGCCGCTGCTCCGGCCGCCTCCGCCCAGCCTCGCCGGCGCCGCCCGAGCCCCCTCCGGCCGGCCTCCCCCACCGCAGTGCCGCCCCTCAGCCGCCGCAGCCCCGCCTGGGAAGCCCTAACCCTAATTTGATCTCCGTGTCCTGTGTCGTATCGGACACGGATCTTCCCGTTTCAAGAAGCCTCGTTCAGGTACTCGTATCTTGCACCCTGCGTCTCCGATTTCGATTCTGTAAATTGCGTTGCGAAGCCTATATGACCCTCTCGGTGCCCGGACAAACCGCTCGGGGCATCGCGTCCTGTGGTGATCGCACACCGCGATCCAAAAACAGGAAAAACCAGACCCTGTTTCACCCCGGAACTGAGTACGCCCCGCCAAACGGGACGACTTGGTCGCGTGCGGTCTTCACAGATACGTGCGCGTCGTCGATACGGACGCGTGGGATATCGCGAAAGCTGATTCGGGTGTGCGTGCACACCGGAATCAACGCGTATCCGCGGACATCGTCCCGTATCCGACTTTTCTGCAATTCACCCTAACTTCGTGCACACACGTCGGATCGAGACGAAACTTGCGCCATCGGACTCGTAGCGATACGCTGGTCCTGTGGGTCAAGTTTGGTTCGATTCTGAGAACGTTGACGAAATCGCGTGTCGTGGGCCCCACAGGCCCCGCTCGACGGGCGATTTTGTGATCGGCTCATCGGAATTCAAATCTGAAAGTTCCGTTGGGTTCGTATCAGCGTTCCTGACCTGTTGACACTAAGTTTGGTGAATTTGGAGACCGTTGACCCTGACACGTTTTTCGGTGCAAAGCGGGCCCACCGGTGGACCCCGTTTTTGCCCAAAATTACCGTTTTTGCCCTTGTCTCCAAATTGGACCCAAGGACATGCGTTCCTAGCTATTTGATGCCTTCTGAGCGTGATGGTACTGTTTATTTCAGCTTTCGGAGACATCTCTGAAAAATTTCCGAGAACAGGACCTAAGTGGAATCCAAACATCAGGCAAGTGCACATTGCCAAACTTGCAGTCTTTATTTTCATATTTCATGTAATAATACTTTGCTGGATGTCTTGTGTAAATTCATATAAACTTGTTTAAACTGCTTAACCTAGGAAACGTATGACGTACCTAGTGTCCGATCATAGTCGGGTGCCAACACCGTACGCGGTGTTGGGTTCGTCATTTAGAGATGGATTAACGATACCCTTTACTTTTGTACTTGACATATCAAGTACCCTACAACCCAGGACACTTGACACTATACATGGACAGAATCTTCCTGAGACATTCATGGTGATTCTGTATAGGATACAGGACTTGACAGAGATATTTTAATTATAGACAGTTTGACTTGTTGCATTAGTTATAATTCCGCTGACATGGACATGAGACGTTATGGTCATGGTTTGCGTGATTACATTGGGTGGGGAGAGACACACAGGCTACAGGCTGTTCTATATATATATATATATATCTACTATTATTGTGAGGTTGTAGACTCTCCAGCAGAGCTAGACCCTTTACGTGTTATTACTGCTACCGGCTCCCCGACACAGAGCTTGTAGCGGTCTCAGCCTGAGTACTAGTGTTGCTCTCATTTGCATATCACATAGATGGTTACATAGTTTACCCTGCTGTTTCATTTATTTAATTGCACTGCATTTATTTAGCTTGTTCTATTTTGTGCCTTGCTATGTCCACTGAGGACCTGGAATGGATGATGTCCCCAGGTTTAGCTGAGGAGCAGTATCCCGAGGTATACGGGACCGGAGCTGAAGCTATTGCTGGAGCAGAACTGAACCCTGAAGACGAGGTGACTGCCGAAGACTTCTCCTGAGTACCTGTTCCCGTACTCAGTATTTATTTCATGTTTATCTCTTTTGTTCCTGGCCTATTGAGCCAGTGTATTCAGACATA